>QXTE01000112.1:5385340-5431849 GCA_003942145.1 Platysternon megacephalum | reverse complement strand
CACTCTCACTCCGCCCCAGCTCTGCCCCCTCCACCCCTTCTGCCAAGCCCCCACCCGCGCCCTGCCTCTTCCTGCCCCTGCTCCGCCCCCTCCCACCCAAGTGCACCCCGTCCCCACTCCTCTCCCTCCCCACCAGCACCTGTCCCACCCCTTCCCACCCAGTTCCATCCCCTCCCCCAAGTGCACCCCGTCCCCACTCCTCTCCCTCCCCACCAGCGCCTCCTGCATGCTGTGGAACAGCTGATTGCGGCAGGCGGGTGCTGCTGGGAGGGAGAGGGACGAGTTGATTGGCGGAGCCGCCAGCGGATAGGAGGCGCTGGGGGGAGGTGGGAGCTGGCTGCCGGTGGGTGCTAAGCTAAGCCCGGGCACACCCACGGAGTCAGCGCCTAGGGAAAATGATATAGCAGGGGTAGGACAGAACGTGGGGTCCTGGCTACCAGGCCCACACTTAGTTCACCCAGACCCACTTGCTGCACAAGGATGTTACTAACTTGCTAAGGCCTGTAGCTGTGCTGTATGCACCTTATGGCCTCTGCTGAGTTTCTAGTGACTTCATCAACCACATTAAAGCCCAAAGCCCAGGCCTGAAAGTTAGAAGGACCAAGGCAGTTCCACTGCAAAGGGACCGCAGCCCACAGAGACAAGTTTCCGTGGAAGGAGGCCAATGGCTTCTCTAGCTGAACTGTTGGCGGTGGTACTTAGATGAGGTTGAGGGGGTGTAACGGTGTGGCCACTCACCTCCCACGACCGTCTCCTGCTGGTCTGGTGTGTGCCTGTGCACTCTGCTTTGCAGTAGGTTTTCAGTGATTCAGCCCTCTGACCGAGTCACACACCATCTGTATGTGAAACAAACAAACCTCTTCTGGGGTAACACAATCCAATAATCAGAGGGGTAGCCGTGTTAGTCTGGATCTGTAAAAGCAGCAAAGAATCCTGTGGCACCTTATAGACTAACAGACGTTTTGCAGCATGAGCTTTCGTGGGTGAATACCCACTTCTTCGGATGCATCCGAAGCAGTGGGTATTCACCCACGAAAGCTCATGCTGCAAAACGTCTGTTAGTCTATAAGGTGCCACAGGATTCTTTGCTGCTTTTACAGATCCAGACTAACACGGCTACCCCTCTGATTATTGGATTGTGTTACCCCAGAAGAGGTTTGTTTGTTTCACATACAGATGGTGTGTGACTCGGTCAGAGGGCTGAATCACTGAAAACCTACTGCAAAGCAGAGTGCACAGGCACACACCAGACCAGCAGGAGACGGTCGTGGGAGGTGAGTGGCCACACCGTTACACCCCCTCAACCTCATCTAAGTACCACCGCCAACAGTTCAGCTAGAGAAGCCATTGGCCTCCTTCCACGGAAACTTGTCTCTGTGGGCTGCGGTCCCTTTGCAGTGGAACTGCCTTGGTCCTTCTAACTTTCAGGCCTGGGCTTTGGGCTTTAATGTGGTTGATGAAGTCACTAGAAACTCAGCAGAGGCCATAAGGTGCATACAGCACAGCTACAGGCCTTAGCAAGTTAGTAACATCCTTGTGCAGCAAGTGGGTCTGGGTGAACTAAGTGTGGGCCTGGTAGCCAGGACCCCACGTTCTGTCCTACCCCTGCTATATCATTTTCCCTAGGCGCTGACTCCGTGGGTGTGCCCGGGCTTAGCTTAGCACCCACCGGCAGCCAGCTCCCCCCTTCCCCCCAGCACCTCCTATCCGCTGGCGGCTCCGCCAATCAACTCGTCCCTCTCCCTCCCAGCAGCACCCGCCTGCCGCAATCAGCTGTTCCACAGCATGCAGGAGGCGCTGGTGGGGAGGGAGAGGAGTGGGGACGGGGTGCACTTGGGGGAGGGGATGGAACTGGGTGGGAAGGGGTGGGACAGGTGCTGGTGGGGAGGGAGAGGAGTGGGGACGGGGTGCACTTGGGTGGGAGGGGGCGGAGCAGGGGCAGGAAGAGGCAGGGCGCGGGTGGGGGCTTGGCAGAAGGGGTGGAGGGGGCAGAGCTGGGGCGGAGTGAGAGTGTTGAGCACCCCCGGGGCCCGGAGGAAACCGAAGCCTGTGTCACTATAAAAATACTTAGCACTATAGAAACATTATTAAGACAGGTCTCAACCAGCCCTATGAAAGTGTAAATGTCATCCCACCGTCACAGCCGGGCCAAGCGACTTTTCGACGTTACGTGATTGATCCAAGGTCCCATTGAAAATCAGTGTGAGAACAGTAATGAGAATGGAGCGGGGCGATGACAGAATGAGCCAGAAGCCAAGCGGGGCAGGTCAGGCAGAGACAGATTGAGCCAGGAGGAGACTGAGGCATGACCCAGAAGGGGAAAGGAAAGGAACCAGGAGCAGTGGAGTGGACACTGTCACGGGGCAGACTGCAGACAGGGCACAAGACAGGGACCAGGGTAGCAGGGGTCAGCCCTGGTGGGGGAGAGAGGTGGAAGGGCCCCGAGTTTCCAGTGTCCTTACCCCCGAGTGTTATGGCAGATAGCTTCCCACCAGGGGGCGCTACAGTGCCATGATGACAGGAACTTCGAAAGCCCCACGTTCAGGAAGCGCTTGTGGGGAATCACACAAGACTAGGGTTGGAAGAGACCTCAGGAGTTCATCTAGCCCAGGGTGGCCAACCTGTTCACACCCAAGGTCACTTTTTGAATTTAAGGGCAACCCAGGATCTACCCTGCCCCTTCCCAGAGGCACCACCCCTTCCCCAAAGTCCCGCCCATTCCACACCCACCCACCCTCACTCACTTTCACCGGGCTGGGGCAAGGTGTTGGGGGTGTGGGAGGGGGTGCAGGCTCTGGTCTGGGGCCAAGGGGTTCAGAGTGTGAGAGGGGGCTGCAGGCTGGGGCAGAGTGTTGGGGTGCAGGAGGGGGTGAGGGGTCGGGCGCTGGCTTCTCAAGTTGGGCACCCAAATTAGTGGATGTTTTTGACAATTTTGTCCTTACTCTCTGTGCCTCAGTTCCTCCTCTATAAAATAGGGATATAAACACTTCTCTACTTCACCGGGGTGCTGTGAAGAAAAGTGTATTAATGTTGTTGAAGCACTTAGATATTACGGTGATGGGCACCCGGGAGGAAATGAACAGTTCTGGATTCAGTGCAGCGTTTGAATAGTGTACAGTACATAAGGCCTGGGGCCACACATTGAATGTGTAGTATAAAAAGAAATTAAGGGGGGGGCAGATAGCTCAGTGGTTTGAGCATTAGCCTGCTAAACCCAGGGTTGTGAGTTCAATCCTTGAGGGGGCCACTTAGGGATCTGGGGCAAAATTGGTCCTGCTAGTGAAGGCAGGGGGCTGGACTTGATGACCCTTCAGGGTCCCTTCCAGCTCTATGAGATAGGTATATCTCCATATATTATTTATTATTATTAAATATTGGATCATAACCATTCAGGTGAGAACCATTCCAACTGTGCATTGAACGAGGAGTTCTGTGGAAAAGATAATATTTGATCATGTAATTAAAGATGGTGTCCTAATGCATACACACAAGGTGGAGAAGGGGACAAGTTTTGTTCAGAACCGCTTAAATAGGCCCTGAGATGGGACTGAAGACCCCCAGAGACAACGAACCATTTGTTGGATTGTGTCACCCCAGAAGAGGTTTGTTTGCTTCACATACAGACAGTGTGTGACTCAGCCAGAGGGCCGAGTCTCTGAAAACCTACCGCAAAACAGATTTTTAATCTTAGTTATTTGCTTTCCTAACGTTTGACTGCTTGGCTTTGCAACCTTCACATTCTTAATGTAAAAGATTTGTTTAATTTAAGTTCATAGATATTGTACTGGAGAAGGAGCTAGTACAATTTGTTACATGCTTTGGGATCCACTTGGATGATAACTGCATGTACACGTAACAAACTCATTATCAGCTGCTGAAACTGCCCTTAGGTGCAGCAGGCTACAGTAAAAATGTCATTTTAATCATGCAGAGTGATCATTGTGTATTTGTTAGACTTTTAAATGTATGTCAATCTATTTTTATTCTCATACAGACACAATGAGTGAAGCATGTTACCGGATCAGACACTTTGTTCAGGGACATTCAGCTCTTATTTTAATGTTAGAAAATGTCTTGCAGTTACAGAACAGAAAGGTTTCTTACCCTCTCTGCCATTTACCATGTGTCTGTCTGTACTATTCTAGGCATCACTTTATGGGACCTGTAGACACTTC
This sequence comes from Platysternon megacephalum, assembly GCA_003942145.1. NCBI lineage: Eukaryota > Metazoa > Chordata > Testudines > Platysternidae > Platysternon > Platysternon megacephalum. Next base: position 5,427,674 of record QXTE01000112.1, on the reverse strand, counting down.
GAAATCATGTAGACTCAGAACCACAGCCCGAGACTGATTTTCAGATTATTGCATCTGACACCACTGACAACAAGGCCTCTGCCCTCAATGTCACAGCATCGCTGAAGGCCAGTTTCCTGTCTGGCCTGGTGGAAGTGAATGGAGCCACAGAATATTTAAGTGATGCCAAGATCAAAACATCAAGCCCGTGTTTCTCTCCAGTACTCAACTACAACACAGTTTAAGCAGCTGACTATGAGACATTTAGGGTACCATAATATCTCCTATCCTGATGTGTTTAACCAAGGCATGGCCACCCATGTGGTCACGGCTGTGCTGTATGGGGATCAGGCTTTCTTTGTGTTTGATCAGGAAGTTATTTCATCTGAGAATGAACAAGAGATAAAGTGAAAACTCCAGGTTCTTCTTCGAGTGCTTGTTCATGTCCATTCCAATCAGGTGTGTGCGTGCGCACGTGCACGTTGGCCGGAAGATTTTTCCCCTAGCAGCATCCATCGGGTCGGCCTGGGTGCCCCCTGGAGTCGCGCCCCCATGGAGCCTAATATAGAGCCCTGCTGACCCGCCACCCCCTCAGTTCCTTCTTACCGCCAGTGACGGTGGCTAGAACTTCCCTTGGCTCTTGCTCAGCAAGTTTCCTCTCTATTCCATTGTATATAGTTAGTTCTTAGTGTTGTTCGAGTTAATAGTTTAGTATAGTGTTTGTTGGGGGGCTCCCCCCGCACTCCGGTCCCCGACGCCGTGGTATGCCACGGTCCCTGGGTTTCAAGGACTGCGTGGCCTGCGCTACACGCATGCCGAAAAGTGACTCACATTGTTTCTGTCTATGGTGCCTGGGGGAGACCCATGAGACAGATCGTTGTAAGATCTGCCACACGTTCCGTCCGAAAACACTTAAAGAAAGGGAAAAGCGGCTCAAAAAGATGCTCATGGAGGCAGCCCGACTCCCCCACTCCGACCCGGGCTCGGGAGACCTGATTCCTACGGCATCGTCCTCGACGCGGAGTGCCATGGCAGCATCGGCGAGTTCGGCGCCGAGGAAGAACTCTTCCAGGGACGCTCGGCACCGTCACGGCTCCTCACAGGGCCCGTCTGACAGCAGGCACCGCTCCCACTCGCCGGTGCCTCAAAAGAAGAAGAAGCTGGACGATCTTTCTCCTCCGGCTACGCCACGAGATGTGCGACCCCAGGTGGGCCACTCCTCGGGATCTCCTTCCGGGGCTGTGTCGACTCCTGCCCAGGTGCGGCAGTTGAGTCTGGCCCTGCCTCAATCACCGGTGCCTACACAGCAGCTGCAGTCCCCATTCACGCCAGAAACGTACCAGGCTGTTCAGGAACTCCTCCACCTGATTGCACTGTTATCGCCTGCCAGGGAGGAACCCTCAGCACCAGCGGATCAGGCTTTTCACCAGGGCCAGGGAGGAACCCAGAGTCCACACTCAGCAACCTCTTCCATGGCCACCGCCACTTTCGTGCCACCTTTCGCTGCGCATCTGCCCTTGGCACCTACGGTCCCGACGCCTTTGCCTCCGGCTCTGTCGCCGACTCCGGCACCTTGCTCAGCTCCAACCTCGGCACCGCCCTTCACGGCGTCGATGCACCCGTCTCCCACGCCTGCACCGTTGTCGACATCGACCTCGATGAAGGCACCAACGCCCCTCCCGACCCCAGCGGCTCCTATGAGCGTGTCGACGCAGCTCCCTCCGGTGAGACTAATGCCAACGCCGACGTCTGTTCTGATGCCGATGGCCCCAGCACCGTCAGTGGCACCACTTCCTCCAATGCTGCCCCGGGAGTCACGTGACCCCTCCGGGGCAGATGGTAGGGAGCCTCCACTACTGGCACACGCTTCCTCCTCCTCGTCACCGGACGAAGCGTTGGCGGGGACGGCCGTAGCTCCTGCATTAGAGGACAACAGAGTCCTGCAGCAGTTGCTCTGCAGGGCCGCCCAGGATCTGGGCATCAAGGCTGAGGAGGTGGTAGAGGAGGCGAATCCCATAGTGGACATCCTCGCACCCTCGGGACCTTCACACATAGCCTTGCCCCTTATAAAGACGGTTGTGGACACCACTAAGACCCTGTGGCAGACGCCGGCATCCTTGCCACCTACTGCCAAATGCAACGAATGGAGGTATTTCGTGCCCTCCAGAGGTTTCGAGCATTTGTACTCCCACCCGCCTCTGGACTCGATGGTGGTCGATGCGGCTAACCAGCAGGAGAGACAGGGCTTCCAACGTCCCTCCCCAAAGAATAGGATTGCTAAATCCCTTGACCTTATGGGTAGGAAGGTTTACTCAACCGGTGGTTTGCAGCTCCGTATTGCTAACCAACAGGCCATTGTGAGCAGGTACTCTTATAACACCTGTGCAGCAATGGAGAAGTTCACGGAGCTCGTCCCTTCGGACTCTTGGTCGGAGTTCACTGCCTTGGTGGAAGAAGGGAAACTGGTCTCCCGGGCCTCCTTGCAGGCAGCTTTAGATGCTGCAGACGCCGCCACTAGAGTGATGGCGACGGGGGTGGCTATGCGACGTGGGGCTTGGCTCCAAGTTTCGGGGTTACCCTACCAGGTCCAGGAAACCATTCAGGACCTTCCATTTGAGGGTGTGACTCTGTTTTCAGAGAAGACGGACAAACGGCTCCACAGCCTAAAAGATTCCCGAGCCACCCTCAGATCCTTGGGCCTGCACACCCCCGCCACACAGCGGAGATCGTTCCGCCCACAACCTCCTCAAAGGTTCCAGCAGCAGAACCGCCAGGACGGTTCTCAGAGGAGGAACAGGAGCGGCAGGAGGAGGCAACACCCCTCCACTAGTCAAGGCTCTGGCCAGCCCAAAATGCCCTCTGGCCCTAAACCAGTGTTTTGAAGGTGCGATCGAGGTCAGCATTCCAGATCAGAGACTGGATCTACCCCGCCTTACCTTTTCCTCCCGACTATCCCCCTTCTACCCTGCATGGGCCCATATCACTTCGGACCGCTGGGTGCTCCGCACCATAGAGAGGGGATACTCCATCCAGTTCTGTGCCCTCCCGCCCTTCCACCCCCTTTCCCCGTAACCAATTCTTGTGTCTTACTGTAGAACAGGCAAAGGATGACGCAACAGTAACCATACCTGAGTGTGGGCATGATATCTCCAGTGGAGGACTCTGAACCTGAGGGGTATGATTTAAACAAAATAGTGGCTAATCATGCAGACCAACCTGAGTTACAGGCATTACTTCGCAAGCATGCAGATGCCTTTGCTAATGTATGGCAGTCACTATTGTTGTAGAGGGAGGAGATATATCAGCCCAAAGACAATATCCTTACCCAGAACAAGCAAACCCATACATAGAAAAGACTATCAAGTCTTTATTGACATAGGGAGTGCTACGTTGATGTACTTCCACTGCCAATTCCCTGTGAAGAAACCAGATGGTTCTTGGCATCTCAGAATAAATTATAGACGCCTGAATCAGGTAACACCCATTTGTGCCCCTACAGAGGCCAAGATGCCAAATCTAATCAAGTTCTTTAATCCAGAGGCTGTGTGGTTTACTGTCCTTGACATCAGTAACAGCTTTTGGACATTATCATTGGCAAGCATTTCACAGTACCATTTTGCATTTAGTTTCCAGGGGGTCCAATATTCCTGGACACATTTACCCCAGGGATATAAAATTCTCCGGCTTTATTCCATGCACAAATAAGGCAGGTACTGTCGCAGTTTTCTAAACCAATTGTTCTATTTCAATATGTAAATGACCTGTGTTTAGCAACACAGACCAAAAAGGAGCATCTGGAAAGGCTTAACGAGCTCCTACAGATCCTAAAGGAAGCAGGGCTAAAGTGCAATCCGGCCAAGGCACAGCTAATGGCCAACCGTGTCTCTTTCTTGGGCCTCACCCTGACAATTACGGGGGAGGGATAGCTCAGTGGTTTGCGCATTGGCCCACTAAACCCAGCCTTGAGGGGGCCATTTAGGGATCTGGGGCGAAAATTGGTCCTGCTAGTGAACGCTGGGGACTAGACTCAATGACCTGTCAAGGTCCCTTCCAGTTCTATGACATAGGTATATCTCCATATATTATATTATATTTATATAAAATGGGGTAGAATCCCGGCACAACAGAAAGTAGAGGCAATCCAAACATTGCCTTTACCACAGGACCCTTTAAGATCCTTTTTTGGGTTTAACTGGGTACCACAGGGATTTCATTCTCAATTTTGCTTCCATTGCAGGTCCCTTGTACCAGCTATTAAAAAAAAAAAAAAAAAAGGTGTCCGATGGAAATGGACTGAGCAGCACACGGACGCAGTGTCCCAGCTGAAACAGGCCATTGTCAAGGCTCCGGTGTTGATCACTCCAAATCCTGAGATACCCGATCATCTGGAGGTAGCAGTGAGTGTTAATGCGTTAGCGGCTGTGGCTTCACAAGAAAGGCATGGGAAAATCAAACCTGTGGCCTATGCCTCACGTTTAATGTCACCAATTGAACTTAAGTATGACAATTGTGAAAAGTACCTATTGGCAACGAGTTGGGCCATACAACACTTTTCTTTTTTCTAATTGGCGTCAGCCCGGTCATATTACACTCATCGTACAATCCCCTTCCGTTCTTACTGTCCAATAGGGTAAAAGATGGGCAAGTCTCAAATGCTCACCTAGCCTACTGGGCATTATTGCTGCAAGAAAAAATATTGCAGTAAAACCTATTAGGACACCATCCTTGTTACCAACTGCCCTACTGTATCAAGGAAAGCCACATGTGTGTCCCAATCCTGATCAATTGGATCTAAGGGGGGGGAGGGAAAACAAAAGCTTTTCCAATCATTGATCCAGGAGACAGGTTCTGTTAATAGATATTATTTCTTTGTTAATGGTTCTAGTTATTACCATCAAGGTAAACCTCATACTGAATTATAAAGAAATGCAGAAATTGGATAAAAACATAGTGAAAGTAATCCTAGAGCTTTCCAAAACAGAAAGAGGATCGCTAACAATAGATCCTTTGTACAAAAGAAATGCGCCATTAAAATCTCAGGTGTATGAAGATCCTTGGATGGCTTTGCAGATTGACTTTGTAGGTCCTTTGCCAAGGACTCAAAGAGGTAACCCATACCTATTAGTGGTTATCGATCCTTTTTCAAAGTGGGTAGAGGCATTTCCTCTTAAAGCCAATAGTGCAAAAGCCACTGCCAAGGTCCTAGTAGAGCAAGTCTTCTCTCGATGGGAGATCCCTGCAAAGGTAGAATCGGACCAGGGATCACATTTCACTGGACAGTTCTTTAGAAACTGTCTTAAATTAATGAAAGTCATGAAGAGACTACACATCCCATACAGACCACAGTCATTTGGGATGGTGGAACGAACCAATTGGACAATAAAAATGACGTTGAGGAAACTGGTTAATGCCAATGGATGTAACTGGGACACTCTTGGGCCTCTAATTTTAATGGCATTGAGAGCGACACCAACTGCATCTACTGATAAAATACCTTTTAAAGTGATGACAGGCCAGACAATGTAATTACCAAAACATTTAATTTGGCACACCAATGGCACTCAATTAGAGGAAATAAAAATGGATACCTACCTGCAGAACCTGCAAAAACATTTAAATCAAATCCACATGAAGGTAGCAGCTAAGTTGGGAAAATCCAAACGTAAGGCAAAGACTTACTTTGACAAAAACCAAAGAGAGAATACTTGGAAGGTTAAAAACCAAGTAATGTTGTTGTTGTATAAATCACCAGAACATGGGCTGTGTAACCGATGGATCGGACCCTTCTGAATCATCGATAAATTCAGTTCAGCAGTGTGTAAGATTAAAATAACAGGAGGCAAGTATAATAGAGACAGAATCTATCATACTAATCAGTTACGGTTGTATAGATCATCCAGGTCGCAGGAGCAACTTTCTCCTCAGGACTTAAGTGAACAGCATCCAACAAAATCGAAACAACTGGAGCCCAGCAGATTGCAACCATAAAATGGACATTGATATTTCTGATTTGCTACACCCTTATCGCTGCTCTAAGGGTAAGACTGAGCCAAAATCACAAATTTGGGACTGAACTGTTACAACCCCATTAAACCAAATAACACGGACATGCTCAATTGCCTGAGCATGTGAAACAGGACATACCAATACAAAAGAAATGGACTATTTTACTCAACCCAGGACTTATCCACAAAAAGAACAATTTACTGTTTATAATATGTATAACATAACCCAACTGTTTAATGAAACCCAACGTAAAAGTAATCAGCTGATCACTTTAAACAATGATCAGCACAGGGATCAACATTTAGAAAAGGAGATTATATGCTCTGCATATGGGGGATACGTCGTAAATGCAATCACTGATGCATTACGATCCTTAAGATTGGGAAAGGTTCCTGACTTGATTAAAAATGAGCAACTATTAAGTCAGTACTGTCCCAAGTGTTTTCAACAGCTGGAAAAGGAACGATCCACATGTTTGGATTCATGCCAGCATTTGTCAGTGGGTGCTATGAGAGAGATAGGATCTGTGACACCTCACCCCAACTGAGAGAGTTGTTTTCTTTCAAAAGATTGTATGATGGCACAATCCTTGTATATCTCATGTACGGTCTCGTTACCAGTATTTGACCCAGACAAGGATGTGTACAGGCAATTGGCTGCTGTCCATTCTATAGGTCACCTCGAAGACAACATCTATAGGGAACGCATTAATTAGGGTGACCAGATGAGGGGAATGAAATATCGGGACACACGGGGGGGCTGAGAAAAAAAAAAAAAGCCGAGCGAGTCCCGGCTGAGGGGAAAAAAAAAAAAAAGCGCCGAGCGAGTCCCGGCTGAGGGAGGGAGAAGAAAAAAAAAAAAAAAAAAAGCCAAGCAAGTCCCGGCCGAGAAGAAAAAAAACAAAAAAAAACAATGCTGCCTGCGGATATCTCTGTCCCGCGTACCGACCAAAGATCGGTCGGGACGCGGGACAGAGACCGAAATATCGGGACGGTCCCGATAAAATCGGGACGTCTGGTCACCCTAGCATTAATGCACCTCCCCTGGTGGTCTCTCACATTCCAACTCAGACTTGGAAAGTGCCCCAGATGTTGCTCTAAAAAAGAGCTTCAGTACATCTGTAGGTGTAACGTGTTTGAAACAAACACTGTTCTGTGTGGACTGCAGGGAGAGAAAGTATGGAATTCATCATTGTCATGCCTGGTGAGGCTGACCAAGTGGAAGACTCCAATGGAGAGGTTGACCTATGCGGAAATAGCCAATTTTGCATGGTTACCAACCAAAAGAGGTACCAATATGGTCCCTTGGAGTGTCCTGTCACAGAACTAAATTTTTGTTTTACTCCAAAGCAACCTATTTTAATAGTATCAGAGGGGTAGCTGTGTTAGTCTGGATCTGTAAAAGCAGCAAAGAATCCTGTGGTACCTTATAGACTAACAGACGTTTTGCAGCATGAGCTTTCGTGGGTGAATACCCACTTCTTCGGATGCAAGTAGTGGAAATCTCCAGGGGCAGGTATATATATGCAAGCAAGAAGCAAGCTAGAGATAACGAGGTTAGTTCAATCAGGGAGGATGAGGCCCTGTTCTAGCAGTAGAGGTGTGAAAACCAAGGGAGGAGAAACTGGTTCTGTAGTTGGCAAGCCATTCACAGTCTTTGTTTAATCCTGAGCTGATGGTGTCAAATTTGCAGATGAACTGAAGCTCAGCAGTTTCTCTTTGAAGTCTGGTCCTGAAGTTTTTTTGCTGTAGGATGGCCACCTTAAGATCTGCTATTGTGTGGCCAGGGAGGTTGAAGTGTTCTCCTACAGGTTTTTGTATATTGCCATTCCTAATATCTGATTTGTGTCCATTTATCCTTTTCCTTAGAGACTGTCCAGTTTGGCCGATGTACATAGCAGAGGGGCATTGCTGGCATATGATGGCGTATATTACATTGGTGGATGTGCAGGTGAATGAACCAGTGATGGTGTGGCTGATCTGGTTAGGTCCTGTGATGGTGTCGCTGGTGTAGATATGTGGGCAGAGTTGGCATCGAGGTTTGTTGCATGGATTGGTTCCTGAGCTAGAGTTACTATGGTGCGGTGTGCAGTTACTGGTGAGAATGTGCTTCAGGTTGGCAGGTTGTCTGTGGGCGAGGACTGGCCTGCCACCCAAGGTTTGTGAAAGTGTGGGATCATTGTCCAGGATGGGTTGTAGATCCCTGATGATGCGTTGGAGGGGTTTTAGCTGGGGACTGTATGTGATGGCCAGTGGAGTCCTGTTGGTTTCTTTCTTGGGTTTGTCTTGCAGTAGGAGGCTTCTGGGTACACGTCTGGCTCTGTTGATCTGTTTCCTTATTTCCTCGTGCGGGTACTGTAGTTTTGAGAATGCTTGGTGGAGATTTTGTAGGTGTTGGTCTCTGTCTGAGGGGTTAGAGCAGATGCGGTTGTACCTCAGTGCTTGGCTGTAGACAATGGATCTTGTGGTGTGCCCGGGATGGAAGCTGGAGGCATGAAGGTAGGCATAGCGGTCGGTAGGTTTTCGGTATAGGGTGGTATTAATGTGACCATCACTTATTTGTACTGTGGTGTCCAGAAAGTGGACCTCCCGTGTAGATTGGTCCAGGCTGAGGTTAATGGTGGGGTGGAAGCTGTTGAAATCTTGGTGGAATTTTTCCAGAGTCTCCTTCCCATGGGTCCAGATAATGAAGATGTCATCAATGTAGCGTAGGTAGAGAAGGGGCGTGAGTGGACGGGAGCTGAGGAAGCGTTGTTCCAGGTCGGCCATAAAAATATTGGCATATTGTGGGGCCATGCGGGTGCCCATAGCGGTGCCACTGATCTGGAGATACATATTGTCATCAAATTTGAAATAGTTGTGTGTGAGGATAAAGGCACAGAGCTCAGCAACCAGTTGTGCTGTGGCATCATCAGGGATACTGTTCCTGACAGCTTGTATTCCATCTGTGTGTGGGATGTTTGTGTAGAGAGCCTCTACATCCATGGTGGCTAGGATGGTGTTTTCTGGAAGGTCACCAATGCATTGTAGTTTCCGAAGAAGTGGGTATTCACCCACGAAAGCTCATGCTGCAAAACGTCTGTTAGTCTATAAGGTGCCACAGGATTCTTTGCTGCTTTTACAGATCCAGACTAACACGGCTACCCCTCTGATATATTTTCTTATAGTTTAAGTATTTGGTTTATTGTAATAGGTTTATAAATTTATATTAAAGTAAGTTTGGCTGTAATGCAAGAGACCTACAGGCCAAAAACCTGTATGTTAAGCTAAAGCAAAGTTAGCATATCTATATTGGGCCCTTTTACCCAGAAAGTAAAGTTGACCTTTATCCAGAAAGTAAAGTTGACCTTTATCTTGTTTATCCTATGCCTAAATAGATAAGTACCCATGTCTATGTCTATGACCTTTTATCTAGACCAATAGACAATGGAGAATGGCATAGGGGGGTTTTCAGTGTTGTACCCACAGACTTAACAGGTACACCACAAGGGAACATATGTGCGTAGGTACATATCATCAATACACACATACATACTAGCCTCTGGGGTAAGCGTACCCTAACATTTTGTGGGTGAGGAATGAAATTTGGGCATGGGAGTAAAGATTTCTGACACTTTGCCCTATAAAAGAGGTGACCCACCTCAATAGAGTACTCCATTCTCACTTTACTCTATTCTCACTTACTTCCTCCACTCTCTCTATCTACTACTATTAGTAGGCTATATTTGTTCTTCTTAAACTTTAAGTTTCAAGGGAACTAGGCTAAGCGCGGTTTCCCTAAGTTTTATTCTTTGTTTAGTAGGTTTTGATTTTAAGTTTAAGTTAGTCAGGTAAACCCTAAGTTCGCTTTAAGAGCTCGTAGCATTAGTTTCTTCTAAGCACTGCATCCCTCACTCAAGAATTGAGAAACCTGAATCGCAAGGCTGTTCCTGTGTCTCTTACCACCAGGGCAAGGAAGGGTGTGAGTATATTAACCAAAGCTTTGTTGCATATAATACTATATTATCATATGTATCTTTTGAATAGCAGTAATGCAATTGTAACTTTGTAACTCTGGTTATTTTACCATTTATTTACTATTACTGATTTTAATAAAAAGTCTTTACGGCTATATCTGTCTCAGTGTGAGCTTCCTGTCATACCCCCAAGGGTCCTTTGTAAATTCTGTGGAGCCTGATTCAGGACAAGAACTTTTATCTTCTGATCAAACAGATTGGCGAGCCTAAGACCCATACTAATTAATATTAATGATTATTATTAATATTATTAATTAATACAATAAAATAAGAATTAAATTAATATTATCAGTACACCCTAAATCAGGCTACAGGCAACAAAAATGATTAGGGGGCTGGAGCACATGATATGAGGAGAGGCTGAGGGAACTGGGATTATTTAGTCTTCAGAAGAGAAGAATGAGGGGGGATTTGATAGCTGCTTTCAACTACCTGAAAAGGGGTTCCAAAGAGGATGGATCTAGACTGTTCTCAGTGGTACCAGATGACAGAACAAGGAGTAATGGTCTCAAGTTGCATTGGGGGAGGTTTAGGTTGGATATTAGGAAAAACTTTCACTAGGAGGATGGTGAAGCACTGGAATGGGTTACCTAGGGAGGTGGTGGAATCTCCTTCCTTAGAGGTTTTTAAGGTCAGGCTCGACAAAGCCCTGGCTGGGATGATTTAGTTGGGGACTGGTCCAGCTTTGAGCAGGGGGTTGGACTAGATGACCTCCTGAGGTCCCTTCCAACCCTGATATTCTATGAAGTATCAGCAGTTCTGCTCCTTCCAGAATCACAGCCCGGGTTCCACAGCGGACATGTTCCTCCTCCATTCGCGTGGGGCTCTTCTATACGCCTTCCCGCCGATACCGCTCGTCCACAAGGTCCTGCTCAAGATCCGCAGAGACCGTACTCTGATAGCACCGGCCTGGCCCTGTCAGCATTCGTACACGTCTCTCCTAGACATGTCTGAGGGAGCCCCGATTACCTTACCGCTCTTCCCGGACCTTCTCACACAGGATCACGGGTGTCTCCAACACCCGAACCTGCAGTCGCTCCATCTCACAGCATGGAGGCTCCATGGCTGAATCCGTCCCCTACTCCCTGACTATAATAGACACTCCGGGATTTGGCAACACCAGAGGGATAGAGCAAGACAAAGCGATAACAAGGCAGATTTGAGTTTTTCTCCACCCGAGGGGCCATTGATCACATAGACGCCATCTGCGTCGTAGTTCAGGCCTCAGTAGCTTGTTTGACACATGCCCAGAGGTACGTGTTTGACTCACTGCTCTCCATTTTTGGGAAGGATATAAAAGACAATATACAAATCCTGATCACCTTCGCAGATGGACAGACACCCCCTGTTCTAGAGGCCATTAATACAGCTGATGTCCCTTATGCTAAAGATGCTAAGGGCAACCCGATTCATTTCAAATTCAATAACTCCGCACTCTTTGCCTGTAATGCTGGAGCTGACAAGGGCAGTTTTAATTTTGATGAAATGTTCTGGAAAATGGGAGCCATGAGCATGAAGACATTTTTTGAATCCTTAGTTAAAATAGAAACCAGAAGTTTAACTTTAAAGCAGGAAGTTCTCAGAGAGCGGAAGGAGCTGGAGATGGCTGTGGAAGGGCTGCAGCCACAAATCAAAGCTGGTCTGGTGAAGCTAGAAGAACTGAGAAAGACACAGGAAGCTCTGGAACAGCATACGGGTGATATGGAGGCCAATAAAGACTTTGAGAAAATAGTGCCAGTGCAGGAGGACATCTCTGGTACAGCTTACTCCATAACCAACTGCCAGCGGTGTCACTATACGTGTCACTATCCCTGTGCAATCCCTAATGATGATGGTAAGCGCGGGTGTGCAGCTATAGATGGGAATACAGGATGTTGCAGTGTTTGCCCTGGTAAATGTTTCTGGAACGTTCATTTCAATCAAAAGTACAATTGGGAATGTAAAGTAGAAAAAGAGAAACAGACCTATGCACAACTGAAAGAAAAGTATGAGACGGCATCTGGTGAGGTGTTATCGACACAGAGTGTGGTTGAGAAGCTGTCTCAGGAATACGCTGCAGTGGAAGAGATATTAATGGAGCTTATTGATAAATCATCTCGCAGCCTCCAGCGTCTGCAAGCAATTGCTTTGAAACCCAACCCGCTGTCCACTCTGGAATACATTGACCTGCTGATCATGTTGGAACAAAAGCCCGGGTACCAAGAAAGAATAAAATCACTGAGGGAAGTAGCTGAGATAATAAGGGTATGTCTACACTACGAAATTAGGTCGATTTTATAGAAGTCGATTTTGAGAAACCGATTTTATACAGTCAATTGCGTATGTCCACACTAAGCGCATTAAGTCGGTGGAGTGCGTCCTCACTACCATAGCTAGCATCGACTTACAGAGCGGTGCACTGTGGGTAGCTATCCCATAGTTCCCGCAGTCTCCACTGCCCATTGGAATTCTGGGTTAAGCTCCCAATGCCTGATGGGGCAAAAACATTGTCACGAGTGGTTTTGGGTACATGTCCTCAGGCCCCCTCCCTCCAAGCAACAGCAGGCAATCATTTCATGCCTTTTTTCCTGGGTTACCCATGCAGATGCCATACCACAGCAAGCATGGAGTGTGCTCACCATCTCTGTACGTCTCCTGAGTGCTGCTGGCAGACACGGTACTGCATTGCTACACAGCAGCAGCTCCTTGCCTTCACAGCAGATGGTGCAGTAGGACTGATAGCCGCCGTACATCTCCTGGCAGACCTCGGTGGGGTCGCTCATTGGTGCCTGGACAGACACGGCTATCCTCCTCTTAGAGCACCGAATGGGAGCCAGAGACTCCAGGTCATTCTCTTCTTTAAGTTTCATCTCATAGAGATTCAGTCCTGCCTGGAATATCATGCCAGCTGGAGGCTTCTGCCTCAGGCTGCTCTCCCAGCCGGCAGCACGGCAGCACCACATGGTCACACCTACCCCAGCCTCATGAAGCCTGGACAGTAGTAAGGAGCAGTTCAACTATAGAATCATAGAATATCAGGGTTGGAAGGGACCTCAGGGACCTCAGGAGGTATCTAGTCCAACCCGCTGCTCAAAGCAGGGCCAATCCCCAACTAATTTGTACTATCCCTGACAGATTTTTGTCCCAGATCTCTATATGGCCCTCTCAAGGATTGAACTCACAACCCTGGGTTTAGCAGGTCAATTCTCAAACCACTGAGCTATCCCTCCACCCCAATCACCCCACTCCAGCCCTGGAAGGGTGAAAGCAGCCCTGGAGTAGGTAAGAGGGATTAAGAACGGCTGGGGAAGCTGAGTGGGTAGCTGACTACAGCTGTGGCTGGCTTAATGAGGGCCCAGCTGGCCCTTATAAGAGGGCTGGGGCCAAAAGCCAAGACACAGTCTCTCTCTAGATGTTGAGAGGGAAGGGCCTGGCTGCTGGGAGCTGAGCAGGGTACCTAGACTGGAGCAGGGCTGGGGGCAGACCAGAGGAGCTGGGGAGCTCCAGCCTGGAAAACCCCCAGGCTGCAGGCCTTGCTAAAGGCCGGAGAAGGGTACTGGGGTTGCAGAGGGGCAGCCCAAGGATAGGCAGAGGCAGCAGGTCCAAACCCTCCTTGCCAATGATGAGTGGCAATTATACTACAGTCCGCCCCAGTGAGCGGGGGCTAGATGGTGACTGGCAGTAGCCCAAGACTGAGGCGAGGTGGGGATAGGGGGTTGGGGGTTGGGGGTCCCCTGGGGAGGGGAGACCCAGCGAGACTGCGGGGTACTGCCAGGGCCGCCCAGAGGATTCAGGGGGCCCCTTCCATAAAAAAAATTGCAATACTATACAATACTATATTCTCGTGGGGGCCCATGCGGGGGCTGGGGCAAATTGCCCCACTTGCTCCCCGGCCCCTGGGAAAAATAAACCTTCCACATCTCGGCACAAACCCGTTTTGAGAAAACTTCTTTACAAGGTATCGCTGGTTCTCAGCATCAGCTAGTGCTAAAAGGCACTAAAGCTCATTANTTTGGGGAGACACAACAGAAAATAGGATTAACCCTATAAACAAGTTTTCATACACTTTACAGCACCTAGTGCACTACTGGTCTATAGAACAAAACAACCCCCCATATCTGAGCATTGTCCTTGTAGGGACAGGTCCCTCCTGGCTAACTGCACAGGAGGTTTGGACACAACTAACTTCGGAAATCTTTCCCTGGTGGTTATGTGTAAAGTTATTTAATCTGCACATTTTCACTGGTCTGGGGCAGAGAAATGGGAAGAACTCGCGCCTTCTGGCTGGCACCTTGCCCTGCCCCCACTCCAGTTAGTGCTTTGGATCAAGGCCTTTGCAGAAGGAGACTTTTGCTCTAAAAGCAGGTGACTGTCCAGCTCTGAAGCACAATGTGAATTAGCCAAAATTGACAAAAAAAGTTTCTCTTAGTGAGCAACCCCGTAAAATTACAATTAGGAACTAAAAATCCACATCAAAATTCAGACTCTTAAATAAAGGGAAATACAGTACAATTGGGATAGACATCATTAAGGAATTGGGACTAATAATTGACGTAAAGTGTAAAGTATTATGGAAAAAGGTAGGGTTTTGTGAAAAATGTCAATTGTTGTTTGTGAGAAAGCATTGTTATTATAAAAAAAGAGAAATTATGTTGTTACAAAATTTTCAAATAAATAATTGTGTTTTGTTAAAATCTATTTTTGTTCCATTAAAATAAAATATTTTGTTACATATAGTAACATTTGTTGGTTTTATTGTAATATAAATGAAACTCCCAACCATAAAGGGAGGAAAGAATGTTTGTTCTTTATTTTACAGAAAACAGACAATCCAAATGATAGAAGATGAAGTCTTATTTGTTTTGGCTGGGGTTGACATTTGTGCTTGCTTGATTCTGGTGTATTGGTGTAAATTTGGAGAATGTCCCACCTACAAAAAGGACCCAGGAAAGCCACCTTGTAACGTGTAATGCTTCTAATAATATTTTGGCACAAGCAAATAAACAGCAAAGAGTTAAAAGAAGCTCAAAGTAACCTCCGTTAATGAGGTGGCCATGGAAGGAGTGGGGAAAACCATTAAACGTAACTGTCAAAAGGACAAAGCATAGAATGATTAAAACAGCAACCATGCCATTTGAAATGTTAGTTGTAAGGATATTTGGTATAGTTAAAAAGATCCCTCATAGTGTAGAATGGTATGCAAAGCAAAGTGTACCAAGACAAAGAGGAGTTTATTTATTGTTTTGGTGTTGTGTGAGGGGTGGAACACCGTGTTTTTGGAAGATTCCACAGCCTACCAATCTCATGGTAAGGGGTACTACATTTGATAAATTGGATGTAACCGTAACTTGTTGGTTAGAAGTATATTTACTTCAAGAAATCAGTCCTTGTTGTGCATCACAACTTTACTGGTTTCTAAGGAGCCCAGACCCTAATGCAAGTTATTGCGCCCCACTTATAAACCATACAGTAATTATGCCTAACACTGAAGGACCTGAAAACCCATACCCACAGAACCCAGAACTTCCTCTACCACTACAAATGTACTAAAAAAACTAGAAACACAATATTTACCCATAACACAATCGGGCCCATTTCAAATCAAGGTAGTCCAAAAACATCTAGCTTTAATAAACGCTACCTTATCACTAACTAAAGTAAATGTCAATTGCAAAAATGCTTTGGTTGCAGTTCTTTATCCCAACTATATTTCATTTATTATGAATCAATGTAAAATGCTTGAAGTATGGTGGAAACAGAGGGAAATCAATGATAAAAGAAATGAAGAGACACAGGAACTGTACTGGGAGCATTTGCAGCTGCTCAAGTAGACTGACTGGAATAAAAGCAGAAGCTTTAAAGAACCAATTAGGAGTTGTTTCAGAAGCAACAGGAACAGTTCTGAAACCACAAGTTTGGGCTAACGCTTTAAACAATCAATTGGGAATTAAGATCAGTCAGCTGGCAGCACAAGCTTTAGACACACTTAAAAGTAATGTGTCATGGCCCATGGCATGTTAACAAGGAGAACACGCAGTAACTGAAGATATAAAAGAAATTGTTACTTATATCAAAACCCAGCATTGGCCAAATTCATTAAATGTATGGGCTGGTGAAAACATGCCTGGGGAAAGTAAATATTTGGAATGGTGGTATGGTCAGTTCTACTCATTATACTAGACAAGGATGTGCAATTTGGGTTTTAAGTTCTATAAATGGAGAAATAGTCCAAGTCTATCCTGTAATTACTATTGGTTGGGAATGGGATTCTAAATTGTGGTATCCCATTAGAGAATGGAATTGGGCCATTAAACAGCCTAACTTCACACTAATGTGGATCGATGGATGTAGACAGATGCGATTGGGATTGTCAAAATGGGGAATGACATACTAAACATTCAAAATGTAATGATATACAAGGGGAATGTAATTTACTTTTGACACCCGAAGGGGATGAAAGCTTCTAATATTTGGGAGAAGGAAAAGTCTGTTTTCATGTTAGAGAACCCAGCTGTATAAAAGTTGAAACAGAAAATGTCACACTTATAGGCACTGTACAAACAGGTAGTTGGTTCACTAATCAAAGCATTCAAGAAATAGAAGTGGGACCACGAACATACACTGTTCTCACTATGGATTTATGATAAAGAAATCACATTACAATTTTGAAAACATCTTGAAAAGGTAAATCTGGGGCGATCAGAAAACATATTGATCCAACTGAAAAACATGACTTCAATTTTACAAATCAATAGGCAATTAGAAAGACAAGTAGGGGATATTACACTAAAAACTAAAGTTGCTAACCAAAAAAATCATGAGAAAAGCTGAAATTATCCAAAGGCAGGATGCCATAGTTGGTAGGAACCACTACTGGGGTGGTCACCTACTGCCACTGGAGTCTTCAACAAAATGTTGCACCGCACTGTATGGATAACTGTAATCCGAGTTATTTGTGTAATATCTGTAATAATAGTAATAATATGTTGCTAGACCAAAAGAATGCTATTCAAAATACAAATTGCCCAGAAACAATTAGAAATTGAAAACCGTCTGTTAAAAGGTTGTGACGAAGTGGGAATGTTTTGATGTGTTCTCTGAATACTGGGGGGAGTAGTGACCGGGGAAGGCTGCAGGAGAGCTTGGCTGGGACTGCCTGCATTGGGGAGGGGAGGATACCTGAGCATGTAACATGAGAACCCAGGAGGGGGGTTGGAGGCCAGGTAACACCTCTGACCGGGAATCTGGACAAAGGCTGGGGGAGGAGCCGGGGGGAAGGGAGAAAGGAGACGCCTGGAAGGAGTTTTCGTTTTTTGGAGCTGACTGGAAATGAAGAGGGGAGCCCTGATGGGGCTTGGGCTTCCCAGTGGGGTGAGGGCCTCCCTAGGGCCCCCAGATGGACCTAACTAAAGGGAATCCTGTTGTCTGTACTGGCAANCGGGGCTGGGGCTTCCCAGTGGGGTGAGGGCCTCCCTGGGGCCCCCAGATGGACCTAACTAAAGGGGATCCTGTTGTCTGTACCGGCAAGACCTGTTTTGGACTGTGTTCCTGTCGTCTCAATAAACCTTCTGTTTAACTGGCTGGCTAAGAGTCATGGTGAATCACAGGAAGCCGGGGGTGCCGGGCCCTGACTCCTCCACACTCCGTGACAACTGTCTACAATCAGTTCAGGAAAAGTTGGACATTGAAAGCAAACTTGTTAAACATGATTAACTATAAACAAATTTATGTAACAGTTTTTTGTTATGTTAAAATTTTAAGAATTGTCATTCAGGTTCATATATATGTCTTATTTTAAAATGTTTAACTGTTAAATTATGTGTTAATTATTGTAATTGTTAAAAACATGTTTATTCGTGTAGTGGTTCTAACCTAAGGTTTAGTCAAATAATTGTTAAGTTACTGTTTATTTTATAAATATCTGTGTAATCTAATTGTTAAACGCTTGTGACAGTTTGTCTCAGTTTTGGCCAAACTGACCAAACTTGTCATAAAAAAACAAAGTTGATACACACAGAGAGTTCTGATTCCTGCCTGCCACCTTAGACATATTGTGAGGTCAAAGTCAGCAAACATACAGTCTTTGCACCCTATTATAGTAACCTTCTATTTTTTAAATGTAGGTGGTAGTTAAGGGCCCTGCATCAGAAAGAGAACTCAGGTAGCCTATACATCATTCTAGTGAAATAAAATCAGGGGCAGCAAGGTATTGTGCCAACGAAAAGAAACATATGCTCAGTCCTAAGTAGGAGCCTTAAGCCAATGTCGGATGCCCAATAAATTCACTAGTAAGTGATGGTGAGATAATAGATATTATCAAACCATCACAGAGGAGACTGTTACTAGAGAAATTCTCCAGCCCCACTTTGTGTGCCTGATCTCTATTCTGAACAGACAAGTGATGCTCCTCTCTAAGCTGCTGATTTTTAGCATGCTCAGTATTGAGAGATAGTGTGAAAAGCTCAGTGAAGTGGCATGAAGCCCAGAATTTCCAAGAGCCAAGTGTGTGTGTGTCCTGATATTTCGTTCTTGTCATCGGGTCACCCTAACTGGCAGAATCACAGCTCTGAGGGAAACAACAATAGTGAGCATGTGCAGTAAGGGGTGACAGAGAGGTCAGTTAACTGAGCTGCTGGCTGGTCAGAGCCCACTCATACCGGTCACTACTTGTTTTAAAGGTCAGAGCTGTCAATCATAGCTCTGAAGTAATGGTTGATCCTGGGCATGTGCGAATGAAGTAACTGCTTCTAAAAATAGAAAGGTGCATTAGAGGAGAGTTAGCGTGTAGCATAAAAGGCCAACTGCCAGCAGGCAGATTTGGAGAAGGAGATCTAGATTGGAGAGAGAGAGAGAGAGAGATATCGCTCCCTATTGTGACTTCACTACTGCTTAGTTCCGTCTAGTCTTCAATCCCAAAAATCTTAAAAACCTTTTAAAAATCTCCTGGCTGTGAGATTTCTTTGTAGAATTGTTTCCCAGTGAATAGTGTGGCACCATGACATTCTCCTCAGTCAGAAAAGTTACTTATGGTTAGCATGAAAAATAAATACAAAAAATAAATGTCTACTTTCTACAATAATGCATCCACTCGCCACAAGCCAAGGGCCCACACCTATCATTTTCAGCCCTCAAAGTGCTGTCATTTCAGTGAATAGGGATCTGAAGGAAATGTCAGGCACTATATATGTCACATGGCCCTTTTAAAAACAGTCATAGCAAGCCTCGAATGATATTTCCCCTCACAAACTGCTAAAGAAAAATCAAGCAGAGCACAACCTACAAGAAACACTTAATATTGATACTCTGACCCAAAGGACAGAATTGTTGTAGACCTTTTTCACACCTTTTAAAATGGAAATCCTGATGCAGGGCACTCCCACCCCTCCATAATAGAACTGTGCCACATCAGGGGGATCAGGGGGAGAGCTAGTGGGGCAAATTGAGTTCATTTGGTCAACGGGATTCTCAGATACATCACATCCCAATAAGGAGCTGATCTGAATAGTCAACCTGCTCTTAAATCCTCAGGATAAGGAGACTGTCCTGAAAATTGGTATGCTGCAAAATGGAGTGCACAGAGTTTGTGCTGAAAATCTGGGGTCTGTTGAGAGCAAGTTAGATGTCTTCAAATCACCAGAGTTTGATTAAATGCATCCTAGAATATTCAAGGAGCTGCCTGAGGAGATATCTGAGCCATTAGTGATTATCTTTGAAAAGTCATGGAAGACGGGAGACATTCCAGAAGACTGGAAAAGGGTAAATATAGCGCCCATCTATAAAAAGGGAAATAAGGACAACCCGGGGAATTACAGACCAGTCAGCTTAACTTCTGTATCCGGAAAGATAATGGAGCAAATAATTAAGCAATCAATTTGCAAACACCTAGAAGATAATAAGGTGATAAATAACAGTCGGCCTGGATTTGTCAAGAACAAATCATGTCAAACCAACCTGATAGCTTTATTTGACAGGGTAACAAGCCTTGCGGATAGGGGGGAAGCGATAGACTTGGTATATCTTGACTTCTCTGCACTGGCTGCGCTAAAGACAAAGTACCGTTCAAGATTGGAAGTGGAGGACAACCTTAGATTGTCAGTTTCAAAAATCTCCCCACAAATTGATAAACTGTCCGCAAGAAATGGGCACACCTTTCACATTAAGTTTCTGTGTATTTGAAACTTACAGGTGTAGGCAATTTAATTGAAGTTCTATTAAGGTCTCTCTTATCTTTATGAGTAGGCTATCAAGCATACTGTTGCATGTGTCTATTTTTGTCTGGGTTGGGGGGCGTGACCAAAAATTGTAACTCAAAGGTGGGGGCTCAGCTCAAAAAGTTTGAAAATCACTATTCTATTAACAGGAGTGTAATAGGTAAGACAAAAGAGACGATTGTCCCACTCTAATTGGCACTAGTGACGCCTCAACTGGACTTTTGTGTCCAGTTTTGGGCACCACACTTCAAGAAAGATATGGATAAATTGGAGAGAGTTTGGAGGACATTAACAAAAATGATAAAAGGGTTAGAATCATAGAATATCAGGGTTGGAAGGGACCTCAGGAGGTCATATAGTCCAACCCCCTGCTCAAAGCAGGACCAATCCCCAACTAAATCATCCCAGCCAGGGCTCTGTCAAGCCTGACCTTAAAAACCTCTAAGGAAGGAGATTCCACCACTTCCCTAGGGAACCCATTCCAGTGCTTCACCACCCTCCTAGAGAAAAAGTTTTTCCTAATATCCAATCTAAACCTCTCCCACTGCAACTTGACACCATTGCTCCTTGTACTGTCATCTGGTACCACTGAGAACAGTCTAGATCAGGGGTAGGCAACCTATGGCACATGTGCCAAAGGCGGCACGCGAGCTGATTTTCAGTGGCACTCACACTGCCCAGGTCCTGGCCACCGGTCTGGGGGGCTCTGCATTTTAATTTAATTTTAAATGAAGCTTCTTAAACATTTAAAAAACCTTATTTACTTTACATACAACAATAGTTTCGTTATATATTATAGACTTATAGAAAGAGACCTTCTAAAAACGTTAAAATGTATTACTGGCACGCGAAACCTTAAATTAGAGGGAATAAATGAAGACTCGGCACACCACTTCTGAAAGGTTGCCGACCCCTGGTCTAGATCCATCCTCTTTGGAACCCCCTTTCAGGTAGTTGAAAGCAGCTATCAAATCCCCCCTCATTCTTCTCTTCTGCAGACTAAACAATCCCAGTTCCCTCAGCCTCTCCTCATAACTCATGTGCTCCAGCCCCCTAATCATTTTTGTTGCCCTCCGCTGGACTCTTTCCAATTTTTCCACATCCTTCTTGTAGTGTGGGGCCCAAAACTGGACACAGTACTCCAGGTGAGGCCTCACCAATGTCGAATAGAGGGGAACGATCACGTCCCTCGATCTGCTGGCAATGCCCCTACTTATACAGCCCAAAATGCCGTTAGCCTTCTTGGCAACAAGGGCACACTGTTGACTCATATCCAGCTTCTCGTCCACCGTAACCCCTAGGTCCTTTTCTGCAGAACTGCTGCCTAGCCACTCGGTCCCTAGTCTGTAACAGTGCATGGGATTCTTCCGTCCTAAGTGCAGGACTCTGCACTTGTCCTTGTTGAACCTCATCAGGTTTCTTTTGGCCCAATCCTCTAATTTGTCTAGGTCCCTCTGTATCCTATCCCTACCCTCCAGCGTATCTACCACTCCTCCCAGTTTAGTGTCATCTGCAAATTTGCTGAGAGTGCAGTCCACGCCATCCTCCAGATCATTAATGAAGATATTGAACAAAACCGGCCCCAGGACCGACCCTTGGGGCACTCCGCTTGAAACCGGCTGCCAACTAGACATGGAGCCGTTGATCACTACCCGTTGAGCCCGACGATCTAGCCAGCTTTCTATCCACCTTATAGTCCATTCATCCAGCCCATACTTCTTTAACTTGCCGGCAAGAATACTGTGGGAGACCGTATCAAAAGCTTTGCTAAAGTCAAGGAATAACACATCCACTGCTTTCCCCTCATCCACAGACCCAGTTATCTCCTCATAGAAGGCAATTAGGTTAGTCAGGCATGACTTGCCCTTGGTGAATCCATGCTGACTGTTCCTGATCACTTTCCTCTCCTCTAAGTGCTTCAGAATTGATTCCTTGAGGACCTGCTCCATGATTTTTCCAGGGACTGAGGTGAGGCTGACTGGCCTGTAGTTCCCCGGATCCTCCTTCTTCCCTTTTTTAAAGATGGGCACTACATTAGCCTTTTTCCAGTCATCCGGGACCTCCCCCGATCGCCATGAGTTTTCAAAGATAATGGCCAATGGCTCTGCAATCACATCCGCCAACTCCTTTAGCACCCTCGGATGCAGCGCATCCGGCCCCATGGACTTGTGCTCGTCCAGTTTTTCTAAATAGTCCCGAACCACTTCTTTCTCCACAGAGGGCTGGTCACCTTCTCCCCATACTGTGCTGCCCAGTGCAGCAGTCTGGGAGCTGACCTTGTTCGTGAAGACAGAGGCAAAAAAAGCATTGAGTACATTAGCTTTTTCCACATCCTCGGTCACTAGGTTGCCTCCCTCATTCAGTAAGGGGCCCACACTTTCCTTGACTTTCTTCTTGTTGCTAACATACCTGAAGAAACCCTTCTTGTTACTCTTAACATCTCTTGCTAGCTGCAACTCCAAGTGTGATTTGGCCTTCCTGATTTCACTCCTGCATGCCTGAGCAATATTTTTATACTCCTCCCTGGTCATTTGTCCAATCTTCCACTTCTTGTAAGCTTCTTTTTTGCGTTTAAGATCAGCAAGGATTTCACTGTTAAGCCAAGCTGGTCGCCTGCCATATTTACTATTCTTTCTACACATCGGGATGGTTTGTTCCTGCAACCTCAGTAAGGATTCTTTAAAATACAGCCAGCTCTCCTGGACTCCTTTCCCCCTCATGTTATTCTCCCAGGCAGTAGCGGCGCCAGCTTTTCCGGCGCCCTAGGCGGCGGAAGGTCCTGCCCCCGAAATGCCGCCCCCAACAGCGGCGGCGGAAGGTCCCGCCCCCAAAATTGAACGGACGGACAGGGCGCCGGCGCCCCCAAAATAGCAGTGCCCTAGGTGACCGCCTAGGTCGCCTAATGGGTTGCGCCGGCCCTGCTCCCAGGGGATCCTGCCCATCAGTTCCCTGAGGGAGTCAAAGTCTGCTTTTCTGAAGTCCAAGGTCCCTATTCTGCTGCTCTCCTTTCTTCCTTGTGTCAGGATCCTGAACTCGACCATCTCATGGTCACTGCCTCCCAGGTTCCCATCCACTTTGCTTCCCCTACTAATTCTTCAGAAAACCTGACCTGTGAGGAAAGGTTAAAAAATTGGGCTTGTTAAGTCTTGAGAAAAGAAGACTGAAGGGGGACCTGATAACAGTCTTCAAATATGGTAAGGGCTGTTCTAAAGAGGACGGTTATCAATTGTTCTCCACGTCTGCTGAAGGTAGTACGATGTGGGAGTAGAAAGGAGTTGGATGACAGGTAATTTTCAAAGTATTCAAAAGAAATACATAATTACCAAAACTGATAATTGGCAGAAACCACAGTTAGATAGAATTATTAATTAATTGCTTCTCATAGTTCAGGAAAACCAAGTAAAAAATAGAATTATTATGGTTATTAATTATGGTTATTAATTATTGTTGTTATTATTATTAATTATTATTATTAATTAGACTGTACTCATATGGTAACCATATACAATCTTAGCAAGGATTCTCAAGAAATTAAAAATTATAAGAGAAACCAAACAATTAAATCAACAAGGATTATGCATATGAGATACACCAGATAAAAGGGAAATAAAATGAGCAATGTAGCAAATTCTTAAAACAACCTCTTAACTAAACATGAAATTCTAAAATATAAAATACATTGAAACAAGGTTGTTTAATTATCTTGAACAGACTAGTGTTATAAAACTCTGAGTATAAAGTTCAAAAACTAAGACCATTAACCACATTGATATTCATTTAATTACTTAAGAGCTTCAACAGGTTGGTTACGCTAATTAAGATTAACTAGTAGCTAAGCATTAACATCATTCAACAGCTAAATTTATACGTAGTATCAGATAAACAAGTATAAACTCAATGAAGTAACTAGATTATAGCAACTATAATTCAATTTGATATCAAAAGGTAAACTAAAAATGAATTAGGAGGAAGCTAGACAATTGGATAGGACAATATAACTGAAAGTAGTGTCAATCTACAGAAAAGCTAGCAAGCCACCAGATTTCAGAGTAGCAGCCGTGTTAGTCTGTATCCGCAAAAAGAACAGGACTACTGGGCGATCCTGGCAATTACAGGCTGTGACGGTGCTGCCCGTGGGAGCCAGCTGAGGTCACTCAATTAGGGTGAACTGCAAACAGAACAGGGCAGACAAACCCCAACAGCTGGTGGATATTTCAATACTTAGATTTACCAAGCCAGCACAAAACAGCTTTTATAGTACCTTACTGGTTACTTAGAAGTCCAAACAACGCAGTTCCCTTAAAGTACCCAGCCTTAGGCCTTCATCCAGACACACCTGTTAAACATATGATGATGATTACTGAAAATTTTATTTCATTACATAAAAGAAAAGGTTCTTCCAATCCCAAAGGATCAGCCACATATCCAGGTTCAATTATAACCTAGATTTTACCCAAAATACACGCTTACAGCCAATTCTTATTAACTAAGCTAAAATTTATTTAAAAAGAAAAGAGAGTGTTGGTTAAAAGATCAATATACATACAGACTTGAATTTAATTTTTGAGGTTCAGATACATAGCAGAGGTGAGCTTGTAGTTGCCAAAAGTCCTTTTAGAAATAGTCCATAGGTTATAGTCCAATGTCCATATTCAGGGTGGCTCCAGACAGTGACTGGGGATCTCAATCCTTGTGGCTTAAGGTTCCCCGCTCTTGAAACCCAAAGCAGATCTGAGATTAAGTAGGATCATGTCCCAAGGTTCTTATACATTTCCAGCAGCCTTTTGGCCTGAGAAAACAATGGGCTTAATTCTCCTTCCTCTAAACATCATGGCAATTAGCACAGGATAATTTATCAATTAAACAGTTTATATACAGGTTACCACAACCTTCAAAGAGACATATAGACAATAATACTATTTTACTCAAGTATTATTATAAATGTTAATATTCCCTTTTTGATCTTTGAATTAAAGTTATAGCAATAGACAAGACTTGTTTGCTTACATCACAAGACCTGAGCAAACATCTACCCTTGAGATCTCTAACAATGCAGACTTGCATTTCAAAACTCTATTCATTTACCTATCTTCCTAACCAGTCCTTAAGGTTCACCCATGGGTCAGGTCAGTCTGTGAGTTAATTAACTCGTTCTGGCCCTGTTACCTTTTAATGAGATATTATATTACATTTATAACGTCACACAGGCTGCTAAGCCTAACTTCACTAGCAGGCAAATTAGTCAAAACTGTATTAAAGAACAGAATTATCAGACCTGTAGATAAACATGATATGTTGGGGAAAGAGTCATCATGGCTTTGGTAAAGGGAAATCATTCCTCACTAATCTATAAGAATTCTTTAAGGACGTCAACAAGCATGTGGACAAAGGTGATCCAGTTGATATAATATACTTGGACTTTCAGAAATCCTTGACAATGTTTCTCATGCGTCTGACGAAGTGGGTATTTACCCACAAAAGCTTATGCTCCAATACGTCTGTTAGTCTATAAGGTGCCACAGGACTCTTTGTCGCTTTTCTCAACAAAGGCTCTTAAGTCTAAATTAGCTTTTACCACTCAAGAAAGTGATTTTGGAGTCACTGTGGATAGTTCTCTGAAAAGATCTGCTAAATATGCAGTGGTAATCCAAAAAAAAAAAAAGCTAACAGAATGTTAGGAACCATTAGGAAAAGGTTAGGTAAGGCTCATAATAATACCATTATATAAATCCATGATACTCCCACACTTTGAAGCTTATGTGCAGTTCGGGTTGTCACTTCTCAAAAAATATATATTACACTTGGAAAAAGTACGGAGAAGGGAAACAAAAATTATTAAAGATAAGGAACATCTTCCAGATGAGGAGAGATTAAAATGACTGGGACTGTTCGGCTTAGAAAAGAGATGACTAAGGGGGGATATGATAGAGGGCTATAAAATTGTGAATGGTGTGGAGAAAGTGAATAAGGAATTATTTACCCCTTCACACAATACAAGAACCAGTGATCACCCAATGAAATTAATGGGCAGCAAGTTTAAAACAAACAAAAGGAAGTTCTTCTTCACACAACTCACAGTCAACTTGTGGAACTCATTACTGGGGATGTTGTGAAGGCCAAAAATGTAACTCGATGCAAAAAACAATTAGATAAGTTCGTAGGATACTTCCATCAATGACTATTAGCCAAGATTGTCAGGGATGCCACCCCTTGCTCCAGGTGCCAGAAATTGGGACTGGATGACATGATGTGTCATGCGATGTGTAGTAAATGCAATGTGATGATGTGTAAATGTATAGAAAGGAAGAAGTTTTGTGTGTAACTTGGGATGTGTGGTACTCCCTACACCCATCCCCTATGCTTGAATCGGAACAACCCAGCCTAGCTTCGCTGTCTGTCAAATAAAGGAACCAGAGTGACAAGCCTAGCATTGAACTGAGTTCTTGGGGAACCGAGTGGAAGAGGTTTCAGGGGAACCCCAACAGTGCTGTGCTTTGGAACTATTTCAGCCTGTTAGGCTAGAATTGTCCCTCTGCTTCTGTTGACCTAAGGGGACTGTCTGCCACTTCTTTACTCAAACAGCTTCCGCATTATCATTAGCTACCATTCCTGGACAGATGGATCACTTTAGTGCAATGGAAGATTGGACTGTAGTCAGTGGATGAAATTCACCTCTGTGTAGAGGGCTAGTACAAGGCACTCTTAAATCCCACATAAGCCCCTTGAAATATGTGAAAGATTTTGTGAAGCTACAGGCTGAAGGCACCATCCGAGTGTTCGGTGTTTATTATCTGACCCTTCCACCTTTTGAGGTTTGTCCACAACTATCTACACTAAAGTTAGCAGCTTTCTAATGAAGGGTGTCCTGAAGGTTCCAGCTCATCCCTCTGTCTCTCCCCAAGTTCTGAGGGTGCTTCCCCTCATGACTCACCTGATATGAGGCTTTGAGAGTCTCCTCTTTCTCTCCAGCCACGGGAAACTCCCATACATGGCTCTTCCCCTTGCTCCATCTGACAGATGATCTCCAGTTTGACACCAGAACACCCTGTGTAGGGGACAGAGAATCATGGTCTGGCCTGTGAGATGGGCTCAGGACAAATATTTTTCCTGCAGCAGTTTCTGGATACTGATGAACAGCATCCAGAAACTGGGGGTGTTAGCTGTACTGGGCATCAATAAAACTCAGAGTTAAGGCTGAAACTCCAAATTGTTTTCCATTTCTCTCAGTCTAAACACTTGACTGCAACACAGCACAGGCAGATGCTCTGCAAGCTTCCCAGACACAACAAGGATTTATTGATAGAGAAAAATCCACAATTGGTGGAATCCTAGCCACACATATCATCTGGTGTCACTCATGTCACACCCACAGTCCAGCCAGTGGTGCTGCCTCAACTGCCTATTTGTCTGTTTCTCCCACAGCCAAGCCTGTGGCTTCTTCCACCCTGCCCCATGCATGGAATACACACCTTGAATGGATCCATAAAGCCAGTACCCTCTCCTCCTTCCATTCCCCTCTCAAGTCCTTCAGGAGGTCAGCCAGCGACCCTTGGAGCAGTCAGGAGTAGCTCAGTCTTGGCCAGTCAGCAATAGCCGATACTTGTTCATAATTCAGAACCATCAGGTTGTGCCCTTTGTGAGCCTAAATAACTGTCAGCTTAGCACAATTACCCTCCTCTTCTCACCCACTTGCCTCCTGTCCTTTGCTGAACTTGCCCATTGCAGCTGTAAATGCGTCAGGGCAGGAACTGTCTGATTCTGTTCCCAGTGACCCCAGCACACCAAAGGGTTTTACTCGTCTAGGAGCATTTAATTCCTATTTTTAAAACCTAGAAAATGTTGTGTCCACTCAGCATCTCCGTCCCATGGCTCCCCAGGACTCTCAGCGCCAGGGCCTTTCCCTGGATTTACTGTAGGAGGAATGTCAACGCTCACGATCCTCAAGGAACGTGTAACAGTGACTGGACTGGACAGAGGCAGGATGCAAGTTCCCCCCACCCCTCAGTCCCAGCCTGCTGTCCCACTCCCAGGCCCAGGGAAGAGGTGGTTTCTCAGAGAAGCTGTTTTCTCCCGCTCCCTGAGAGAGGTTTGCTCTCCCACTTATTTGCTTTGTGGACTAAATCCTCCATGTCGGCAGCGGCCAGACAGACCCTCGCAGCCGTCGTTGTAACGGCGCCGCTGCAGGCCGGCCTCCTGGTTTGGGGGGAAGGCAGCCATGTTGGCTGCCAGCGTCCCGGGGGAGGAGGGCAGCCCTTCGGCCTGCACGGGGAGCAGCTCCAGGGCTGGCAGCTAATAATGACTGTCCCTCCCCAGCCAGGACTCCCCTCCACCCCCCCACGGAGAGGGGCTGGGCAGCCGCAGGGGACGGAGGGGCACGGGCGCTGCCTGGGCTGGCTCTGAGGGAAGGGGGCCAGTCCCCGGGCTGGGCTATGGTCAGTGGTGGGTGTTCGCAGGGGTCCAGCAACCAGGCCCCCTCACACGCTGACAGGCAGCCCCAGCTCACACGGAGGACGGGCCCTCAGGATCCTGACCCCCTCATTGGCCTGTCTGCCCTGTCAATCCGGCTGACCTGGAGCACTGGCCCCTCCCCATTGGCCCCAGGGACTGTCAATCTCAGGATCCTGCTGTCTCTTCAGCCTTCCCCCTTCCTCCTGGCATTGGGAGAGGCCGACCAAACCCCCTGCTGCATTTCAGTGAGGGGCCAGCAGCCCCCTGGCACTGGCATGGTCCCAAACCTCCTACGGATGCCGCCCAGCCCGGCTCCCCAGAGAGACTTGCCTTTTCCTTCACGTGCCCCAGTGACTTTCCCTCTGTCACCCAAATCTTAATAAATCTTGTTCTTTGGTTATTTTTTTTCCTGGCTATTTTATGAAAATCCCATTGCACGGGGTGACCTATTTCATCCCTTTGCCAGCTCCTGGTCTGACAGAAGTGTGTGCGAGCTGGGAGCACTTCCCAGGGTCACGTGGGTCTCGGAGTCACACTTCATGTTTGAAATCAAGGCCCTGGTGCCCAGGAGTTTTATCTCTTCCCCGGTTGCTGGTTATTTCTGTGTCTCTGGGGACGCAAGGCGTTCTTCCCCCCGGATTCTCTGTGGATGACCAGGCTGGATGGCCTGCATAGTAGCATAGTCTAGGAGCCTGTCTGGGATTGGGGGTCGGAAAGGAAGAGGGTCCTGGGCATGTTGATGCTGCCAAGGATGGAAAGATGAAACCTGGGGTGTGGAGGGAGGTGCCTAGCAGGAATGTCTGTGTGGGGTAGCCCAGTGCGTCTCCCTCTGAGGAGCTGCTACAAACCTCTGTGGTCAGAGTTGCCATCTCCTCCACCTCTGAGGACTTTCAATGTGCCCATCCCCATGATATCTGGGGCCAAATACCAAATGGAGACTCCTAGTAACAAATTATTTGTATTATCTGTACTGCAGTAGCACCTAAGAGGCCTAGTCTGGGATCTTCATCCATTTGTGCGAGGCACTGTACAAACCCATCAAAAAAAGATGATCCCAGCCCCAAAGGGCTTATGGTGTAAGTAGAAGGCCTTGTCCAGACTTCAGTCTGCTGGTATAGCTATACAGGCAAAACCCTCCTAGTCTAGATGCAGGTACAGTGGCAAAAGGTGCTTTTCCAGTATAGTTTATCCCAGTTCAGTGAGCGGTAAAGTTGTAGGGTAAATTTCCTCATGGAGACAAACCCTAAGAATATGAGGAAACCACATAAGTACAGCTGGGTTCCACATTACCGTGTTCATTGCGTACATACTAACATACAAGGCCTGGTTCCCTCAATGGCACCTCTCTCCCCAGGCCACACTGTCCCCGCTGTGGTGTTTGAAGTGGAACTCCCTCGATACAGACAGAACAGGGCATTCCCTCTGCCAGGCTAAAGTGCTGGGAAAAGCGCACTGAGCTGGGAGCCAGGAGACCATGGGTGCTGACCTCACCTCTACTCACTCCTGTTTGTATGTCTGTGCAGGTCACAGCCCGAGGTCTCATACTCCTCCTCTAGGCAGCAGCCCCTCATTTGACAAATTAACTGAGAGGCTGCACAAGGTCAAGTGTGGGAGACCTGGAAAGAGAACCCATCTTTCTTATGAGACAGACTTAAAGCTTATCCACTCAGGTATACTGCCTTCCACAGGTAATGTCTCAGTTCAAACTGCTTGGCTGGCCCGTCTCTAACTACTAGCCCACCCGTCCCATCCACAGCCAGGAACAGAACCCATAAATCCTGGTTACCTCACCAGCAGTGGGGTAACCCACTGCAAAGGGAGTGTCACTTCCCTCTCGAGTGGGTGGTACACATAAAAGATAAGTGACCCTGGAGTGGCAGATGTGTGTACTGGGGTCTGGCGGATGAGGGCTCAAACCCAGTTTACAGCCCATGCACTGGAATGGGTTACCTAGGGAGGTGGTGGAATCTCCTTCCTTAGAGGTTTTTAAGGTCAGGCTTGACAAAGCCCTGGCTGGGATGATTTAGTTGGGGATTGGTCCTGCTTTGAGCAGGGGGTTGGACTAGATACCTCCTGAGGTCCCTTCCAACCCTGATATTCTATGATTCTATGGTTGCATGGGATGGGATTTGTTTTTCAGTTTCCTTTTTGAAGAACTGGTTTATTTCATTCCCTCCTGGGCAGTGGGGCGGAGGGAGAGGGCTGGTACTTTGGACTTTTACAAAGATCGTAAACCCTTCAGGGCAGTCTACGTACAGCGCCCATTATGGTAGGACTCCAAACCTGACTGAGGTCTCTGGGCTCAATGGTGATGATAAATGGTATAGGCAATTGCTTGACCACACCTTGGTTTGTTATGAAATATTCTCAAGAGACCAAATAACCAATGTCTGTCAGGTTTATTGCTCTAAGCCAGGGGTTGGCAACCTTTCAGAAGTGGTGTGCCGAGTCTTCATTTATTCACTCTAATTTAAGGTTTCGCGTGCCGGTACTACATTTTAACGTTTTAGAAGGTCTTTTTCTATAAGTCTATAATATATAACGAAACTATTGTTGTATGTAAAATAAATAAGGTTTTTAAATGTTTAAGAAGCTTCATTTAAAATTAAATTAAAATGCAGAGCCCCCCGGACCGGTGGCCAGGACCCCGGCAGTGTGAGTGCCGCTGAAAATCAGCTCGCGTGCCGCATTCGGCACGCGTGCCATAGGTTGCCTACCCCTGCTCTAAGCCAATAACAATATGGCACAGGGGAAAGGTTCTGTACAATACAGGTCACTGGGAAGCTGCCCTGTGCAGCATTGTCATACTCCCCTGTCATGTTATTGACTTGAACTGGGACCGTATAGAACATGGTTGCAACCAAGGTCCTGTAGTGGTGGTCCACTGTGGTCCAGCTGTAGTCACTCAACTAGGGTGAACTGCAAGGAAAGGGGCAGACAATCCCCAAAAAGCTGGTGGATATTCCAATACTTAGGTTCACCAAACCAGCACAAAACAGCTTCTGTATTACCTTAAACAATGAGGAATCCTTGTGGCACCTTAGAGACTAACAAATTTATTTGGGCATAAGCTTTCGTGGGCTAAAACCCACTTCATCAGATGCATGGAGTGGAAAATACAGTAGGCAGGTATAAAAATACAGCACATGAAAAGATGGGAGTTGCCTTAACAAGTGTGTGGGGTGGGGTCAGTGCTATGAGGCCAATTCAATCAGGGTGGAAGTGGCCCATTCCCAACAGTTGAAATTTATTACCTCACTGGTTACTCAGAAGTCCAAACAACACAGTTCCCTTAAAGTGATCCAACCTCAGGCCCCCATCCAGGTACCGATGAAAATTTCTGTAAATCTCATTTCATCATATAAAAGAAAAGGTTCTACCAATCCCAAAGGATCGGACACATCACCTCCCAGGTTATTGAATATTCCAGATCTTACCCAAATACACGCTACAGCCAATTCTTATTAACTAAACTAAAATTTATTAAAAAACAAAAGAGATAGAGTATGGTAAAAAGATCAGTATACATACAGACATGAGTTCAATCCATTGAGGTGCAGATTCACAGCAGAGATGGTGAACTTTGTAGTTGCAAAGAGTTCCTTTAGAATTCAGTTCATAGGTCACAGTCCAATGTCCAAATCTCATATTCAGGGCGTATCAGCATAACTGGGACCTCAGTCTTGTGACTCAGACTTCCCCTGATGAAGCCTAAGCAGATCTGAGATGACAGAATCAGGACCCAAGGATCTTTTATACAATTCCATGTCCTCTTTGACAAGCTGGGATTTCCTTGGGGAACAAAAAGTAATTAGAATGACTTTGAAGGAGGTCCATCACCGGTACTTAGCTATACGAATTAACATAAGGCCATTTGCTTGTTCCTCCACCATTCACCGTACATTTCAAAGAGAGATGAATACCGAGATATCCTGTGTTTACAATTCATTTAAATGCTAGGATGTTCTTTTGATCTCTGAACTATCAGAATACAGCATAGACAGAGACTGTTGATTACATTGTTGATCCTCACCTTACTAATGTTGGAGTGTCTTTTTCCTATAGGTTAGTATACCAATAATCGCAACTTATTATTATATATGTCCATTTGTTACCATGGCCCTTTTATGGTTAGGTATCACATTTGTTATTTCTGTCCTAACTAGTTATTTCGGTTCTTTCCAAGGCCTGGTCCACACTAGGGGGAGCCATCGAAATAAGATACGCGACTTCAGCTACAGGCATAGCGTAGCTGAAGTCGAAGTATCTTATTTCGAATTACCCGGCACTTACCTCGCGTCCTCGCAGTGCGGGATCGACGGCCGCGGCTCCCCCGTCGACTCCGCTACCTCCGCTCGCCCTGCTGGAGTTCCGGAGTCGATGGGAGCGCGTTCGGGGATCGATCTATCACGTCCAGACGAGACACGATAGATCGATCCCCGATAATTTGATTGCTACCCGCCGATCCGGGTGGGTAGTCTGGACGTAGCCCAAGTTCCAAGTTGTGGGGTACCTATTAAGTTTAAAAGAGTATGAACTTAGGAAAGCCCCTATGCCAACCTGCTTTAGCACATCCTCTATGTTAAAGGTTGCAGCCATACATGGACCTTATGCTTTAGCTCATCACTACTATCTAGGTGAAAGGTCCCAAACACATGTATGCAAACTTTGCCTTAGCTCAACATACAGGATTTGGCCTGCAGGTCCCTTGTGTTACGGCCAAAATATACTCTAATATAGACCTATCAACCTATTATAATAAAACAAATAATCACACCCATAAGGAAATAAGAAACTTATAAGTAAAAATATATAGGCAAACAAGCAGGTTAGCCTTAAATGTATCTCATATATCTTTTATGTACGTCAGTTCATTGCCAGGACACTTTCTGTGACTGAATTATTTATTTGTGGTCAGAACTTCCCCATAAACTTTATTTTCAGCTTCAGTTTATCTGTTCAAAGTTCATAGGTCTCAAGCCTTATGCTAACTCGTGGAAGGTAATGTCTTGCAGGATATAGGCCTGTAGGTTTCTTGCATTACTGCTGAATATAATGCAAAGCAGAATATAATGCAAAGCAGTAAATATAAGAAAGGCAAGCTAGCCCACTGGGCTACAACCCCCCTGAGCGACATAAGTTACACCGACATAAGTGGCCATGTGTACAAGCCCACAGCTCTGCCTGAAGATTATTTATGTCCTTGCTGCTGCCCAGCCATCACACTGCCTGGTTGGCCCATTCACGGCATTTCGTTAATCCTTCCGAAGGAGGTTTAGGATTTCTCCTCTCATTTTGTGGCCGCTGAGGTTTGTTTCAATAAAGTCTCTGACACACAACGCCACCCCGTCCCACACCCACAGCCAGCCTTCCGAAGGGGCGGTTTCACTCCAAGTCACTGGGAGCTGGCTGATCTTCGCTAGGGGCAGCCCCTGCCACCTGCAGACCAATGTAGGGACATGACAGCCATCTTGGCTAAGGGCAAGAAATGTGATCAGTCCCACAAAGTCATGGAGACAGTGGCCATTGGGAATGAGGGGAGAAATTCTTTGTTTAAAGAAATCCAGTCTCCTGCCCCCCTCGCATGGTTACCAGCTCCCCTTCCCATCTGGCTCATTTCCACAGGCTCCTTCTGCCCCTGCTGTTCCCCTGCATCCCCCTCAGTGTTCACCCCTCTCCCCCCAAATCCACTGTAACCCCTTTCAGTTTTCTCCTGCACCTCACAACCCTCTTCAGCCTCCCTTCACCCCTGTGTCTTTAGCCCCACACTTTACTGAGGACTTGCTTACCCACAGAGCCCAGGGGTAGCCATCTTCCCAGAGGCTGGTCTGGCTTCAGGTCCATAGGAAAGAGTAGGAGATGGTGGCCATTTTACTCGGGTCAGCCTTATTTCGTGTCTGTTTCATATTCCCCAAACAAATGCGCCGTGCCCTGTTGGGAATGAGATTGGAAGGGGGCAGCGTTCCTTTAGCTGCGTGCTCTTGGCTACATGGGATCCTGGGGTCTGTGCAGGGCCGGCTCCAGGCACCAGCTTAACAAGCAGGTGCTTGGGGCGGCCACTCGGGAGAGGGGCGGCACGTCCAGGTATTCAGCGGCAATTCGGCAGAGGGTCCCTCACTCCCTCTCGGAGCGAAGGACCTCCCGCCGAATTGCCGCCGCAGATAGCGATCGCGGCTTTTTTTTTTTTTTTTTTTTGCTGCCTGGGGCGGCAAAAACCCTGGAGCCGGTGCTGGGTCTGTGGCGCCTCATTTCAAAGGGTTGTGGCAAACGGAGATCACAAAGTGCGAACTGTGGCACGTGGCTGCAGAAACGTTCCCGGGCAAAGTCAGTCCGGAGCGCAGAAACGAATGATAACCCGAGCCGCTGCCAAAGGGCAGCGAGAAGCACTTCTCCCCTGGGCTGCTGCTGCGTACTGGATGTGGCGGAGAAGAAAAACCAAAAGAGCTAGTGGGGGACATGTGGCCAGGCAGCTGCTGAGACGCAGGCAGCTGGGACACGTGGCAGGCAGAAATATCCCTTTCCTGCTCTGACGGTGAGGCCTTTACCTTTAGACACAGTCTTTGTTTTGTTTAATAATCGGATTATTAATTCCCCTCAAACCTCACAGGTTGGTTGATTTCTGCCAGTCCCGTCTAGTCACCAGCCGCTGGAGCGGGAGCTGGCTGACAGCTTCCTTTGGCACAGGCTCTGCACATGGGAGTGAGGCATAGAATCATAGAATCTCAGGGTTGGAAGGGACCTCAGGAGGTATCTAGTCCAACCCCCTGCTCAAAGCAGGACCAATCCCCAACTAAATCATCCCAGCCAGGGCTTTGTCAAGCCTGACCTTAAAAACCTCTAAGGAAGGAGATTCCACCACCTCCCTAGGGAACCCATTCCAGTGCTTCACCACCCTCCTAGAGAAAAAGTTTTTCCTAATATCCAACCTAGACCTCCCCCACTGCAACTTGAGACCATTACTCCTTGTTCTGTCATCTGGTACCACTGAGAACAGTCTAGATCCATCCTCTTTGGAACCCCCTTTCAGGTAGTTGAAAGCAGCTATCAAATCCCCCCTCATTCTTCTCTTCTGCAGACTAAACAATCCCAGTTCCCTCAGCCTCTCCTCATAACTCATGTGCTCCAGCCCCCTAATCATTTTTGTTGCCCTCCGCTGGACTCTTTCCAATTTTTCCACATCCTTCTTGTAGTGTGGGGCCCAAAACTGGACACAGTACTCCAGGTGAGGCCTCACCAATGTCGAATAGAGGGGAACGATCACGTCCCTCGATCTGCTGGCAATGCCCCTACTTATACAGCCCAAAATGCCGTTAGCCTTCTTGGCAACAAGGGCACACTGTCGACTCATATCCAGCTTCTCGTCCACCGTAACCCCTAGGTCCTTTTCTGCAGAACTGCTGCCTAGCCACTCGGTCCCTAGTCTGTAACAGTGAATGGGATTCTTCCGTCCTAAGTGCAGGACTCTGCACTTGTCCTTGTTGAACCTCATCAGGTTTCTTTTGGCCCAATCCTCTAATTTGTCTAGGTCCCTCTGTATCCTATCCCTACCCTCCAGCGTATCTACCACTCCTCCCAGTTTAGTGTCATCTGCAAATTTGCTGAGGGTACAGTCCACGCCATCCTTGGTTCTTCTGAAAACCTCACTCCGTGCCAAGCTGCATCTTTAGGTGCCTAAATACCCTTAACCCCCTGGCCCTTTGTTGCTGATCAGCAGTGATGGTGGTGGGGGGTGTTTTATTTACTCAATGGTCTATTTAGGATTCAGAGATCTCACCCAGACCCCCAACAGGGACACATGAGAAATGTCAGGTGGGGCCTAAGGAATTAATACAGTGGGTCCCACTTCATTCTGCCCCACAGACCTGACAGAACAGGAACCAAAGGCGGATAACGAACTGGGGAGAAGGCTGCTTTCGAGGGGGCAGGTCACCTTCCCTGTAGGGCCTGGGCATGAGAAGCGTATAGAGACCTATAGCTGGAGAGTCCCTGAGCCTGCGGCAGGAGATGTCCATGGGAGGAGAGTGTGTGAGACGGATGGGCGCTGAGTGGAGAGAATACAGCGAATAAATGCTCAGCTATAGTATCGCCAAACCCAAATGTTCAAAAATCGTGAGTCAGGTCACCCAAAATCACAAGATTGGCTTGAAAATCATGAGATATTCAAGCTAGTAAATCTGTGTCTCTAGGGGCCACGCTTCCAGGGTTTCCTCTGCAACCATGAGAGCTAGAAACTGACTTGTTACAAAATGAGAGCT
This sequence comes from Platysternon megacephalum, assembly GCA_003942145.1. Classification (NCBI taxonomy): domain Eukaryota; kingdom Metazoa; phylum Chordata; order Testudines; family Platysternidae; genus Platysternon; species Platysternon megacephalum. The sequence continues at coordinate 5,390,781 of QXTE01000112.1, read as the reverse complement.
GAGGTTTTCATGTACTCACGGGACTCCAGGAGCTGGGGCTTTCAGAACAAGCACCAAATATTGCTAGACTGGTGGTAAAATCACAAGAATTGGTAAAGTGGATCCATGCAAATGTACCAGAGCAGTCAGCGAGGGGTGGAGCTGGGAGGTGACACCTTGCCCAGGTCCCTGGGGCCCAGAGGCCCATTCTCAGCGATCCCATAGGCCTCGGCACATCACGCTGCGAATGTCTGGAAGCCAGCACCTACTCACATAGGCTGTGCCCCGCCGCAGGAATGGCACGGCGCGTCTCCACTGCACAACACCCCCGCAAACGCACGTCTCAGAGCCTGGCTCTTCAGACCCAGCGTGGCGGGGCTGGCACTACAGTGCTACAACGAGCCATGTAGACATCCCCGCTGGGGCTCTGCAGCCTGCAGGAACAGCGGGGAGCTCAGAGCCCAAGCGCCAGCCGGAGTGGGGGTGTCTACACAGCTCGCTCAATGCAGCAGCACAAGCCTGAGTCTGCAGACCTGGGCTCTGAGAATCACGGCCCGGGGGGTGGGTTTTTTTGCAGCGCAGACGGCGCATCCTCATACCCCCCAGGGCACGTCTGCACGGCGCCGTAACCCGGGCTTGGGGACTTGGTGTTTCGAAGCCTGGGCTTGAGCATCCACCCTGACCCGGGTGGGGCTCGCCGCCCTGCTGCCGGGTCTGGATTGCAGGGCGCAGCGCTGCCGGCTGCGGCTTGAGCTGCGTCCACACGGCAGCACAGCCAGGCTTGGCCCCCGGCTCAGCGGGACACGGGCTCCCACCACCCCCGGCGCGGGGGTCCTAGAGCCTGGGTGCCGGCTGCAAGGGTCCCAGCCGGGATTCCGCGCTGCGCGGACACCCTGGCTTTTGCGCTGCGCCCCCGCGCAGGGCCTCGGCCGTGCCCGGAGCTGTCAATCAGGCGGGACTACATCTCCCACAATGCCGCGGGAGGCGGGGGGCTGGCTGGCTGCGGAGCATCTCGGCTACAATCAGCCGGGCGGGGAGCGCAGCCCCGCGGGCCGCCCGGGGCCCTGCTCCAGCCTGGCCCCGATCCCTGCGTCCCTGGGGCCGAGCGGCCGGAGGCCAGGGGGATGGCCGCAGCGGGCTCTGCTCAGGTAGGATGCTGGAGCCCGGGCCAGGAGCGGGGGGCCCCTGGCCCCATGGGTTCCCGGGGGGCGCTGCCCGCTGGAGGGAGGAACCGGCCCCATGGCCAGCCCCACAGCAGGATCCTGGGCTGGATGCTGCGGTGGGGGGCAAACAGGGAGCACCCCCTGCAGCTGGGGCAGAGACAGGACCTGTAGCCCCACGGAGCAAGGCTGGCCCTAGAGACACAAGGTTGGCCGGGGGTCTCTGCTCTCCAGGGCCCAGAGGGGGCAGTGGGCAAACAGCCCGGGGGGCGGGGTGGAGGTGTCTGCTTTGCCAGGGCCTAGACACAGGCCGGGAGAATGACTGCAGTGGGGCAGGGCTCTCCGCCTGGCGTATGGGCCCCGAGGGGGACGTTGGGGTGACCGGGGGCTCTCTGCCCATATGTAGCCCCAGGATGGGGGGCTCTCGCTCTCTCACACCTCCCGATATATTGACAGGGGCTGCAGGGAAGGGGGCTCTCTACGGAGCAGATAGGCCCGGGGTGGGAGGGTCTCTGCTCTGCCCCAGTGTGTGGCGGCTCTGTCCCCCCAGGATGGGTGTCTAAGGATGGCTTGAATACTAAGCTTTGCTCCCTAGCAGAGGCCCCCGGGCGACAGGGCTGCTGAAGGCGGCTCCGCCCGCAGGGAGCAGGGCACTGTAGGATGGCACAGGAATTCCTGCCTTGCCCTTGCCGGCCTGGCTCAGCAGAGCGTGCACAGGGGGGCTGGAACAATGTGTGTAGTGGGGGGGCTGAGAGCCATTGAACCAAGCGGTAAACCCTGCATGTGATGGAAACCACTTCCAGCCAGGGGGTGCGGCAGCACCCCTAGATCCAGCACCTATGAGTGTGCGGCTCTTTACTCCTATCCCTGGTCTCCGCTCTCCCCTGGCGCCTGCATTCGCCGCTTTTCCAGGAGATGCTGCTTGGGAGACAGGGAAGATGGTTTAGGTGCAGGATTTTCTGCTCCTGAAACCTGGCCTCTGACCTGGTCACAAGTGAACTGAGTGAAGTGTCCCAGGCTGGCACCTGGCGGATGTTTGCCCTCCTTCTAAAACCACCTCCGGGGGACATGGAAACAGAGGTTTCTGGTCAGGAGAGGCTGCGCCACGTAGAATAAATTGCGTCACTCCTGTCCCCATTATTCCTGGTGCTCCTTGCTAATACCTTCTGTTCACAAGAGTTAAAATTGCCTCTAAAAATAACAGCTGGGAAAGGCGGGGGCGGTTCAGCAGCCTGGTGAGGACAGGCTGCTTTCAGGAAGTCATTTTAAAATGTGACTCTCTCCTTGAAGGACACAGTAAAATCAGGCACCGAGGGCCTGGGACCCATGAGAACTGCCAGCGAGGGCTGCTTGTGCAGGGCCAGCACGGAGCGTGTGTCCAGCTCGAGAGTCCGATCTGGTTCTAGCTCATGTTGGGTTTTGCAGGCTGCTCCTTGAATTGTTCTCGGTGCTGTCAGAAAACCACGGAGCTGCTGGCCTGAGAAGAACCACCACATTGAATAGAAAAGGCGTGTTTGAAACATACCGTCCTGTACAGTGACCAGGGCTTGCTCCTGCACCTCTCCCCCGTATCGCTCTCTCTGGGGCTGCGAGGTTTGCAGCGCTGTGCGTGGCTGTCCTTGCCACAGCGTGATCCCTTCGCCCAGCTTCTAGCTCTCCTTGCATTCCTCCTCTTTCCCTCGGTCAGCCCATGTCTCCAGCGATTCCGGGTCCTTCCCCCACCCTTGTCCCTTTAACCTGGATCATCCCATCGCCTCCAGCACAGGAGGGTGAACCCCGGCCTGGTGATGTGCCCAATGCAGAGGGGCTGTCTAGAGCAGGGGTAGGCAACCTATGGCACAGGTGCCAAAGGCGGCACGCGAGCTGATTTTCAGTGGCACTCACACTGCCCGGGTCCTGGCCACCGGTCCGGGGGGCTCTGCATTTTAATTTAATTTTAAATGAAGCTTCTTAAACATTTAAAAACCCTTATTTACTTTACAGACAACAATAGTTTAGTTCTATATTATAGACTTATAGAAAGAAACCTTCTAAAAACGTTACAATGTCTGACTGACACGCGAAACCTTAAATTAGAGTGAATGAATGAAGACTCGGCACAGCACTTCTGAGAGGTTGCCGACCCCAATCTAGAGTGACGTTACTAGGCAGTCTGACGCTTTCTCTCCCTTTCCCCATTCTTGTCTTAACCCTTGATTTGCAGGATTACGGGATGCGTTTCAGTCTCTCAGCCCACCCCAGCCACCCCCAAGACTGAATGGCCCAGCACGCCTCGGGAGCTAGTTACAGCCCCTGTGTCTTGCTGTACTTACTGCAGATTCAAAGCAGAGAGATTTGCTGAAATAACCAGCAAGCAGTTTTGTTTTATCCTTTCCCCAGCAGCCCCTCTGCACACACCTCCTTGCTGTCAGTTTTCAGGTAACGCCATTACTGGCAGACGGGCCTGGTGGGGGGCTGTCACGGAGTGAGGGGGAGTCAGGGCCCTGTACCCCTGGCTTCCTGTGATTCACCAAAACAGAAGGTTTATTGAGACGACAGGAACACAGTCCAAAACAGGTCTTGCCGGTACAGACAACAGGACCCCCTTTAGTTAGGTCCATCTGGGGGCCCCAGGGAGGCCACAGCCCCGTGGGGAAGCCCAAGCCCCGTCGGGCCACCCCTCTCCATTTCCAGTCAGCTCCAAAAACTGAAAACCCCTTCCAGGCGTCTCCTTTCTCCCTTCCCCCCGGCTCCTCCCCCAGCCTTTGTCCTTTGTCCAGATTCCCGGTCAGAGATGTTACCTGGTCTTCAACTCCCCTCCTGGGTTCTCATGTTACATGCTCAGGTCTCCTCCCTTCCGCAATGCAGACAGTCCCAGCCAAGCTCCCCTGCAACCTTCCCCCTCAGTATTCAAAGAACACAACCAAACATTCCCACTTCGTCACAGGAGCGGGGAACACACTGCGTGGCACTAGGGCCAAGGGGGTTTGCCCATCTCTGGATCCTACTGCAGTCCCCAGCATGGGCTCTGGCTATCCATGCAGCCCAAGATGTTGAGCCGGGGGGCTTGTGTTGCAGGTGGCGTTCGAGGACGTGGCGGTCTATTTCTCCCCGGAGGAGTGGGCGGCGTTAGCGGAATGGCAGAGGGAGCTGTACCGGGACGTGATGAGGGAGAATTTCGAGCTGGTGGCCTCGCTGGGTGAGGATCCCTTTCGCCCTTCTCTCTGGAGCTGGGCCATTCTTATCTAGATGCCTGAATATGGAGTTAGGCATCTAACTTCAGGCTCCTAAGCTTGAAAATTTGGCCCATATACTACCCTGTCGTTAAACATTCATAGCACGCCATGAGCGTATGGTGCACTCTACGGACATACAGAGACACAGTCCCTGACGTTAGAATCTAACATGGACAAGGTAAAACATGGGACAGTGGATGGGGTAAGGAGGCCAATATAGGAAAGATTCCTGCAGAAAGAAGATTGAGAGTTGGCGCTAGAGACCGACAGCTGGAGCAGAAGAGGATGTAGGGGCAGCAGGACAGAAGACACGAGTCAGAAGGTGGGCCAGATAGATGGAGGGAGCACTAAGGATAGAGGAGCGTGAAATGTGCATGCACCATGAATTTGGAGTAGATAGAGCTGAGAGCGAGGGATAGTACCTTTGACGATGAGGATGGAGGAGCCTTCTTCCAGACTCTAATTACATTAATGTAAACGTGAGACTTTACTGTTCTCCGTCCCTGGAACAGGGTGGCCTGCTGTCAAACCAGAGATCATATGTAAAATTGAGCAAGAAGAAGAGCCATGTGTTGGAGACTCTCCGCATCCCAGAGAGTGGGGGACCCCCCAAAGCTTCTGGTCAGGTGAGTCGTGGGGGGGAATCCCAAAGGATGGGCAGCTAGACCAGGGGTGGGCAAACTTTTTGGCCCGAGGGCCACATCGGGGTTGCGCAACAGTATGGAGGGCCGGGTAGGGAAGGCTGGGCCTCCCCAAACAGCCTGGCCCCCGCCCCCTGACTGCCCCCCTCCCACTTCCTGCCCCCTGACTGCCCCCCTCAGAACCCCCCACACATCCAACCGCCCCTGCTCCCTGTCCCCTGACCGCCCCCCCGGCACCCCACCCCCATCCAACCCCCCCCCACTCCCTGTCCCCTGACTGCCCCAACCCCTATCCACACACCCGCCCCCTGACCGGCCCCCCGGGACTCCCACGCCTATCCAACCGCCCCCTCCCGGGACCCCCACCCCCATCCAACCCCCCTGCTCCCTGTCCCCTGACTGCCCCGACCCCTATCCACACCCCTGCCCCCTGACAGCCCCCCGGG
>QXTE01000112.1:5322972-5379068 GCA_003942145.1 Platysternon megacephalum | reverse complement strand
GTATCAGAGGGGTAGCCGTGTTAGTCTGGATCTGTAAAAGCAGCAAAGAATCCTGTGGCACCTTATAGACTAACAGAGGTTTTGCAGCATGAGCTTTCGTGGGTGAATACCCACTTCTTCGGATGCAAGTAGTGGAAATCTCCAGGGGCAGGTATATATATGCAAGCAAGAAGCAAGCTAGAGATAACGAGTTTAGTTCAATCAGGGAGGGTGAGGCCCTGTTCTAGCAGTAGAGGTGTGAAAACCAAGGGAGGAGAAACTGGTTCTGTAGTTGGCAAGCCATTCATAGTCTTTGTTTAATCCTGAGCTGATGGTGTCAAATTTGCAGATGAACTGAAGCTCAGCAGTTTCTCTTTGGAGTCTGGTCCTGAAGTTTTTTTGCTGCAGGACGGTGACCCTAACATCTGCTATTGTGTGTCCAGGGAGGTTGAAGTGTTCTCCTACAGGTTTTTGTATATTGCCATTCCTAATATCTGATTTGTGTCCATTTATCCTTTTCCTTAGAGACTGTCCAGTTTGGCCTATGTACATAGCAGAGGGGCATTGCTGGCATATGATGGCGTATATTACATTGGTGGATGTGCAGGTGAATGAACCAGTGATGGTGTGGCTGATCTGGTTAGGTCCTGTGATGGTGTCGCTGGTGTAGATATGTGGGCAGAGTTGGCATCGAGGTTTGTTGCATGGATTCGTTCCTGAGTTAGAGTTACTTTGGTGCGGTGTGCAGTTACTGGTGAGAATGTGCTTCAGGTTAGCAGGTTGTCTGTGGGCGAGGACTGGCCTGCCACCCAAGGTTTGTGAAAGTGTGGGATCATTGTCCAGGATGGGTTGTAGATCTCTGGTGATGCGTTGGAGGGGTTTTAGCTGGGGACTGTATGTGATGGCCAGTGGAGTCCTGTTGGTTTCTTTCTTGGGTTTGTCTTGCAGTAGGAGGCTTCTGGGTACACGTCTGGCTCTGTTGATCTGTTTCCTTATTTCCTCGTGCGGGTACTGTAGTTTTGAGAATGCTTGGTGGAGATTTTGTAGGTGTTGGTCTCTGTCTGAGGGGTTAGAGCAGATGCGGTTGTACCTCAGTGCTTGGCTGTAGACAATGGATCTTGTGGTGTGCCCGGGATGGAAGCTGGAGGCATGAAGGTAGGCATAGCGGTCGGTAGGTTTTCGGTATAGGGTGGTATTAATGTGACCATCACTTATTTGTACTGTGGTGTCCAGAAAGTGGACCTCCCGTGTAGATTGGTCCAGGCTGAGGTTAATGGTGGGGTGGAAGCTGTTGAAATCTTGGTGGAATTTTTCCAGAGTCTCCTTCCCATGGGTCCAGATAATGAAGATGTCATCAATGTAGCGTAGGTAGAGAAGGGGCGTGAGTGGACGGGAGCTGAGGAAGCGTTGTTCCAGGTCGGCCATAAAAATATTGGCATATTGTGGGGCCATGCGGGTGCCCATAGCGGTGCCACTGATCTGGAGATACATATTGTCATCAAATTTGAAATAGTTGTGTGTGAGGATAAAGGCACAGAGCTCAGCAACCAGTTGTGCTGTGGCATCATCAGGGATACTGTTCCTGACAGCTTGTATTCCATCTGTGTGTGGGATGTTTGTGTAGAGAGCCTCTACATCCATGGTGGCTAGGATGGTGTTTTCTGGAAGGTCACCAATGCTTTGTAGTTTCCTCAGGAAATCAGTGGTGTCACGGAGATAGCTGGGAGTGCTGGTGGCATAGGGTCTGAGTAGAGAGTCCACATATCCAGACAGTCCTTCAGTGAGAGTGCCAATGCCCGAGATGATGGGGCGTCCAGGATTTCCGGGTTTGTGGATCTTGGGTAGTAGATAGAATAACCCTGGTCGGGGCTCTAAGGGTATGTTGATTTGTTCCGGTGTTAGTGTAGGGAGTGTCCTGAGTAGATGATGCAGTTTCTTAGTGTATTCCTCAGTGGGATCTGAGGGAAGTGGCCTGTAGAATTTGGTATTGGAGAGTTGTCTGGCGGCCTCCTTTTGGTAGTCAGACCTGTTCATGATGACTACAGCACCTCCTTTATCAGCCTCTTTGATTATAATGTCAGGATGGTTTCTGAGGCTGTGGATGGCATTGCGTTCTGCACGACTTAGGTTATGAGGCAAGCGATGTTGTTTTTCCACAATTTCTGCCTGTGCACGCCATGTGTCTGCTTTGATTTTATCCTTTGATTTTATCCTTTGATTTTATCCTTCCCGTATGTCTCCTGTATAAATCACCGACCATTTTAAATTAGCAAGTATTAGCACTAAGATGCTATTCCTAGTCACATTCAAGTCCCTATGGAATGATGCAGCATGCTGGATAAAATCCATGTTAATACACACACAAAAGGGGGGTAGATTTTTCTCTCTAATCAATAAATTAAAAGCCTCTAAAAATGGCAGATACCCTGTGAGGCGCATGCCAATCCTTGGCAATCCTGCACTTCTCCTTCCACCTGGCACACTGCTCCTACCCATCCATATCTCTCTTGTGCCCTGAACTCAAGTGTCTGGTGTGTCCATTTCCTGTCCTTTAAAGCTATTTCTCCGGCCAGTTTCCTATCGCCATACAGCAGTGGATTCTCGATGCTGCTCAAGAGTTGGATCCCTTGCGGGATAATCCAGTCCCAGTGATTTGACTTGAATAGGAGTCAGATTGGGCCCGTTGGGTGTGGGAGTGAGATCCTAGGGTGACCACCATCTCCCTGTGACCTTTGGAGGTGCCATCCAAGGCTGGACTGACAGCTGATGTCGCTGCCTCTACAGTGTTCGCTTCAAGAGAGTTAATCTGCAGATTTTACCCATAGAACCCATCACCTTGACCAGTGATACTCAGACTGGGGCTCGCAAGCCACAAGCGGCTCTTTACTGTGTCTCCTGCGGCTCTTTGCAGCGCACGATATTAAAGCGCCGTGTGATTGAATTATTAACCAATCAGGATGCTTTTACTATGTAATTAACCAATTCAGGTATGAGCTTGCTCTAAGTTAGTAATTTATTTGCTGTGAGAATAATTATATATAAAACCAAGTATTTCCCCTGTCGGTCACGCTGCTGGGGCTTTTGGGGGCACGTTGATCGCTAATTTGGCTCCTGAGCCACTAAGTTCTGAGTATCGCTGGCCTAGACACTTCAGTCCGTCTGCTGCAGGTGTTTCTGATGTGCAGGATTTGTGGTGGCTTCTTGCCTGGGCCCTTGCGGGTTTGATAATCAGCTGTTTGCTGTACGGAGATGTAGGTACAAAATGTAGGTTTTGTAAAACCCGGAATAAACCCTCTTCCCTGTTGCTTTTTAATTTAAATGAAACAACAGTTTTGGGGGTTTAATCAATCCCCTGCAGTGCTGAAATCCAAACCACGGTGGCACTGTGTTAACATGAGGACAGGAAGTGAAGTGGACTACAAACAGGAAGGCTTCAGCACCCCCACTTTGCAGAAACTGAGGCGCAGAGAGCTATGACTTGCCCAAAGTCATATAGGAAACTGGTGGCAAAGCTGGGAATCGAATCCAGCAGTCCTAGCTCCCTCTTGCTGTAGTTCTCTAGACCTCACTCCCCTCCCAGAGCATAGAATAGAAGCCAGGTGTCCTGACTCCCAGTTCCCCTCTCTAGTCCTGTAGAACCCCCTCCCCTCTCAGAGCTGGGCATGGACCACAGAAGTCCTGAGACTTGAACATGGGAATGTAATGGTCAAAGGGCTGGGCTTCTCCCACATGAGCTGAGCTGAGGGGAGAGGGATAGCTCAGTGGTTTGAGCATTAGCCTGCTAAACCCAGAGTTGTGAGTTCAATCCTTGCGGGGGCCATTTAGGGATCTGGGGCAAAACTCTGTCTGGGGATTAGTCCTGCTTTGAGCAGGGGGTTGGACTAGATACTTCCTGAGGTCCCTTCCAACCCTGAGATTCTATGATTCTAGCAAAGCAAGCCATCTAGTTCCACTTCCCAAGCTGACTGAAGTGCAAAATGTGAACAAAAACCAGCCTTGTCCATGAGGAGCCAAAGGAGATGGTTTCATTTTTTCTGCGTTAATACTAGAGCAGAGTTTTATGTATTTATTATGTTGACAGTTTCCCTTTAATAAGTCCTGTGGCGTATTCTCACTGGAGACTACTCTGTCCAGCAAAAGGCCAGGCATCAAAACCACAGAAGTCAACAGAAAGATCTCAGTGCAGAGTGGTGTGCCGGCGGGAGGGGCTCCTATCTGAAAAGGGCCCGAGTCAGGGAACGCAGCTCTGTTCTCTGAAAGAGGATGCCTGGGTGAGGAAACGGGAAGTGAGTGCTGCGGTGGGATTCAATGAATGTACCTTAGCCGAAGTTCTGCATGCTCTGTATTGTGTGGGGCGTTGGTAACGGTGTAGCGCTGTAACGTCTGTATGTGGTCTTGCTTTTGCTTTCCTTTTCCTTCGAAAGAACAATTAAAATAATATCAACTAAAAGGAAGAGTGTCAGCGGGGGCCTCACCAGCCGTTCTCTGCAGGGACGCGCGGGAAGGGCCAGGAGGTGGCTGGCGGTAGTGCCGATCCCATTCTCTGCCCCACAGCTGACGGGCAGGAGCCAGTGAGAGGTAATCAATGGGAGAGAGGCTGCTTTGCAGGAGTCCAGGTCAGCGTCCCTGTACAATGGGCATGGAGGCCAGTCCTGAAAAGTGCAGATGGTGGCCAGGCCGAGCACTGCAGAACAAATAAACTAGTCCAGTGGTTCTCAACCAGGAGTCCAGGGCCCCCTAGGGGGCCACGAGCAGGTTTCAGGGGGGCCTCCAAGCAGGACCAGCATTAGACTCGCTGGGGCCCAGGGCAGAAAGCCGAAGCCCCTTTGCATGGGGCTGAAGCCCAGGGCCCTGAGCCCCCCCAGCCGGGGTGAAGCCGAAGCCTGAGCAATGTAGCTTCATGGGGGCCCCCGTGGCATGGGGCCCCAGGCAACGGCCCTGCTTGCTACCCCCTGTGACGAAGGGAGAATGTTTTGTTGTGTTCTTTGAATACTGAGGGGGAATTTTGCAGGGGATCTGGACTGGGACTGCCTGCATGGGGGAAGGGAGATACCTGAGCATGTAACATGAGAACCCAGGAGGGGAGTTGGAGACCAGGTAACACCTTTGACGCGGAATTCGGACAAAGGAAAAGGCTGGGGGAGGAGCCGTGGGGGAAGGGAGACAGGAGACGCCTGGAAGAGGGTTTTCAGTTTTGGAAGCTGGCTAGGAATGAAGAGGGGAGCCCTGACAGGGCTGGGGCTTCCCAGGGGGGCCATGGCCTCCCTGGGCCCCCCAGATGGACCTAACTAAAGGAGATCCTGTTGTCTGTACCGGCAAGACCTGTTTTGGACTGTGTTCCTGTCGTCTCAATAAACTTTCTGTTTTACTGGCTGGCTGAGAGTCATGGTGAATCACAGGGAGAAGGGGGGCCGGGCCCTGACTCCCCCACGCTCCGTGACACCCCCTAATGCCCCCCCTGGCTTTTATATGCAGAAAACCGGTTGTTGTGGCCCAGGTGGGCCGTGGAGTTTTTATAGCATGTGGGGGAGGGGGCCTCCGAAAGAAAAACGCTGAGAACCCCTGCGCTAGATGGAGACTCTCTGACCCCCATCAGACAGACCACTCCAAGGAAAGGCCCGTGATTAACCAGACGTGCTGAGCGCCCGCGTTCAGTCACACGGCTTTCCATTGCACCCCTCATACGCTGGCTGCATGGGTCCCAGGGGCCAATGGAGCAGTGGGAATCGGTGAGGCGCCGGCTGGCTGCATGATGCTGATTCGTGCTGTTTCCAGCTTCTAAATTGCAGCTACAGCGACATCGAATATTTCCCCGGTGTTACTTTTCCATAAAGCAAATTGCTCTTGTCATAACTGTGGTTTAGCCTGGTATCAAGCCTGGGCCGTGGTGCACGTGAAATCCATTTCTTACCAGTACGGAGGGAGCCATGAGGGGCACGTGACTCCGCCCCGCCCCCAGCCCGGGGCCCCCACCCTCGGCGAAAGGAGCAGAATGTGGGGCCACTGGGCAGCCCCATGCCGCAGCCCCTCCAGCGCAGCTGTATCACCCCCAGCCCTTCCCCGCAGGGTCCCCTCTGTCTGTACAGCTGCCAGCCCCCCCGGAGCACAGGGCTGGGGGCGGTACAGCTGCCCGTCCAGCGGCCCCACGTTCTGCTGCTCCTCTTTCCGGCAGGTACAGCGGACCAGACCGGACTGCCCTACGTGCACTGCTGAGCCTGGGCAAAATAATGGAAGAGCTGATGAGGGATTGAGTTGATTCAAGAATGAAAGGATGGGAATGTAATTAATGCCAGACAACATGGTTTTATGGAACATGGGTCTTGTCCAACAACCTGCTTTCATAAGAACGGCCACACTGGGTCACACCAAAGGTCCATCTAGCCCAGTATCCTGTCTTCGACAGTGGCCAGTGCCAGGTAGTCGTCAATGGGGAATCAGCAGCAAACGGGTGTTTCTAGTGAGGTTCCACAGGGACCAGTATGAGGCCCAACACTATTCAACACTTTCATCAGTGATCTGCAAGTACATTTAAAATCCCGGTTGATAAAATTTGTGGATGACAGAGGTTGGCAGGAGGACAACAGGGCAGTCAGACAGTGCGATCTGCATCGCTTGGTAAAGTGAGCCCATTCAAACCAAACGCATTTAAGTAAAGACAAATGCAAAGTCTTATACAGGTAGGAACAAGGAACGCGGACCCCACCTATAGATGTGGGAATGGATCCTGACTCTGAAAAGGGTCTAGGGGTGAGAGCGGACAAGAGACTGAACCTGAGCTCCCAGAGTGTTGCTGTGGCAAACAGGGCTAATGCGATCCTTGGAGTATAAACAGAGGAGTGGTGAGTGGAGCAGGCAGGGGATTATACCCTGGTACATGGCACTGGTGAGACTGACGCTGGAATACTGCATCCAGTTCTGATGTCCACATTTCAAAAAGGATGTTGGGCAGAAAAGAGCCACAAAAATGACTCAGCTGAAGAAAATGTGAGAGACTGAAAGAGTTCCATCTGTTTATGAAAAGGAAGCCTGAGCGGGGAGTTGGTTACAGCCTGGAAGTACCTTCCTGGGGAGAAAATACCGGGTACGAGCGGGCTCTTTAATCCAGCAGAATCATCACAAGAACTAATGGGTGGAAGCTGAAGCCAGACAAATTCAAATGAGAAATGGGACATGAATTTGCAACAGTGAGGGGAACAAAGGATCAAGGCAGTGGTGGCTTCTCTAGTTCCTGATGTCTCCAGATCCAGACGGGCTGCCTTGTGGGAGATAGACAATAACATACAAGTTACTGGGTCAATACAGGGGTAACTGGATGATGTTTAATGGCCTGTGATATACATGAGGTCAGACTAGATCGGTGGTTTTCAACCTGTGGTTCGCGGACCCCTGGGGGGCTACAGACTGTCTAAGATTTCCAAAGAGGCCCACACCTCCATTCGGAATTTTCTAGGGGGCCACAAATGAAAAAAGGTTGAAAACCACTGGACTCGCTGCTTGAATGGTCCCTTCTGGCTTGAACATGCTGTGCCCATGGGGGTGCTTGGGTCTGGCAGGATGAGCTGAGGGACAGGCGGAGATGTCACCTGGACTGATTTCAGAGCTGGTTTTAGTACTGGGGTGGCTCCGAATCAGCTGAGAGCTGCAGTTTGATGCAGAATCAGCCAGTAAGCGACTTGCTCATTAGTCACGTGCAGGCAGTGCACCTGGTACTTTGATGCTGCATAGAAAGGGGGGCAGCCAGGTTAGCAGAACATTAACCAACCTTTACCACTCCTCCTGCTAACACCGTCTACACGCAGCTGGCCTGACTGGGGGGGGCGAGACAGAACCATTCTAGCACTCTCCCGATCTAGCCCACAGTCCATTCTGACATGGTGCCATGATTCAGTCACGTCGCTCAGCCCTAGTTCTAAGGGACCACCCAACACACGTTCTGCTGCAGACTCCCAACAGATGGGGAAGTTCACAGGTGAATCTGGATCCAATCTTCACAGCTCCAGCTCTAAGTGAAATAACTCTGCTTCTCCAGCCAAGGATCTCAGGGCACTTGACAGATGTGAATACGAGAGCTTCACAAGTCACCACTCTCCTCTGCCTGCAATGAGTATTATCTCCATTTTACAAGTGGGAAACTGAGACCCAGAGAGGTGATGTGAGTTTCCCATGGTCATCTAGCAAGCCAGTGGCAGAGCCAGAAATAGTATCCAGGTGTCCTGCGCCTGGTCTTGTATCTTTAACCACGAGACCATTACGATCTGAGCGTCCTGTCTCCAGAGCCTTTTACAAAGAAGGACCCTGCTGCGTTTACATGGCTGAAGCGCCCTTCGGTGCAGCATGTGGGTGCAGTCCTGCATGGCTGGCTAAGGGAAGAGAAGATCCACTCCCACCCGGCCACGCTCGGATGTCCTCACTCAGTCTGCAATCAGGGCAATGCCTGGGTATCAGCAGCAAGGTGGAAATCCCGACTCTGCCTCCCGGCCAATCTGGGCTGCTCCTCACCCACCCTGGCTGACCAGACGAGGGGGGTGGTAATTAGAAAACAAACCTCTCTCTCCATTTATTTCAGACACACCCCCCCCCCGCATTGAGGTCATGCTGGCTGGTTCCACTCCCGTGTGGTCCCTTCCTGCTTTGCCTCAGCCTGTGACCCCCAGGAACCAGACCCACCCCCACAACAGAAACGCAAGCGGACAGGCTTGGGTAGGACCTGCAGGGTGGCACACAGGGGCAGTAGATATTATTTCACACCCCAGCGGGTGTATCAGCCATTAACAACTGTCTCAGGTGCTTCCCTGTTTGGGGCTGCGTGGTGCCCCCTGAAGGCGGTGTGAGGACGTGGCCTCCAAGGGGTATGGAGCCAGTGTACCTCCCATCCCCCTGCGCGGGCTCCAGGTGTGGGGGCAGCCGAGGTGCCCAGTGGGGGCTGTTGTTACAGGTGCTGGGGATCCCGCAGTCTCTCTGTGCCCGGAGAAGTGGGCGGAGTCAGCGGCGTGGCAGAGGGGGCTGTGCTGGGAGGTGAGGAAGGAGGGTACCACCACGTCACTTCTTCAGTCTCTGAGATGCTCAGTTCCAAGAGCACTCCTGTTCCTGCCGTGGGCGGTCTCCTGAAAGGCAAAGAGTCTGGTGAGATCCACTCCTCTGGGCCCCTGAGCCATGCCATAGTCCAGCGAGAGCCTCCAGGTGTCAGTAATACGCAGTGACGCCATCTTAATAAATGTTCCGGCTTTTCATTTGCATGAGGAGTGTGTGAAGAGATTGATGGGAAAGGGACACCTTGCAATCCACCGGCCAGCCCACACCGCCAGGACGTCATTCCAACATGCTCAATGCAGAGACGGCGTCAAAGACAGGAAAGATCTCGTGACGCACCAGAGGGTCCCCACGAGAGAGAGACCGCCCACACGTTCTCACTGTGGGGACAGCTTCAGGGGTCCGAAGGCCCAGAAAAGGCACCAGAAATGCCATGCACTGGAGAGGCTGAGAAGCTGCACTCAGAAACAGACCTTTAGAAAACACCAGAGAGGGCGATTCCAGGATCAAGAGTCTGTGAGAGCATGAGGAGCTGCACTAGAACTCGTGTAATCGCTTGGACTACCGCAGGGTTTGAACCCAGGTCCGTCAGTGTTAAAAGCGTGAGCATATAGCCCAGGGGTAGGCAACCTATGGCACGCGTGCCAAAGGCGACATGCGAGCTGATTTTCAGTGGCACTCACACTGCCCGGGTCCTGGCCACCAGTCCGGGGGGCTCTGCATTTTCCTTCAATTTTAAATGAAGCTTCTTACATTTTAAAAACCTTATTTACTTTGCATACAACAGTAGTTTAGTTATATGTTATAGACTTATAGAAAGAGACCTTCTAAAACCGTTAAAATGTATGACTGGCACGCGAAACCTTAAATTAGAGTGAATAAATGAAGACTCAGCACAGCACTTCTGAAAGGTTGCCGACCCCTGATCTAGCACTTGACCTAGAGGACTAAGAGCAGGAGTCAAAGCCCACTGAAGTCAGCCAAAGGGCACTCATCTGGCAGACACAGCAGATTCAGAAACATCTTATGGACAAGCTAATAGAGAGCAGAGACACGCTGTCCTAGCATGGGTTATGTACTTGTTGCAGGGAAAAGTTCCATGAGGGCATAGCTTATAACACATCAAAGCACTGACACGAGAAGAGAGGAGACTGTATCGGTGGAAGGCACATGAGAAAAACGCAGCCAGAGGAGAAACCGTGGAAGTCACCAGCGAACCTGCATGAGAGAGAAGTAATGCAGGTTCTGAGACTGGTTAAACAGCTTCTGTGAGACAGCTTCCTCGGATGATCTTTCAGGTGGCCAGTCTGACCTGCTGGGACCCCCCTTTGACAGTATTCTCGGGAGGCCATTGAAATGGGGTGGGTTTTTTTTTGCCATTCCAACAATAGACTCATAGACTTTAAGGTCAGAAGGGACCATTATGATCATCTAGTCTGACCTCCAGCATGATGCAGGCCACAGAAGCTGACCCACCCACTCCTGAAATAATTCTCTCCCTTGACTCAGCTGTTGAAGTCCCCCAATCATGATTTAAAGACTTCAAGTTGCAGAGAATCCTCCAGCCAGCGACTCCTGCCCCATGCTACGGAGGAAGGCGAAAAACCTCCAGGGCCTCTGCCAATCTACCCTGGAGGAAAATTCCTTCCCGACCCCAAATATGGCGATCAGCTGAACCCCGAGCATGCGGGCAAGACTCTCAGCCAGAGAGAGTCTCCAGCCAGTCCCACTCCATTCTGCAGCCCAGACTAACGGAGAGCTAAACCCAAGGATGGATCAGGAAGGGGAGAAACACTATTGCCAGCTGCCCAGGGCATGTTCCATGTAGAACATGTTGGGAAAATGTGTTCGAGGCCCCTCCAAGTGTGTCATTATGGAGCATTAACATGATTGGTGGCTAATGCAAATCAGTTGCTAATTTTAAAAAATCCCAGGGGTCCTTGGCCTGAAGGTTTCTAGGCAGCGAGTGCTGTGCTGGGTGGAGACGCACCCAGGGCCTTGACACCTGCATGATTCAAGTTATTGGGAGTTGCAGGATCCCAGCAAGGCCCAGGATTGGGGTCCTTGCTATCAAGACTTTCTGCTGTCACATATGCCAGCAGACACGGCTGGTACTGATGTGACAACTAATACAACTTAGCCCTTGCAGTGTGCTTCCTCCTCAAAGTGCTTTGTGAATATTAACGAATTGCAGGAGTTTCTTAAAAACAACATTACAGACTAACAAATGTATTTGGGCATAAGCTTTCGTGGGCTAAAATCCACTTCATCAGATGCATGGAGTGGAAAAAAAACAGCAGGCAGGTATATCTACACAGTACATGAAAAGATGGGAGTTGCCTTACCAAGTGGGGGGTCAGTGCTAATGAGACAATTCAATTAAGGTGGAAGTGGGCTATTTTCACCAGTAGAATACCAAGGGAGGAAAAATCACTTTTGTAGTGGTAATGAAGCCAATGTAAACAGGGTGGCCCATTTCAAACAATTGACAAGAAGGTGTGAATATAACAGCATGGGGAAATTAGTTTCTTAGGGACCGCTGTGCCGTGTGTCATTGTTATGGCAGAGGCCGTTGGGCTCGATGCTAACAGAGTTTTGGCCCCTTTCATTGATGTATGTTTCACTTCAGCAGTTGCAGGTTAACACCACACTACACGGCATTTGCTAACGAATGAATGTTACGTTATGGATAATCGTTGTCATTTAATTGCTGGATTTCTGGTGCAATGTTACCTATGTGTTTAAAATGTTTAATGACGTATGTAATATTGAGACGTTGCTGCACAATGCATGTGTAGGTTGTGTTGTTCTCTTTTCTACAGGTATGTAACCATATTAATATCATCATCTTACTATTCTGCATGCAATTGAGTCAATACTATGCATCCTAATTAAATTTCAGGCACCACACTAATTTTTCATATTTTCATGAAATTTCTATATGTTCATTGTGTGTGGGAGAGGTTTGTACGTGCAACTGCAGTGTGTGTTGGGGGCACGTGGCGTGTAATCAAACAGTGGTGCATGGTTGCTTTCACCATGCTATCTGTGGGTAGTATGGTTTGAAGTAGGTCTTTCTGTGTGGATTTACAGGTGGCAGGATAACTGGACAGCCAAGCGTAAAGTATTCAGGTGGTTTGTGGTCACTGGTGATTTGAAATTCTTTGTCATGGATGAAGAAGATTGTCTGAGATTTTCAACTTGTGTCACGAGAGGAGCAGCGTTAAGGTTTTGATGGTGTGTTTCTATTTGAGCGTGGTGGAAGATGCACCTGTGTGGAATGGGGCTGGGTGAAGCTGGAACTGTCTGAAAGTTGTTGTTCTGTGAATATTATGATTGATATTAGAATAGCACTTAGCAGCCCTAGTCATGGCCCAGGAGCTCAGTGTGCTAGGCGCTGTACAAACACAGAACATAAAGACAGTCCCTACCCCACAGAGCTGACAATCCAGTAAGACAAGAGACACCAGATGGCTACACACCATGAGAACGGCCACACTGGGTCAGACCAACGGTCCATCTAGCCCACTATCCTGTCTTGTGACAGCGGCCAATGCCAGGTGCCATCCCCTGTCATCCAGTCCCAGCTTCTGGCAGTCAGAGGTTTAGGGACACCCAGAGCATGGGGCTGCATCCCTGCCCATGCTAGCTAATAGCCATTGATGGACCTGTCCTCCAGGAACTTATCTAGTTATTTTTTTAACCCCGTTATGGTTTTGGCCTTCACAACATCCTCTGGCAAGGAGTTCCACAGGTTGACTGTGCATTGTGTGAAAAAATACTTCCTTTTGTTTGTTTTAAACCTGCTGCCCATTAATTTCATTTGGTGGCCCCTAGTTCTTGTGTTATGAGAAGGAGTAAATAACACTTCCTTATATACTTTCTTCACACCACTCATGATTTTATAGACCTCTATCATATCTGCCCTTAGTCGTCTCTTTTCCAAGCTGAAAAGTCCCAGTCTTATTAATCTCTCCTCATACGGAAGCTGTTCCATACGCCTAGTCATTTTTGTTGCCCTTCTCTGCACTTTTTCCAATTCTAATATAACTTTTTTGAGATGGGGCGACCAGAACTGCATGCAGTATTCAAGATGTGGGCGTACCATGGATTTATATAGCGGCAACATGATATTTTCTGTCTTATTATCTATCCCTTTGTTAATGGTTCCCAACGTTCCATTCACCTTTTTGACGCCGCTGCACATTGAGTGGATGTTTTCAGAGAACTATCCACAATGACTCCAAGATCTCTTTCTTGGGTGGTAACAGCTAATTTAGACCCCATCATTTTATATGCATAGTTGGGATTGTTTTCCAATGTGCATTACTTTGCATTTATCAACATTAAATTTCATCTGCCATTTTGTTGCCCAGTCACCCAGTTTTGTGAGATCCTTTTGTAGCTCTTCGCAGTCTGCTTGGGACTTAACTATCTTGAGTAGTTTTGTATTGTCTGCAAACTTTGACACCTCACTGTTTACCCCTTTTTCCAGATCATTTATGAATATGTTGAACAGCACAGACCCAAGTACAAATCCTTGGGGAGCCCTGCTATTTACCTCTCTTCACTGTGAAAATTGACCATTATTCCTACTCTTTTATCCTGTTTCCTGTCTTTTATCCAGTTACTGATCCACGAGAGGACCTTCCCTCCTATCCCGTGGCAGCTTACTTTGCGTAAGAGCCTTTGGTGAGGGACCTTGTCAAAGGCTTTCTGAAAGTCCACGTACACTATATCCACTGGATCACCCTTGTTCCCATGTTTGTTGAGCCCCTCAAAGAATTCTAGTAGATTGGTGAGGCATGATTTCCCTTTACAAAAGCAGTGTTGGTTCTTCCCCAACAAATCACATTCTTCTATGTGTCTGATAATTCTGTTCCTTACTATTGTTTCAACCAATTTGTTGTCAGCAGGAGAGAAAAATAAGTGTTTGTAGTGGTAATGAAAATGGCCCATTTCCCCATGCTTATTCCCCCCCCCCCCCCTCCGTTCCTTATATCTCCTTGTCAAGTGCTGGAAATGGGCCCTTTTCATTACCACTACAAACACTTATTTTTCTCTCCTGCTGACAACAGCTCACCTTAACTGATCACTCGCCTTATAATGTGTATGGTAACACCCATTGTTTTATGTGTATATATATATATCTTCCTTCTGTATTTTCCACTACATGCATCTGATGAAGTGAGCTGTAGCCCACGAAAGCTTATGCTACAATAAATTTGTTAGTCTCCAAGGTGCCACAAGTACTCCTATACCATAGTTAGTAGTTCTACAATTTCATATCTGAATTCCTTCAGAACTCTTGGGTGAATATCATCTGGTCCTGGTGACTTATTACTGTTTAATTTATCAATTTGTTCCAAAACCTCTTCTATTGACACCTCAATCTGCAACAGTTCCTCAGATTTATCACCTGAAAAGAATGGATCAGGTGTGGGAATCTCCCTCACACCCTCAGCTGTGCAGACGGATGCAAAGAATTCATTTAGCTTCTTCCCAATGGCCTTGTCTTCCCTAAGTGCTTCTTTAGCACGTCGATCATCCATCTATGATTCTATGATTCTATGAGTAGCCCCACTGCAGGCCTCCAGCTTCTGATATACTTTAAAAAATTTGCTGTTAATTTTTGTGTCTTGCTAGTTGTTCTTCAAATTCTTTTTTGGCCTGACTAATTATACTTGACTGGCCAGAGTTTATGCTCCTTTCTATTTTCCTCACTAGGATTTGACTTCCAATTTTTAAAAGATGTCTTTTTGTCCCTAACCCACTCTTTTACTCTGTTGTTTCGCCATGGTGTCATTTTTTTTTGTCCTCTTCTTGCTTTTTTTTATTTGGGGTGTATATATATATATATATATCGTTTGAGCCTCTATTATGGTGTTTTTTTAAAAGTTTCCATGCAGCTTGCAAGCATTTCACTCTTGTGACAGTTCCTTTTAATTACCATTTAACTAGCCTCCTCATTTTTGTGTAGTTCCCCTTTTTTGAAGTTGAATGATACTGTGGTGAGTTTCTTTGGTATTTTCCTCCTACTCGGATGTTAAATTTAACTACATTATGGTGACTATTACTGAGCAGTTCAGCTACACTCACCTCTTGGACCAGATCCTGTGCTCCACTTAGGACTAAATCAAGAATTGCCTCCACCCTTGTGGGTTCCAGGAC
Source organism: Platysternon megacephalum (assembly GCA_003942145.1). Classification (NCBI taxonomy): domain Eukaryota; kingdom Metazoa; phylum Chordata; order Testudines; family Platysternidae; genus Platysternon; species Platysternon megacephalum. The sequence continues at coordinate 5,363,888 of QXTE01000112.1, read as the reverse complement.
TAGCTGCTCTAAGAAGCAGTCATGAATAGTGTCTAGAAATTTTCTCTCTGCAGCCGGTACTGAGATGACATGTACCCAGCCCATATGGGGATAGCTGAAATCCCCCCTTATTGTTGGGTTTTCTGTTTTTGTAGCCTCTCTAATCTCCCTGAGCATTTCACAGTCACTAACACCATCCTGGCCAGGTGATCGGTAGTATATTCCTACTGCTATATTCTTATTACTAGAGCAGGGGTCAGCAACCTTTCAGAAGTGGGGTGCCGAGTCTTCATTTATTCACTCTAATTTAAGGTTTCGCGTGCCGGTAATACATTTTAATGTTTTTAGAAGGTCTCTTTCTATAAGTCTATAATATATAACTAAACTATTGTTGTATGTAAAGTAAACAAGGTTTTAAAAATGTTTAAGAAGCTTCATTTAAAATTAAATTAACATGCAGATCCCCCCAGACCGGTGGCCAGGACCCGGGCAGTGTGAGTGCCACTGAAAATCAGCTCGCGTGCCGCCTTCAGCACCTGTGCCATAGGTTGCCTACCCCTGTTCTAGCAGGGCCAGCGCTCCCATTAGGCGACCTAGGCGGTCGCCTAGGGCACTGCTATTTTGGGGGCGCCTGCGCCCCCGCCGCCCGTAGAAATTTGGGGGCGGGACCTTCCGCCGCTGCTGTTGGGGGCGGGATTTCGGGGGTGGGACCTTCCGCCGCCTAGGGCGCCAGCAAAGCTGGCGCCGCTACTGTGTTCTAGAGCATGGAATTTCTATCCATAGAGATTCTATGGCACTGTTTGATTCATTTAAGATTTGTACTATATTTGACTCTATGATTTCTTTCACATACAGTGCCCCTCCCCCACCAGCAGGACCTACTCCGTCATTGCTGTGTTTTGTACCCTGGTATTACCATGTTCCATTGATTATTATCATTCCAACCAGTTTCTGTGATGCCTGTTGTATCAATATCCTCATTTAATACTAGGCACTCGAGTTCAACCATCCTAGTATTTAAACTTCTAGCATTTGAATATAAGCACTTCTACAATTTGTCACTATTTAGTTTGCCTTCATATGATGGAATTGAATGGGACTCTTTTTCTTTTGACTATTTCTCTTCAGTTCCTACCTGTACTTTATCAACTTCTGTCCTCTCCTCTTTCCTAGGGTACAGAGCATCCCCTTTAATAGATCCTCCCCTAAGGGATGTCTGTCTGTCCAAACCATGTGCTCCACCACACCAGTTAGCCTTCCACCAGCCCCTTGTTTAAAAACTCCTCTACAACCTTTTTCATTTTACGTGCCAGCAATCTGGTTCCGCTTTGGTTTGGGTGGAGACGGAGCCCGTCCTTCCTATATAGGCTCCCCCTTTCCCAAAAGATTCCTGAGTTCCTATTAAACCTAAACCCCTCCTCCCTACACCATCGTCTCCTCCACGCATTGAGACCCTGCAGTTCTGCCTGTCTAACTGGCCCTGCGCGTGGAACTGGACGCATTTCCGAGAATGCCACCATGGCGGTCCTGGACGTCAATCTCTTAGCTAGCAGCCTAAATTTGGCCTCCAGGACCTCTCTCCTACCTTTTCCCATGTCAGGGACCTACATGTACCACGACCACTGGCTCATCCCCAGCCCTGTAGATAAGTATGGCAAGGGGGGGAGGGATAGCTCAGTGGTTTGAGCATTGGCCTGCTAAACCCAGGGGTGTGAGTTCAATCCTTGAGGGGGCCACTTAGGGATGTAGGGCAAAATTGGTCCTGCTAGTGAAGGCAGGGGGCTGGACTTGATGACCCTTTGGGGTCCCTTCCAGCTCTATGAGATAGGTATATCTCCATATATATATATATATAACAGGGTTTAAAAGAGAACTGGATAAATTCATGGAGGTTAATTCCATGAATGGCTATTAGCCAGGATGGGTAAGAATGGTGTCCCTAGCCTCTGTTTGTCAGAGGATGGAGATGGATGGCAGGAGAGAGATCATTTGATCATTACCTGTTAGGTTCACTCCCTCTGGGGCACCTGGCGTTGGCCACTGTGGGTGGACAGATACTGGGCTGGATGGACCTTTGGTCTGACCCGGTGCGGCCGTTCTTATGCACAAGCCCCTTTCCCCGGGGCAGGGCCGGCTCCAGGCACCAGCTTAACAAGCAGGTGCTTGGGGCAGCCACTCGGGAGAGGGGCGGCACGTCCAGGTATTCGGCGGCGGGTCCCTCAGTCCCGCTCGGGGCGAACGACCTCCCGCTGAATTGCCGCCGGTTTTGGCTGCCTGGGGCGGCAAAAACCCTGGAGCCGCTGCCCCGGGGCTGGGTGGAAGCCAGGGGCGGGTACGCGATGGGGTGTGGGCGCCTTCCCCCGCTGCAGCCCGGCTCCCAGGCAGGCGCTTGCGGGGCGGACTGCGGGGAGCGGGGCGCTGCTAGGACCCAGCCGGGCAGGCTCCGGGGCCAGGCGAGGGGGAGGCGGCCCCGCGCTACGGGCTGCCGGGAGCTGTAGTTTTTTCTCCCTCCCGCAGAAGGGGGATGCCCGGGTCCCCCCCGCGCGGCTCCCCGGGAGAGCCGGAGACCTCCGCGCCCAGCTGCGCGCCCCGCGCAGCGCATCCCGCGCCCGCCCCGCGCAGCGCATCCCGCACCCAGCCGGGCGCGCGCAGCCTTTGGAGCCCGGAGCTCGCCGAGCTTCGCCCCGACGCGCCTGCCCGGCCGAGCCCGGGGGACGATGCCCGGCGGGGGCCGGGCGCAGGTAGGCGCCGGCTCGGGGCGCAGGGAGCGGGGCGCAGCGGTAGCCCGGTGACAATGGGAGCCCGGGGCCGGGCCGGGCCGAGCCGGGACAACAGCCCGCAGCCCCGTGTTACCCGGCCCGGCCCGGCAGGCGCTGGGTGGGCGAACCCGGCTGGGCTCTCGGACCCGGCCCGCTGTGGGTGGGGGTCCCGGGGGGGGCAGTGTCCCCGCAAGCCCCGGGAAAGCCGAGACCGGGGGGCGCTGGAGAATCTGCGTTGGGCTCCCTTGGTTTAGCCTCGGTATTACCGACCCGGGGAAGGGTGTAAACGTCAGGAGAGCCGCAGCCGGCTGCTCCCGGACCCGCTGGGCGGCGGCGGAGAGGTCAGGCCAGGCCAGGCCCTAGGGAAACCCAGGGAACAAGCCTGCGCCTGGGAAACTGCAGAGGCTCCCCCCTGAGACCCGGGACATTCATTGGCAGGGGGCGGCTGGGGACCCCTCCGCGCCCGCAGAGACCGAGGGGCACCCTGGGCAGGGACATGCCATGGCTAGGGGGGCCCTGGCAGCAAAGCCAGTGCTGTTTGGAGCTGCATCTGCAGAGGCCTCTGGTCTGGGAGCGGAGGGGACAGTTCAGCCCTTTGTGGCGCTGGTGGGATCGTGCTGGGCGCCACACCGGGGAGACCCTCTCCGAGAGCCCCACAGAAGCAACACCAAATTATTCAGAGGCTGAAGGAAAGATTTTAATGCACGAACTGGGGCGTGTGGCAAGGACGGCGGAGGAGGGAACGTGGTACCAGTCTGCAGAGTGTGGGCCGGACGCAGGGAGAAGTGTTCAGACTGCACCAAGAGAATCTGGACTCAGGCCGCAGGGGTTTCTATACGGACTAGAAAGGGCCCTTTGATCTAAAGGCAGAACGGGAGTCAGTGGCTGGACCCTGAAGGTCGATACATTCAGGCTAGGAACAAGGTGCAATTTCTGAGCAATGTGGCAATTAACCATTGGAATAATTTACCAAGGGACGTGATGAATTTGCCATCACTTGAAGTCTTTACATCAAGACTGGATGGCTTTCTAGTAAATATGCCCTCGCTCAACCACAAGATATGGGCTTGATGCAGAAATCACTGGGAGAAATTCTCTGGCCTGTGTTGTGCAAGAGATAGAATCATAGAATATCAGGGTTGGAAGGGACCTCAGGAGGTATCTAGTCCAACCCCCTGCTCAAAGCAGGACCAACCCCAACTAAATCATCCCAGCCAGGGCTTTGTCAAGCCTGACCTTAAAAACCTCTAAGGAAGGAGATTCCACCACCTCCCTAGGGAACCCATTCCAGTGCTTCAACACCCTCCTAGTGAAAAAGTTTTTCCTAATATCCAACCTAAACCTCCCCCACTGCAACTTGAGACCATTACTCCTTGTTCTGTCATCTGGTACCACTGAGAACAGTCTAGATCCATCCTCTTTGGAACCCCCTTTCAGGTAGTTGAAAGCAGCTANTCGCCGGACTCTTTCCAATTTGATCAGGCTGGATGATCAGACTGGTCCCTTCTGGCCTTCCAAACAACGAATCTATAAATAAATCCTGCCCAAGAAACTCAATGGCCTTTTAAAAACCACTGACTAGCCGTAGGGGATGAAGTAGTTATAAATCCAGTTGGATTTTAGTTGTGTGTGTGAGATCTTAGATGAAAAATGACTTTGCAGTGACTCACCTAGAAGCACGTCATATGGACAGAAAACTGGCTCGAAGCCCCCAAACACAGGGCAGTGATAAGCCCTAGCACACCGGTAGGGACTTCTGAAATTAGACTTTTAGGCGGAGATTTTCAAAGCTGCCTATGGGATTTAGACGCGGGGTATGGGATTTAGCTGCAGAGTCCCCATTGGCGTTACTGGGAGCTGTGTGCCTCCAGGAGACGCACCAACAGGAGAATCGTCTCCATGTGGGGAGTGCCGGAAGCCCTGGTGCTCGGCACATTTCAGACTAACTTAGACCAAGCCCTAACCAGCATCGCCGGCTCACTCCTGCAGCCCTTACTGGTCAGAACGCCCTCGGATTGCAGCGGAAGTTTGGTCTGAACCCAGACTGCAGGAGTCTGCCCGGGGTGGTGGCCACGACTGGACTGGCAGAGGGGGCCGGGCGCTACACGGCCTCATTTCTATTCGTCCGCGTGGCCGTGCAGGATGATTTGTACGTGTACAAATTAGAATGAGGTTGATCCTGTGGCTCTGAGTCTGTGTCCCGCTGTCTCTTGTGTGGCCGTTTACACCTGGGCCAAGTGGGCGTATGAAGCCACCCGGTCGGAGCAGTTGCAGCGTACGCCCATTGTGCACTCCCTTTGCAAACGTTACACTGGGGCACGGCAATGGGGAGTCGGACCCAGGGCCTGGCAGAGATTCTGCTGGCGGATGAAGCCAGCCAGGAGACACAGTGAACTCTGGAGTGAGGGAGTGAGGGAGCTCTTAGCCAGGCTAATGGGCCCTACTCAGGTGAGTCAGTTCCCACCATGCTTCAGCTTCCCCATCTGCAAAACAGGGACCGTGCTACCTGCTAACTGAAGTGCTTTGAGATCGCTAGATAAACAGTGCTCCACCTGTTACTGCTGATCATGAATAAAGAGGGATGTTTGCTCCGAAACACCCAGGCTGGAGGGATGATCTTCGGGAAAAGTCCACAAAGTATTAAAAAAATAAATACTGTGGCTGATCAGGAAGGGCCAGAGGTCTCAATGCAGAAACGTGTATGGAACCAGCTTCCCTTTGCACAGAATCAAAAGAATTCTTTGCAATCCGCCAGCTCCCTTTGCTGTGCTCAGCTGCAGATATGGAGCGAGGAGGCAGCGAGCATCACCAAATGGATCTGAGGTGGGGACTGTGTGGACGAAGCCCTGACGCTAAGCAGAAGTGCCAGTGGAGCGGTGTCTCCATAGAGTGCCCAGCCCCGGGGGTAATTGGAATGGGCCCTCCGGTTACAAGAACGGGAAGTAACCGGGCCCTTGGGTGGAATTCCCTGGGCTTTGCCTTGTCATGGACACTTGTGGAAAGTGGATGCAATCCACGGCCACATCAGCTTCACGCGACTCCTGCCGGGAGCTGGACGTCGTCTTTCCTTGTGGGCTCCTGTGGAAGGGCTTTTCCCCTCATTTGATTGAACAACTCTAAAGCCCGTGTCTGGGGCCCTCGGCAGCCCAGAAGCTCCCAGGCAGTTGATTTGCTGGACTGGGGCCTGGACCAGCCAGGTTAAGCAGGACACAAATGGGGTGAACCCGGCCAGGCATTAATGTGTGAAGGGCATTTTGGAGGCAGCTGCTGCTATTGTTGTTATTTCCCAGATGGCAGCACTGGCCATGCGCTGGGCGCTGCACACACAGAGAGGAGGAGACGGTCCATGTCTGAAAGGCGTGTTGTGAACCTTATTGGCCCCCTTTGTGGCATGGCTGATGTAACGTCTAGACTGTTCTCAGTGGGGGCAGATGACAGAACAAGGAGTAATGGTCTCAAGTTGCACTGGGGGAGGTTTAGTTTGGATATTAGGAAAAACTTTTTCACTACGAGGGTGGTGAAGCACTGGAATGGGTTACCTAGGGAGGTGGTGGAATCTCCTTCCTTAGAGGGTTTTAAGGTCAGGCTTGACAAAGCCCTGGCTGGGATGATTTAGTTGGGGATTGGTCCTGCTTTGAGCAGGGGGTTGGACTAGATACCTCCTGAGGTCCCTTCCAACCCTGATATTCTATGATTCTATGAACGTCCTTCTCTGTAACTCATGGGGTTCCAGCACTAGTGAGCCCTCTTCTGACCTGCTGTGTTTTCTAACCCGGTTGGTCTGTGCGTAGCCAGCGTTGTTTCTGATCAGGCAGACACGTAAAAAGGCCTCGGTTAGCGCTGTGACAGCCACATGGAATATCCCCAGCCTGGATGGCAGTCAGGGCTGCGGTGGTGGGAGGTACTGAATGGGGCTGCGTGTTGTTGCAGGTGCCGGTGTCGTTCGAGGACGTGGCGGTCTATTTCTCCCCGGAGGAGTGGGCAGAGTTAGCAGAATGGCAGCGGGAGCTGTACCGGGACGTGATGAAGGAGAATTACGAGCTCATCGCCTCCTTGGGTAAAGAGACACTTCTCCTCATGTTACCGAGAGCTGTGTGGTCTGTGTAAGGCTGGTTCCTGGCGCTTTCGAGGAGTCTCTCTCCCAAGAGTGGTTAAGGATCGTTATCCTGAAAGTTCGCAGACCCTTTGCAAATAGAAATGCAAAGAGCATTATTCTTATGGAATTAATTTGCAGGTGCCCAGGAGGGCCGGGAGCTCCTCCCACCCTCCCCAAACAGGAGAGTTTCAGTCCCCAAAACTCAGATATTCAATCCCCCCAAACTCAGACCTGTGGAGCTGAGGTCCCTCTACATATCCCTTACAAGAGCACCAGTGTCACAATTCAAACACAAACGTCACAAAACCAGGAAATGCAGAGTTCAGGGGACACTTCCTACATAGCCTTAACTCTGCCCCGTGAGGGGGGGCCAGCACCTTGTTGTTTTAGGGGTGGGGAATATTTTTCCTCTGAGAGGGGGAGGGATAGCTCAGTGGTTTGAGCATTGGCCTGCTAAACCAAGGGATGTGAGTTCAATCCTTGAGGGGGCCACTTAGGGATCTGGGGCAAAATTGGTCCTGCTAGTGAAGGCAGGGTGCTGGACTCGATTATCCTTCGGGGTCCCTTCCAGCTCTATGAGATAGGTATACCTCCATATATTATTATTATTAGAGACCTGGGTAAAGTACAAGAAAGTAATTAGAGGAAATCCCCATTGCATCGTTAGCCCCTTTAAATTGTGATAGTGCAGCAGGAAAGGAGAGGGGGTTCAGTGTGCCCAGTGTGATCTCCATCAGCCAGCAGGCCCGTGGTGCTGCCCCACCCACGTGGAAGGGCTAAAGCCCCCCTGCACTGGAGTGGGGCCGGGCCCAGAGATAGGGCAGGTTTCGTTGCCGAGAGGGGAACAGTATTGTCATGCTCCGAGTGCCTCTTGGCATCCCAAACGGGCATCGTTCGAGGGATGTTTCTGACACTGATTATAAAGAGAGGTTCTTATATTTCTCAGGCCACGTCTACACTACAAAGTTAAGTCAATAACGTCCATCGACGTACAGCCGCTGCAGTAATCACATGGCGTGTGCGTGTCTGCGCTTGGCCTCCCCAGCAGCGCTTGTATCAGTTGTGCTGTCCGTGCGGGGCACTGAAAACCAGTGACAACGCAGTGTCTGCACTGACGCTGGGTCGATCTAACTACGTCGACCTGGACTCTACGCCGCGGGTGGAGGTGGAGTTATTACGTCGGCGTAGTGGGGCAGTTACCTCGCGGAGCGAAATTTTAGTGTCGACCAGGGGCTTAAACTCAGCCAGAGCCCACCAAAGCGGAGCCCCAGCAAACACTTTCAAACCCACGGACGCCCCAGCACCTCCTGTGGGCTAAAGCCCTGAGCCCCCTGCACCTCCCCTGCAGGGCTAAAGCCCCGAGCCCCCTGCACCTCCCCTGCAGGGCTAAAGCCCCGAGTCCCCTGCCCCTCCCCTGGAGGGCTAAAGCCCCGAGCCCTCGGCACCTCCCGTGGGGCTAAAGCCCCGAGCCCCCTGCCCCTCCCTGCAGGGCTAAAGCCCCGAGTTCCCTGCACCTCCCTGCAGGGCTAACGCCCCCAGCCCCCTGCACCTCCCTGCAGGGCTAAAGCCCCGAGCCCCCTGCACCTCCCTGCAGGGCTAAAGCCCCGAGCCCCTGCACCTCCCCGAGCCCCCAGCACCTCCTCCCGCAGGGCTAAAGTCCCCGTGCGCCCCCCCCCTCCACATGGGGCTACAGTCCCAAACCCCAGCGTCTCCCCCTGAGACCCCCGGCTACGCAGCTGAAGCCCCTAATGGGGGGAGGGAGGAGCCGGGAAATAATCTCTGCGAATTGAAGCCCTGGTGTAGACCCAGCTCTCTAGTGTAGACCAGGCCTCAGTCATGTGAATTCAAAGCTACTTCGAATGCTGGCCAGTTCCCTGCCCCGCCCCCGCTCTGAAACATCCCCCAGTGACTACAGAGAACCAGTGTGCGGCGCTCGCCCGTCTGTGTACTCACCTGGGCCAGGCATTGGGGAGTCACCGCAACAAACCCAGACCGCTTAGCCAGAGTCAACGAAACCCTCCGGCCGGGTGCGGACATGCTGAGCTTTGCTGGAACGTGTCACCCTCCAGGGAGACCCGGTGGGGGAGGGAATATTTTATTGGACAAATTTACTCGTTCGAAGTTTGCCAGCCCCGGGGAAGGGCTCCGTGTAGCTCGACAGCTGGGCTCTGAGTCGATATTCTCACCTACCTGGTCTCTACTGTCCTGGGACCGACCCGGCTACCACGACACTGCATGGCCCTCCCGTGTCATTTACAATCCAGGTCACTGTCGGACTCGCTGCCTTTCCAGACCCAGAGAGGGGTTCAGGAATTAAGAGGCAGCTGGGGAAACCCACTCCCCCTGTGCAACAAAAATGATCAGGGGGATGGAACAGCTTCTATATGAGGAGACATTGATAAGACTGGGACTTTTCAGCTTGGAAAAGAGAGGACTGAGGGGGGATATGATAGAGGTCTGTAACATCAGGAGTGGTGTGGAGACAGTGAACAACGAAGTGTTATTTACTCCTTCTCATAACACAAGAACTAGGGGCCACCAAATGAAATTAACAGGCAGCAGGTTTAATACAAACACAAGGAAGTATTTCTTCACGCAGCGCATAGTCAACCTGTGGAACTCCTTGCCAGAGGATGTTGTGAAGGCCAAAAGGATAGGTGGGTTAAAAAAAGAACTAGATCAGTTCCTGGAGGGTAGGTCCATCAGTGGCTATTAGCCAAGACAGTGAGCGATGCAAGCCCATGTTCTAGGTGTCCCTAAGCCTCTGAGTGCCAGAAGCTGGGACTGGGCGACAGGGGATGGAGCACTCAATAATTTGCTCTGTTCTGTCCATTCCCTCTGGGGCACCTGGCACTGGCCACTGTGGGAAGACAGGACACTAGGTGAGATGGACCTTTGGTCCGACCCAGTCTGGCCGTTCTGATGTTCTTCTGAGCCCGTCTCAGTGACCTGTGATTTGTGCCTCCTGCACAGGGTGTCCGGGTGCCAAACCAGAGATCATCTGTCAGATGGAGCGTGGGGAGGAGCCGTGTGTGCGGGAGCCCCAGGGCTGGAGAGAGAGGAGACCCCAGAGCCCCTGCTCAGGTGAGTCATGAAGCAAACACCCTAAGAACACAGCCCATCCCGTGACTCTTGTTTAGCGTTAGGAGTTTGCCTTTGTTCCAGCGGACGAAGTGATGTCTGGGCTCTCTCCTCTCTCCAGCAGGTGTTGGCATCACCATTAAAAAGGAGGAGCAGGAAGAGGGATGTCTTGGTCAGGAAGATCCCGAAGCCCTGGCACCACCGGGGACCGTATCCGGAATAGTGGGGGAGAAAGGGCTCCAGCTCTTGGAACTAAAGAGCTGCAAGAGCGAAAGCGGGTCCGGCCGGAAGCCGAGAACCCAGGCCGGAGACCCTCAGGGGAGACGAAGCGGGAGGGTGGCAGAGAGGCCTCATGCATGCCCGGACTGTGAGAAGAGCTTCAAGGACAGGACGGCTCTGATAATCCACCAGCGGATCCATACGGGCGAGAAGCCCTTTGCCTGCGCCGAGTGCGGGAAGCGCTTCACGCAGAAGCAGCACCTCACCACCCACCAGCGCACCCACACCGGGGAGCGCCCCTTCTCCTGCACCCAGTGCGGCAGCAGCTTCCGGCTCAGGAAGGTCTTCCTGACCCACCAGCGGGTCCACGCCGGGGAGCTGCCCTTCACCTGCGCCGAGTGCGGGAAGATCTTCAACCACAAGCACCACCTGATCACGCACCGCCGCACCCACACGGGCGAGCGCCCCTTCCCCTGCGCCCAGTGCGGCAAACGCTTCACCCAGAAGCACCATCTGCTGAGCCACCAGCGCAGCCACACGGGCAAGCGGCCCTTCTCCTGCGCCCAGTGCGGGAAGAGCTTCAAGGACAAGACGCCGCTGAGCATCCACCAGCTCGTGCACACCGGGGAGAAGCCGTTCTGCTGTGAGGCTTGCGGGAAGATCTTCAGCCACAAGCACCACCTGGTGATCCACCGGAGAACCCACACCGGCGAGAAGCCCTTCACCTGCACCGAGTGCGGCAAGCGCTTCACGCAGAAGCACCATCTCGTCAGCCACCAGCGCATCCACACCGGGGAGCGGCCCTTCGCCTGCGCCCACTGCGGGAGGAGCTTCAAGGACAAGGTCACCCTGAAGCTGCACGTCCGGCTGCACACCGGGGAGCGCCCCTTCGCCTGCGCCGAGTGTGGGGAGCGCTTCCGCCTGAGGAAGGTGCTGCTCACCCACCAGCGGGTGCACACGGGGCAGGCCCCGCTGATCTGCACCGAGTGCGGGAAGAGCTTCAATCATATGCAGCGCATGGCCATGCACCAGACGAGCCACCACGCCCAGCGGGGGCCGTTCCGGAGAGCTCAGCGCGGGGAGAGCTGCTCGGGGAAACCACAGCTCCTGCTGCCCCAGCCGGGCCAGCCCGCCGGCTGCTCGGCGCACGCAGCGACCTTCCAGCCGCCAGCACCCGCTGGCTCCTACGCAACCGGCAGAGTAAGTCCTGGGCCTCACAAAGCACCTTCGGCACAATTATACACGGTGCCGGCCCCGCGGGATCGCCCAGCAGAAACCATCTGACTGCGGGGAGCAGGGAAAGCGTCACTCAGGAGCGCAGTCCGAACCCCCCCGGTCCTGTGCGATGGGAGTCGTTAATCCAGCAGCGCCCGCTGCGGCACGGCGCCGGCGTGAGACAGAAACCGAAGACAGCCCGGCTGTCCCTGCATAGCCTTGGTCAGTTCTCCGGTAAAACGCTCCGTGCTCATCAGCGGGAGAGACGCTGCGGAGACGGGAAATCACCCGGCTGTGACAGCCTGACCCTGCGCTGCCCTGTGTGCGTCCTGCTGCTGCATTGGCCCCACCATTTCAGTGTCCCGACGGGCTGGCCCAGCGCCACCTGCTCCCCACCTCCCCGCCACGCGCTGGGGATGTCTGCACCGCAGCGGCTGCTTTCCCAGCTGGCTTGTCTCCAGGTCGTGCACGTAACAATAGTGCAGACAGCGTCAGAGCAGCTGAGAACGTCCCCAGGGGCTGGGCTGGGCTGGGCTGGGCTGGGCTGGGCTGGGCGTGTCCTGCCCGCACACACGCCCCTGCGTCCCTGCGCTCAGCGCTATCGTCACCCAAGCTAGCTGGCCAGGCCCAGCTTGTGCTGTGCAGACAGACCCGCAGCCTGCTAGCAGAGGGGTGCAGGGAAGCAGTGCTGGAGATCTTAGAGATCCCTTTGTCTGGGCTGGAGGGCGGATCCCAGCAGCTGCTCCGTCCCACCCTGTCACTTGCTTAGCGCTGCGTGGACCTGCATCAGGCAGCCAAGGAGCGTCCACCTGCCCTACCTGAGACCCAGAAGAGCAAGAAGGAAAATATTTAGCACTTTTGCAGCAGATTCGCAGCCCGCTGCCCAGTGAGAGAGACACGGAGGGCCGTGGAAAGTGGGAGTCTCTGTTGTAGGACACGTGCGGACAGAGGAGTCACAGCGTTGTAGAACTAGAGATGGACAAGCCCTGTTAGGTCATTCGGTCTCTCTCCCGGGGGCTAGCGCTGGATTGTTTCCCTTCAGCACATCTCCAGCCCCTTGTCCAGTCCCGTTCCAAGCGGTGGGGCTCCCACCCCGTCCCTTGGCTGACACCCCCTGCCCATGCATCTCACTGCCAGGAAGTTACTCCTGATATTCAGTCCATGGCTTGCCTTTCTCTGTTACAGCCCGTTCTTCCTAGTCATGCTCAGGTGCCAGTCGTGAGTAATCATCCCTCTTTGGTTTGTACGCGCTACGTATCCATAGATGGTCATAAGATTTAGTTGGGAATTGGTCCTGCTTTGAGCAGGGGGTTGGACTAGATGCCTCCTGAGGTCCCTTCCTACCCTGATATTCTCTGATTCTCTGATACTGTGTTAAAGTAGGGCTGTCACTCAATCACAGTTAACGCACGGGATTAACTCAAAACAAATTAACTCAATTAAAAAAAATAATCATGATTAATCGCCGTTTTAATCGCACTGTTAATGATAGAATGCCAATTTAAATTTATTATAACTATTTTTTGATATTTTTCTATATTTTCAAATCAATTGATTTCAGTTACAACACAGAATGCAAAGTGTACACTGCTCACTTTATATTATTTTTTATTACAAATATTTGCACTGTAAAAATGATAAAAGAAACAGTATTTTTCAATTCACCTCATACAAGTACTGTAGTGCAATCTCGTTATTGTGGAAGCATGTCCTCTGGAATGGTGGCTGGAGCACGAAGGGGCATATGAATTTTTAGCATTCTGGCACGTAAATACCTTGCGATGCCGGCTACAAAAGTGCCATGCGAAGGCCTGTTCTCACTTTCAGGTGACATTGTAAATAAGAAGCGGGCAGCAGCATCTCCTGCAAATGTAACCAAACTTGTTTGTCTGAGCGATTGGCTGAACAAGAAGTAGGACTGAGTGGACTTGTAGGCTCTAAAGTTTTACATTGTTTTATTTTTGAGTGCAGTTATGTAAAAAAAAACAGTTCTACATTTGTAGGTTGCACTTTCACGATTAAAAGATTGCACTGCAGTACTTGTATGAGGTGAACTGAAAAATTCTATTTCTTTTGTTTTTTTGCAGTGCAAATATTTGTAATCAAAAATAATAATAGAAAGTGAGCACTGTACACTTTGTATTCTGTGTTATAATTGAAATCAACATATTTGAAAATATAGAAAACCTTCCAAAATATTTAAATAAATGGTGTTCTAGTGTTGTTCAATAGTGCAATTAAAACTGCGATTAATCGCAATTATTTTTTTCAAGCTCGCAATTAATCACAATTAATGTTTTTAGTAGTTTGGCAGCCCTGTATTAAAGCTATGGCTTAGAAGTCAGCGTGCTGGAGAAATCCCTGCGGGGGAGGGGTTCACTGGAGGCTAAGCTGCCCCCAGCCTGCTCCCTCGGGCACTATGGGGCAGCCTGGAACTTTGACAGGTGTCTGGGCCCTGCCCGTGGAGGCCCATCTTCCTGCTCTTGCTGGCCTGCCCTTTGCAGTGGGGCTGCACCAGCTTTGGGAGGCTCCGCTTCCCCTTGGGAGCTGGGCTGGATCCGTGCCCGGGGCAGAGAGCCCAGCCACCGGGAATGTCTCGCCACCCGTCTCCAGCGGAGGGGTCAGCCCTGGGCACAGAGGAAGAATGCCAGCCAGCCAATGGCAAGTGCAGCAACATGGCCGGCGGGCAGGAGGGACCTATGGGAGAGCAGGATCCCAGGTCTGGTTAATGGTGCGCGGACACCAGAGGGACGAGCCCCACGTAACACCAGGCAAGAGAGAGCAGGAATTGAATTACACCCAGAAGCCAGCTGGCAGCCAGTCAGTGGCCCAGCTGCATTCTGCGGCTAGCTGCAGTGTCGGATGATCCCCCGTGCTAGCCCCGCCTGGAAGGGATTTATTATCCGTCACTGGGGTGAGGTCTGCGCCAGAGCAGAACGGCGCAGCCCCCTAGCCAGCGAGGACAGGGAAGGTGGTTGGGGCCATCCGGAAGCCCAGGAGCCGTGATGGAGCCACTGAGCGTGACCCAGTGGGTCACAGAGCAGACGAATTCCCGTCAATGGGAGCAGCGGCAGCCCCTGCACGATCGGAGCCTGGCCCAACAACTAAAAGGCTCGAGGAGACCCGGCGAGCTGGCGAGAAGAGGGCCCAGGAGGCAGCTCTCGGCAGGGACGTGCTGACTTCTGAGGCTAATGCACGTGCCAGAGCTGGCTCCAGAGTCTCTCGAGGCTCCGAAAGGCACCTGACAAAGGTACCAGCGACTCTGACAGACGTTCGGCTCGGCCCTGAGAGACGTACGAGCCCTCCCCAGGGTGTGAAGGGTCAGGCACTACCAGGTTTACCATGGGGCCGCAGCGCTGGGCCCCCCCCACACACACACTCAGAAGGGGCCCATAACAACAGCCCTGGCGGCTCGATGGCGGGTCCCTCCCCGTGGCCGGGTGGGAGGCAGGGCCGAGCCCAGCTGCTTCCATTGCAGACAGGGCCTCGGCCAGCCCCACAGAGAGAAGAGAGAGACACCCTCCCCCCCCCCCCGGCCTGGACTCCCACACACACAGCTCCTGGGACCCCACAACCCAGCCCCCTGTGGGATCCCCACAACCCAGCCCCACAGAGACCCACTGCCCCCAGCCCCACAGAGAGAGAGAGAGACTGGCCTCCCGGGACCCCTAGCCTGTCCCGCCATACACACAGCTCCCAATATCACCCCCCCACACAACTCCTCAGGACCCCCCCAGCCCAGCCCCATAGCGAGAGAGAGACCCCCCCACCCCACACAGACTCACCGCCCCCAACCCCACACAAGAGACCCCCCTCAGTTCCCTCCCCCATACAGACCCCACTCACGACTCCCCATGCCCAGGGCCTCATTGCCCCCGGCTGGCCCCTCCCTCTGGGAACCGACCCCCCCCCCACCTATGCCATGCCCCATTGTCCCTGGCCGGCCCCTCATCCCTGGGGGCCCACAAATATGTTTGGCGCCTGCTCCACAAAAAGTGAATCCAGACCTTGATGGGTGTTGTGCTTGCCTGGGGTTAGACTGTGTAGGTCACACCAGAGGTGAAAGGAAGCTGGTGCCGGACCAGCTTCCCCAGGCGTGGAGCCCCGGGCCCTTGAAATTGCCTCCAGAGCCCCGTTGCCGGAGCCCCCGGGTAGCAGAGGTGGCCGGGACCCCTGGGGCTCCGGCGGCGATTTAAAGGGCCCCGGGCTCCACTGCGTTAGTGGCGGTCGGAGCCCCGGGCCCTTTAAATGGCCCCCGAGCCCCGGGGCTCCCAGTTACCTCTGCAGCTGGTAGCTCCGGCAGTGATTTAAAGAGCCCGAGGCCCCCAGCCCCCGCTACCGCAGCCGGAGCCCGGGGCCCTTAAAATCTCAATGTAAAGGGCCCGGGGCTCTGAAGACCCCACCCCCGTCCAGTTGAGGCCCCGCCCTCTGCTCAGGACGCCGGCGTACCAGTAAGTCCTTTAAATTATTCACCCCCGGGTCACACCCAGCGGTGACGTGAGCGGACTGCGGCGTGTAACCCAGGCAGCTCACCGGAGAGACACGGAAGTGGTGGAACAAGTGACTGCGTGAGAGTCTTGATGCCGAATGCGTCTGGACGGAGACGAACCAACGGTGCGTGACAGGTGGCGCTCGCACGTGGCGACTTCACGCTGCTGCGCAGACACCACAGCGTGTCTCCTTCACGTGGGGGGGGGGATAAAAGTGCCAGGCCAGGCGCGTGGCACAGCGGGGGCGTGTGACGCACTCGCGCTGTCCAGGGGCCAGCGGCCGCTCCGGGATTAGAAAATGGGAATCCCTGTTTGCCAATCCCCAATGTGGCCACTCCGCCATGCTGTGTGGTCCCGGTGCCCAGGGGATGCCGGGTAACGGCTGGGTAAGGCCGGTGTCCCTTTCCTGGGACAAAATCGCAGCGCAGAGCCCCTGTCCCGCTCTGCTGCAGCAGCAAACGTTTAATAAAGACGTCCTGTGTACAAAGATCTCGGGGGCTGTGCATGTTCTCAGGACCGATGGCCCTGCGCTGTACGGGCTGGTGGGAAGTATAACGGGGCATGCTGGCCCTTTATGGCAGCCTATGGGCCCAACGTGGCCGGCTTCGTGGGCCAATGACCCCCCCCCCCGAGCGGTGGATTGGTGGGGTGTGTAGCAATGGGCCCTGATGCCTGGGGGGTGCAGCTTGGACTCTGGGTAGAGGATGGCTTGATGGACACTGAGTCCCTGCACGCTTAGCCAATCAGATCTCTTTGTGGGTGGAACTAGAGGGGAGCAACCTGCAGGAGGCAGCACTCTGGGCTTGAGGGAAGGCAGGGAGGGGGTGTCCCTCTGGGGCAGTGGGGTGGTGCTCTGGGGCTGAGGGGGAGCAGTGGGGTGCTCAAAATATTAAATAGCATCAACCCTAGTACCAATTCCTCCAGAACGGCATTAGAAACCTTCCCATTCAATGATTCTTCATTGGCAAGTACTTTTTGAGATCTGTTAACCGGCCAGCTCTTAATCCATGTAACGTGCGCTTCCTTGATACTGTACAGTGCTCGTTTTTAATCGGCACATGTGGTACTACATGAAATGCCGCATGAACGGCTATTTTATCTGTTACACTCGCACCCGACAGAGATTTTGACATTTCCTCCTTCACTTTTTCTTTCCTCTTTATTTAGAAATATAGAGAAGAACAAACAAGCAAAGCAGCAAAAAAGAACCAAAGATTAAATAAAATCAACAGGCATAAATTATGCTTACAGAATAGCCAAATACCCGTGAGACATGGATGCCATGATTACCTTATATGTATAGACAAACATTATTTTCTTCTGCATGTTTACCATGAGGAATTCACCTTTCCTGTGTTTCAGTATCAGTACACACTGAGTAATGGAGCCTGAAACACCACAAGTACCTGCCCCATAGCAGGCTCAGAAATATTACTCGGTATACAAGACAGAGCCAACAGCTGCTTCAGCCCCAGTCCCATCTCTTGATAGAATTTCCAAGCATCAAGTGTGGCTGTATCTTCTTGAGATCTGTCTTTGAGTTTGCCATGTGACTGTAGTCCAGTCTAAGGCTGTAGTCGTCATATTCCCATGGCCACCGCGCGCAGTGTTATCCAGCTGGAGATCATGCCGTTTTACATCCCATAATACTCTGTCCCTTTTAGATTTTGTTAAGATAATCTTTCTTAATGTTTGAGTGTTTTGCACCCTATACAAAGTTACCAGCCTGTACCTACATAGTCTCTAAAAGAAACAAGCCTTTAGTGGTGACGTTGATTGACAAAAGGAAAAAAATCAAAATGTTCATCTAAATTATACAGATTGTAGCAGTCTAACCTTTGCAGACCTTTTCTTCTGAGATCTATCTTCAAAGCAATCAACAAAAAGAATGTATTAAATATACAAATTCTCTTGTAAGGAATATGTTCATTCCTTATAAAACTAGTTGAATTATTTTGTTTAGGAAGATAATTAAATGCCAATATTTCAGATCTACTTTACCCCAGAACCTGAAACTTTGTTAAATTCTATTTCATGTTCTGTGTAACATTGGGAATAGTAGCTTTATAGACTAAACAACACAGCAGAAGCATACATGTTTGTGCTGTCCTACTCTAATAGCCTGCACAGAACTAGTTTTTATATGCTTTGCAAAAAGTTCTAGCACTATAGAAAACCATAGTGGAAATAAAGGACTTTTCCCCCCAATTCAGCTCTAAACCCTGCAGCAAACTACCATGTGGGAAAGGGTTCCTCTGGCTCGGGTGGAAAGTGGACAGCATCACATTGACATGTTTGGGGGCTCTGTTCCTCTAATCCCCTTCCTGGCTGAGCAATGAAGATAATAGGACCCTAAATCTGACTTTCCCCTTTCTCTCTGATTCTCACAGTGCGACTGTGTAGCCCAAACCCGTACTTTGTCAGACGAAATAACTAGACCCATACTTGGAAAATCTGTGATCACACCTGGAAAACAAATCCCAAGGATCAGAATGAAAAGTGAAACCCTGTCGCACTGATTCCAACAGAGGCACGCCTGGGGCCTGGCTTTACCCAGCCTCTCCCTGTTTACCTTGTAGAGAGAGCGACAATACAACGCATGAAAAGAAAACATAATTCAAATCAGAAACCCATGTGATGCGTCCTCTTCGTATTTACATTCAAACGTTTCCGTTTACACTCCTTGCCTCACCTTCTCAGTAGGTTAAAGAAACACATTTCTCCTATCCCCTCTTTGGCAAGAAAAATTAACACCCTGGGGCCAGATTCCACACAGCAACTGAATTATGGAGCAACTTCCCTGACTGCAGTAGAGTTCAGGCCTGATCCAATGCTGTGGAAGTCAGTGGGAGCCCTTACATTGGCCTCAATGGACATTGGCCTGACCCTCCCTGTGGAATTTACACTGTTGTACATGAGAACGGGTTTGGCCCTTTATCATGGAGTCCCTGCAATGGTAAAATAGAAAAACCAGAAATCACTCATCAAACACTGAAGACACTGGAAACCATCGTGATCCCTTTCTGAACCTCGGAAGTCACCCTCAAGCAAACTCACAAAGAGGCCACTTCAGTTTCAAGGACTGATCAAGCCCGTTATATTAAGGCATCAAATGGCTTTATGCTGTGTTTCCTCCAGGACAAGAAAGAAAAGTGACGCATCAGGAATCACAGCTACCGAGCTCAATGTTCCCGTTTTCCTCACACATACGCTCAGAGTCTGCTCCGACTTTTGGCAGTTCACCCTCTTCTGCTGCTTCTTACCATCTTGTTTAACTCATGTTCCATTTACTGTAACCCAGATGGGCTTCTGGATTCTGGTCCTGCCATTTCCTCTGAGCCACTTCTCATTTCTTGAGGCATCTCCAGACCCTCTCTGGAAAGATTTAGATACCAAAACTTTACCTTGAAGATCCACAGAACAACTTAAAAGGAGAAACCACATAGGATCTTAAGTTCTTACATCCTGGGGCTTTCCCAGAGCTTGTCTTCTTTTTAAGATTTACGCTGATGAGGCTTTAAAACCACGTGTCCTTCAAAACCCATCGTTCAGTTGCCTGAATTTATGGCCTTTTTTCCATATAAGAATATTAACATCTTTCTATATTTATTTTCTATTAACTTTCTATATTTGCTGTAACGGCTCTTTGTAAATGGAGCAAATTCAATATTCAACTAATTTCCCTCTCTAACCAAAGGATTTCTCAAACCCAGCACTCGTCGATTCTATGTCAGTCCTATTGAGCTTCCTTTCTCAACTCTGCACTGATGGAATTGTCTGCCCTGCCCTGCCCCCATAGCACCTAGCTGTTCTCTGCCGTGCCTTAACTGCCCAATAGCCGGGCGATTAATTGGTGTAGCATGTCTGAGGCTCCCCACAGCACTCACAGGCTGTGATTTAATGCCTACGTCTGGTCCTTTCAACCTCATTTACCTAGCTCCTGGCATCACCCGTCCTTTGGGTCTAACACTCAGCAGAGGTGAAATTCCCCTCCTGGGCAGAGGGCAGCACAGAGGTTGATGTGGGACATAGGCCTTGTGCTGGTGCTCTGCACGGGGTGAATTTCACCCTCTAGTGTAGGTGGGGAGAGAATATCTTGTATTGGACCAACTTCTCTTGGTGAGCGACAAGCTTTCGAGCTGCACAGAGGTCTGGTCTATACTGCAGACCTATATCGGTATAATCACGTCACTCGGGGTGTGAAAAATCCACCCCCAACGCCCCCATGTAGACAGCGCTATGTCAGCAGGAGCGTTTCTCCCGCCAACACAACTACCGCCTCTCGGGGAGGTGGGGTAAGTACGCCAATGGGAGAGCTCTTTCCCATCGGCACAGGAGCAGCTTCACTTCCACGCTACCGCGGCACCGACGCAGTGTTCTGAGCGCAGACCTGCCCAGAGCTCTTCTGCAGCTCTGGGCACCGTACTGGGAGAGTCACAGCTAAACGCCAGCTGGGACGGATTGCTTGGCATAAGCAGCTAGCGCAGTTTGCAAGGGACCATGCAAGGTAGAGTGTCCCGTTAGCACCTCTGCGGTCATGGGACAAACAGCAGGGGTTGGTGGGTTACAGATGGTTGTAATAAGCCACGACGCCAGTGTCTCTGTTCAGCCCATGAGTTTTCGTGTCTAGCAGAGTTAGGGATTTAAGCTCCCAGGCTCGTCTTTTGAAAGCGTTGTGCAGGTTTCCTTTGGGGAGGAGGACTCGGTTAGGGCTTATTACAACAATCTGTAATCCATTAACCCCCCCCCCTTTTTGTCCCATGCCCTGTCCTCCCTGCTCTCAGCCTCATCCAACGGGCATGGAAATACGCAGCAGGTTCCCAGACTCGTTTTCGGAGTTCAGGCTTGCCCTGTCTCGCTGATAAATGGTATTTATGTGCACAGAAGCCAACCAAATGTTGGCCAGTTACATCTGTACAACCTAACGGCAGTCAATGGAGTAGCAGAGTTTTATTTGGCCTTTCCGCCATACATTAGTGGCAGCGTCTTTAAGATTTTGATTGTACACCCAAGCCAGGGATGGTAGGGGAGGCAGGATGTCCGTCCCAGGACTCCATGTGAGGCTCTCCTGGGTTCAGAAGCGTGGGGCTGGATACTCGGGGGGAACTGGCATAGCGCCATTGAATTCAGGAGCCTTACGCTGATTTACTGCAGCTGAGAATCTGACCCATGGTGTCTTTCTCCCCCTGCCTGCTATTCCTACCCCTCATCTCTTATTGCAGCGCAGCTCAGTGCCAATCTATGGAACCAGGCAGGGTGTCAGGTGAATCTGTTCACAGTCCTGGGGTGTCCAACTCCCCAAGCTACCGAGGAGGAGGAAGATAGCCTGGCCGTAGTATTGCCTTTACAGCAAGACCCAGCCGCCCCAAGGAACTGATTCTGCCACATGTTGCGTTACCACTTGTCCTGTGTGACTAGTTCAATTGAGGGGAAGGCAGGATGCTCCTAATTTTTTATTAATTTGTGGGTTTAGTGCCCAGATCCCTTGGTAACTGGCACATTAGGAAAACACATGTAGAAAGTGCCCATAGGAACTGAGAGGAGTGAAGCAAACCTCTCCTGCAGAGATTGCTTAGTGAGGATAATACTCGTCCTGTCTCTAGTGCCGTTCAGCAGTGCATCTCAAAGCAAAATATCAACATTAGTCCTCACAACCCTAGTTCCAGACAGGGAAACTGAGGCATGGAGCGGGTAATGTGACATCTCCATGGTCACATACTGAGCCAGTGTCAGAAGTGAAAGTCCTGGCTTCCAGTCCCTGGAGCCAGTATACGTCACGCCTTGAATCCTTGAGAAGGTCGGGGGACAGCGAGTGACTCACTTTCCCCAGCGAGATCGTCTCTGCGTCCTCTCAGAGTGACGCTCAGCATGCAGGGCTGTGATGCAGAGTAACTAGCCCCATGTTGTGGCCCCACCTGCCTTTTACAGAAGGGAAACCGGAGCACAGAGAGGGGCGGTGACTCAAGGCCACACAGGGAATCAGGAGCTGAGCCTGTTAGAACCCTGGAGTCCCCCCCTCCCAGCCCTACCTACTCAGCAGCACTGTCAGTATCACATGAGCACGTGAGCTGTCTTGAGCCATAAACATCCACAGGTGATCTGAGCAAAGGCAGCTCCCGAGGTGTGTGCAGGACAACTGGGAGACATCAAGGACGCTCCGAACGATTCCTGTGCAGCAGTGAAGGAGTAGGGAGAACCAGATCTCCAAGCCCTGGAACGTGTGGGACAGGTGCTGACCATTGGTGTTAAAAACTCCTGGGAGGTATTCGCTGGGAAGTGTGAGAAATCACAAGCTTCATGTCGGAGAGAATTTCCATATCGGGAACAGAGACACTGAGCACCAGCCAGAACACCCGACTCTCTGAACACCACCTCACAGAGAAGGAAGCTGCTCCAGGCCCCAGGACACGCCACACGGAGCTGACACAGGAGAGGCCTGGTTGTGAGGGTGAGTGAAAGCCAGCCCTGTCCCCAGAGGCTGTATCAGTACAGGGCCCTACAAGATGCTACCGCTTGACCTGTCCCACAGGGATAAGGCCCAGAGTTAGTAACTGCAAAATTCCAGGGGAGTCTGGCACAACGTTGGCTGCTCTGGGAATAAACCTGAGAAAGGGGCAGAATGCCTCCTTCTCAGCCGCTGTCACCCACTGTCCCCCAGGAACCCGGGGAAGCAGAGCCTCCTAAAACACAGATGCAGGAATGAAGGAAGCTGAATGGGGCAGGTCTCAGGCACATATTTGCTTAGATGATCTCACATCTCTTTTCCACCTGTAATTATTATGATCTTTGTGGTCTCTTCCACCTTCTCCAGGGAGTTAGCCTGGACCCCTTGCCAGCAGCTCTTCTGCTGTTTACCACCTGTCTTTGGTCCCTTACAAGTTCTCTGCTGTAGAATAAAGGGGGACCTAACTGGATGAATGTCATGGGCTCCCCGGTGCCATTTCAGTGACTTTGGCTTTTCTCCCTCCCCATACATCTGACGGCTGCGTGTGCAACGTCTCCCTTGGCCTTGAAGGTGGATCTTCTCACACGCTGCTCTTCCACCACGACCAGAACCAACATTTGTTCTTTCTGGCCTGGGCTTGCTGCCAAGTTCTGCCCTTTCTCCTCCGGAGGGATCTTTCCGTGCACTGAGCACAAGTCGATGGTTCCTGGCCTCTGCGGTTTGCTCATCTGTTAAGTTAACGTGGGTTTTCAGTGAACTTTCTCTAACACTCGGCACTCCCAGAACAGGAGTCAGTGGGGAGCAACAGACTGGATGATGAGTGGAGCGGCTCAGGGTTGATTCTACGGCCTCTGCCGTCCTATGGAGGCTTCTGAAAAGTCCCAATTCACCCCGGTGTACCTCCAGGGAAGTTATACGTGGGATGAATACAGCCCCCGAGCTGAGGGTTTGTACGTGATGCTAAAGAGTCAGAGGAGATTATATGGATCTGGGCACTGGGTGGTAAAGGATTTGGATCGTGTAGGTGACTGCACTGACTGATTGGAAACGCAGTGCAATTAAACTAGTGTGTGAGCGAGCAAGCAAGGGAGGGGATCTATGCTCAGTATCCCTAGTCACCCAGCACGCGAGTGGGATTTATTGTGATAAAATCATTGAAACCACCTGCTCAATGCGAAGCTGCAGCAAAAAAGCCAGACCAGATGCTATGCTGCATGGTTAGAAGAGGAGGAAAAACCAAAGGATGTGGTAACATGTAAGGCTCTTGTGAGTCCCGACCTGGGGCACTGCAGGACCGGATACCATCCAGCTACCTTGGAAGGGTGCAATAGGGGAGGGTTAGGAATTGGGAGTAAATGGAGGAACCTGGGCAGAGCTACATCATGCAAAAGGTAACAATAACCACACGGGATACATTGTCAGCAGGAGTGCGATGCCACGTGAGCTCAAGAGACACCTAGATTTACTCCTGGGGAAAGTGGACAGGTCTGCCGAGCAAACTGGAAGCTGGGCTTTAAATCCATGACCAGGGGATAGGGATTTGGGTCGAGATGATCTTTCCCTGCTCTTAAAACTTCCTGAGCCAAATTCACTGGGTGCAACTTCACGGCTGTCAGTGGAGCGGCAGCAGGGCCAGTGCTGGGCCTGTGTGTTAGAACCTGTCTCTCCTGCGCGTGAGCTTTCTGGTGCGTTATTAAATTAGACTTCTGGCAGAAGCTTTTCCCGCAGTCCTTGCAGGTAAATGAGATCATTTCTCGGTGGGCTTTCTGAGGGACAGTGGCAAGCGCCTTCTGTGGGAAACCGTCCCCACTTTCGCTGGGTAGCGTCACTGGCTCTTGGGAATGGGTTTTCTGGTGCACCTTGAGATAGCGCATGGAGGAGAAGCTTTTCCCGCAGTCGGTGCATATACTCAGCAGCACCCTGCTGTGGATCTTCAGGTGGATTTTCAGAGACCCCTCTGCGGTGAAGCTTTTCCCACACTCCGTGCAAGTGAAGGGCCGCTCCCCCGTGTGCATTCGCTGGTGTATCCGCAGGTACTTGGCAGTGAAGCTTTTCCCACAGTCAGAGCAGGTGTACAGGCCCTCCCCTGTGTGCATCCGCTGGTGGATGCGGAGGTAGCCCTTCTGGGCGAAGCTCTCCCCACACTCCGCGCAGGTGAACGTGGTCTCCCCCGAGTGGCTTCTCTGGTGCATCTTGAGATATCGCATGGTGGCAAAGCTCTTCCCGCAATCACTGCAGATGAAGGGGGTCCCATCCGTGTGGATTTTCTGGTGTATCTTCAGATAGCCCTTGGTGGTGAAGCGCTTCCCGCACTCGGCGCAGGGATACGGGGTCTCCCCCGTGTGCAGCCTCTGGTGTATCTTGAGATAGCCCTTGGTGGTGAAGCTCTTCGCACACTCGGTGCATGTGAAGGGCGTCTCGCCCGTGTGGATTCTCTGGTGCGCCTTGAGGGAGCCCTTGGAAATGAAGCTTTTCCCGCACTCCAGACACGTGAACGGCCTCTTCCCCTTGTGCTGTCCCACATGTATCTTGAGATAGCCCTTGGAAGTAAAACTCTTCCCGCACTCGGTGCAAGCAAAGGGCCTCTCCCCCGTGTGCTTCCTCTGGTGGACTTTGAGGTCCACCTTGCGAGTGAAGCTCTTCCCACATTCACTGCATAGAAAGGGCCGCTCCCCCGTGTGCTTCCTCTGGTGCATTTTGAGATCCCCCTTCGACGGGAACCGTTTCCCACATTCGGTGCATGGGAAGGGCTTCTCCCCCGTGTGGAGCCTCAGGTGGATCTTCAGGTATCCCCTCTGGGTGAAGCTTTTCCCACACTCAGTGCACGTGTACGGCCGCTCCCCCGTGTGGATTCTCAGGTGGATCTTCAGGTCCCCTTTCTGAGAGAAGCATTTCCCACACTCGCTGCAGGGAAACGGCCTCTCCCTCTTGTGGTTCCTCTGTCGTATCAGGAGATCTGTCTTCTCTACACAGCTTCGCTTGCATTCCTGAAGGGCGTCTGGTCTCTCTGTCACCTGGGCTTTCTGCTGAGCCGTGCTGTTTGTGGATATCCCTTGCGTGTTCCCTGCAGAGTTTCTCTGCGTTGTCTGGCATTTGCTCTGACTCAGGCAGTTTTTCACCTTCACTGAACTTTGGGAAACTTTCTCTTCAAGTTTCACTGAAAAGGTCTTGACTGGAAGCAGGTTTTCAGCATCTTCCTCCTGATTCTTCTCCTCCATACTTTCATTCACAATCTCATCATCTACTAGAGAGAAAACAACAGACCAGATGTTATTCCATGTGATGGTGGCAAAAGAAACGTTTCTTGTGTAAACAAAAGTTTCTATTAATTGCAACACAGTTGGAATCTCAGAATTATTGTTATGTATTATTTGTGTGATGGGTCCCTGCTTGGGCCCATGTCTCAGCTGGGGACTAACAGACACACAGCTGGAGTCTGGCTGGGGTTTGTGCCCTGGTTTTTAACAGGCTGCGCTGAGGTTGGTACTCACGCTCTTGCGTCACCGTTGGGAGCGTTACAGTCGGTATAGCAGCAGAACTTAGGGACGCAGTCAAGGACCAGGGTCCCATTTTGCCAGGCACTGAATAAGACGTGTGGTGAAGAGACGTCAGACAGTCCCTGCCCCAGACAGCTCCCACTCTAGATTGTATCAAGACACAACAGCTGGGGGAGACAAACAAATGGGGCTACGGGGAGGGAGGTGATGAGATATCAAGCACGTGGGCATACAATTAGCTCAGCATCTGCCTAGCCACTGTCAGCAGCATGGCTGGATCGGCCTCACTGCAGCCGGGCTCCCTCAGCAGGGGATCCACAGGAGGAAAAGCTAGCTGCGATTCCCTCCCCCCCCCCCCACAGAGTTTCTGGGAAATCACTTTATGTACTTATTGGAAGCCCCATGACCTTAAAGTGAACCCCAGGCTTCCATGCTGCCTGTACTGTCCTGGGGAAACTTCACCTACCCTCCGTTGAGACCAAAGTCTTTAAGTGGGAGCAGCTTTATCACCGATCCTCCTGCTGGTTACGCCCCAGCTAGTGACTCATCCTGTAATGTGCATCAGCTCCCATTCCCTGACTGCCTCACTGCCCGGCTACTTCCACTTCCCCTTGCGCATGCCTGCACCCAGCGGCCAGGTCACAAGCTGGGGGATAAAACTCTATCGGCTTCCGCTGAATTCCGCCAGCTCTGAAACCGGCTCGTGGAAACGTTAAAGCACACAGGAGTTGCCAGGCTGGATCAGACCATCATCTATCCAGTCCCCGCTCCTGTCACCCGCTTTCTGATACCAATAACCTTTTCTTCCAAAGGAAAGGAAAATGGAGCAATTGGGGTTCTGACCGTCACCGTGTCACGTGGCGTGACACCATGGCGGGGAGGGGGGACGGGACGACATCTAATGTGTATTTTAAAACCAGTTTCTCTTCCAGAACCACAAATACTGAAGTGCCTTTACTCATAACATTGCGGCCATTGCATGACCTCACTGGAGGGCAGAGTTAAGGTGTTCTGAGCCTTCACTGTAGGTTTCTTACCTTAGCTGCTTTAGATTTCTTTTAAGTATCAACTTAGCTTTGAATTTCCTGGATTCAGATCTCCTGGTGCGGTTTACAACACCCTGTAGCGGTTTATCCCCCTAAAGTTACCCAGGCCATGCACCAACTTAACTGCAGCCTGGGGTATTTTGTTTAGGAAATGGACACTTAAAAATGAGACTGCAGGGCCTCGTTAGCAGCTGCTTCCCTGCCTGTTCATTCCCCCGGGAGCTGAGAATTGCCAGAGATACAATTCTCACCCGCTCCATGCAGGGAGAATCCCACGGAACTGTCTGGTGACCTGGCTTTTCATGTGCCGCACGGCCCCCAGTAGCACAAATGTGTCTCTTTACCTAGCGAGGTGACGAGCTCATAATTCTCCTTCATCACGTCCCAGTACAGTTCCTTCTGCCATTCCGTTAACTCCTTCCACTCCTCCGGCGAGAAATAGACTGCAACATCCTCAAACGTCACCGGGGCCTGAAATCACAAATTGTCACCATGTTAGCATCTTCTGCGGCAGCAGCATCCTGCCCCTTACAGCCCTGCCCCTTGCCCGGGGACGGCGCATTTTCGAGTCACAGCGATAATCCACTCACTGCTGACAGAGGAATTTAGGAGTTGCCATACTAGGTCTGAGCAGTGTTCCCTCTCGTCCAATACCCTCTCTCCAACAGCGGCAGTACCAGTTACTTCAACGGAAGTACAAGAAACTATGTCATAGATCGCAAATAACCTGCTTCTAGGGGAAATGTCTTTGTGATTGCTATCAGCTAGTGATTGGTTCAGGCCTGGAGTCAGAATTTATAGCTTCCACAATTATATTTAATTATCCTGTCTAATGTAACGTTGGATGCTCCCATTAGACTTAAGTGTTTAATCTTTTTCTGAATTCTGTAAAGCTCCTGGACTCAATATTGCCATGTGGCAATGAGTTCCGCATGCTAATTTTGCATTGTGGCACGCTGTATTTCCTTTGTAAATTTTCAACTTCTGCTGCCTTTCAATGTCACTAAATGTTCCCTTGCTCTTGCATTGGGCAAGAGGATAAACAGGAGCAGCAAATTTACCCTCCCTGTGCCAATCAGTTCTTATACCTCTATCCTGTCCTCTCTCATTCATCTCCTCTCTAACTAAAGTGTCTCAATCTCACCTCACACAGACGTCCCTCCTGGCCTCTAATTTGCCACCAGTCCCTGAACTCCCTCTGTATGTGCTATTGAACTGATGGGACAGGCTGACCAGAACTGAACCCACTATTCAGGGCAGGGCACACCCCTGACACACGATGTCAGTGTGATATCTGCTGCATCATTACAGAACTCTTCGTGCACACTAACACCTCACAGGCTTTTCAGGGCTGTACATGGAGCGGAGATTGCCATTGCTCTGCTGCAATGACACCCAGCTCTTTTCTGAGTGGTGACAATTGATCTAGAATCCAGACACGTGAATAAATAGCTCAAATGGATCTTTCCAAAGTGCCGTGCTCTGCATTTGTTAGCAGTGAATTTCATCCGCCGTGGCTAGGTCTTGCTAGCTCCCAGGGGGGCCATTTCAGATTTTGGTGGGGGGGGGGGGGCAACTTTAACCGTGATTCCTGGGGCTATGTAGGGACTGGACAACTCTAGTTTTTTGGCAGGTAATTTAGCAATTAGCTGAACCCTGTATCTAATTCCTTTATAAAAATATATATATATATATATTAGACCCACTCAACTCTAATAACAACATGTTCTGACATCTTGTGGCAAGTCACTTAAGGGACGCTGGTTAGGTTTAAAAATTTAATGTATATTCTTATTTTATTACTAACTCTGGAGAGAGAGAGACAGACAGACAGACACCTCGTCAGGACTCCTGGGTTCTATCCCAGCTCTGAGAGGAGAGCGGGGTTTGTGGGTTACAGCAGGGACCAGATACATCTGGGTTCTATATAAGAACATCAGAACGGCCATACTGGGTAAGACGAAAGGTCCATCTAGACCAGTATCCTGTCTTCCAACAGTGGCCAATGTCTGGTACCCCAGAGGGAATGAACAGAACAGGGAATCATCAAGTGATCCCTCCCCTGTCACCCATTCCCAGCTTCTGGCAAACAGAGGCTAGGGACACCATCCCTGCCCATCCCAGCTAATAGCCATTGATGGACCGATCCTCCATTAACTTACCTAGTTCTTATTGGAACTCTGTTATAGTTTTGGCCTTCACAACATCCCCTGGCAAAGAGTTGACTGTGAAGAAACACTTTTTTTGTTTGTTTTAAATCTGCTGCCTATTAATTTCATTGGGTGACCCCTAGTTCTTGTGTTATGCGAAGGAGTAAATAACATTTCCTTATTCAATTTTTGCACAACATTCATGATTTTATAGACCTCTATCATATTCCCCTTTAGTCGTCTCTTTTCCAAGCTGAAAAGTCCCAGTCTTTTTAATCTCTCCTCATACAGAAGGTGTTCTATACCCTTAAGCATTTCTGCTGCCCTTCTCTGTACCTTTTCCAATACATCTTTTTTGAGATGGGGTGACCAAATCTGCACGCAGTATTCAATATGTGGGCATACCATGGATTTATATAGAGACAATATATTTTTCTCTTATTATCTATCCCCTTCCTAATGATTCCCAATATTTTGTTAGCTTTTTTAATTGCCACTGCACATTGCGCAGATGTTTGCAGAGAACTATCCACAATGACTCCAAGATCGCTTTATTGACGGGTTCAGATAATTTAGACCCCATCATTTTGCATGTAGAGTTGGGATTATATTTTGCCAAGTGCATTACTTTGCATTTATCAACACTGAATTTCTTCTGCCATTGTGTTGCCCAGTCACCCAGTTTTGAGAGATCCCTTTGGTAGCTCTTCGCAGTCTGCTTTGGACTTAACTATCTTGAGTAGTTTGTATCATCTGAAAATTTTGCCACCTCGCTGTTATCCCCTTTTTCCAGATCATTTATGACTATGTTGAATAGGACTGGGCCCAATACAGACCCCTGGGGGACACCACTATTTACCTCTCTCCATTCTGAAAACTGACCATTTATTTCTACCCTTTGTTTCCTATCTTTCAACTGAGGTGCCTGGCAATGCTTTCAGGATCATCTAACGATACTTAATTTACTTTAATGATAAGCCTTTCGTTATCTTAATCACCCTGCCTCTGTTTATAAACAAACTCCCTGCCCCAAAGGCTGTGCTGCTCCCAGCTTCCGAACTCATCATATCTCACACCCAAGCTGTTGCAGTTAAGATCTCTGTCTGGGGCTAGGGTGAGTAGGCCTCCCCTATGAAACTCGGGGGGGGAGGCGCGCTAGAGCCATCCCCCGCCCCCCCCCCCCCCCCANCAAATGGCACTCCTGCTAGTTCCTCACAGTCTCCGCTAACCTTCACCAACCCTGTATGTCCGCTGTGGTTTTTGCCACCTGGCTGCTCACCCCATTTTCCAGTTAACTAATGAATATACTAAAAACCAGCCCTAGGTTAGAACACTGCGGCATGCTCTGTGCCCCCTTGGCCATGCTGAAAATCGACTGTCTAGTCCCATCTCGTAGCCAGTCACCGATCCACAACAGAACCTTACCCCTTGCTCCATGACTCCCTTCAGTGCCCTTAACAGTTTCTAGTGAGGGACTTCTGACAGAGGCTTTTAAACAGTCCCTACCAATGACACAAACCAGTTGGTCTTTACCAATTATTTTGCTCACACATTTGAGAGAATTCACCTTCGTTTCCCCAGCTGGGTGCTCATGCTAGGAGCCATTCAGTACAGTAGAATCTCAGAGTTACGAACCCCTCGGGAATGCAGGTTGTTCGTAACTCTGACCAAAACGCTAGGGTTGTTCTTTCAAAAGTTTACAACTGAACATTGACTTAATACAGCTTTGAAATTTTACTGTGCAGAAAAAAAATGCTGTTTTCCCTTTATTTTATTTTGGTAGTTTATGTTTAACACAGTATTGTACTGTATTTGCTTTTCTTTCTTTTTTCTTTTTTGGTCTCTGCTGCTGCCTGATTATGTACTTCCAGTGCCAAATGCGGTGTGTGGTTGACCGGTCAGTTTGTAACTCTGGTGTTGGTAACTCTGAGGTTCTACTGCACCGGTATAAGCACTGACATTTTGGTTTAACCGAATCATCCTGCCGGTGAACGAAAACAAGGAGAAATGCATTTGTTTTTAAAGCCAGGTGCCTGGGCAGGGAAAACGAATAAAATGTGCTTCACCCAAATGGCTCCTGAGGCGCAAAACCTCCAGAAAACTCAACACACCAGCACGAGGGAGCTCAAAGAGCCGCAGGGACTGGGACACCTCTGGACACAGAAGAAGCTTGAGGTGACCAAGCTCCCATTGCCTTCAGCTGAGCCAGGCGGGCTCCCCCAGGCACTGAGGGCAGGTTACCCCTAAGAAGCCTGGGCACTTGTTTCTGGGCAAACGGGCTTGGGCGGGTTACCCAGAGGTTACAGGAGTGTCTTTAAACTAGGAAGACGGGGCAAGAGTGGGAGTGTTGAAATCAGGCACAAATGTGGGGCTCTGTCTAAGCTACAGAAATAGCAGCAGGCTTGTCATGAGGGGGACAAGAAAACACACGTTACAACCATGTGAGGAACCATGTTTTATCTTCGATACGGATGAGGTTAAACTACGGCTCCCTTATATGGTTAAAGTGTGAGGGTGTTACGGGGGGGGGGGTGGTGTTTTTTCTGTCCACACAGCCAAGAAGAAACCACGTTATAATTCCGTTGGGTCAAAATAACGTTAAAACGTGGCTTTAGAGTACCCAAGGCTGGAAGCCCGATAAACCTGCACTGGGCCGGAGGATCGAACTCCCATCGCTACCATCCGGGGCAGTGTCTAACCGAAGCTTATTTCCAAAAGTTTCCCAACTTCGCTATCCCAGGTGCAGCTCCACCCATAGCAGCAATGATGGGGGTGCTGGTGTAGACAGGACGACAGCTGGCCCTGGCATTTTAACCATCGTGTCCTGATCTGAGCAGAGCTGGAGGTCTAGAGAGCAAGGCAGTGAAAACACCAAAGGCTGATCTACGCTGGCACTTCCGCTGGCGGAGCGGCGGCAGAGGGGGACGGATTGCGCAGAAAGGCCTGGTGTGGACACGACCTATGGTTTGGAGCTCTCCCAAAACCCAGCGAGGACCAGCTCCTCAGCTGGCACAAGCCAGCACTAGCCCTTGGACACTAGCCCTTGGACATCAGTGATGTTTATACCCATCCCCACCAGCCGAGGAGCTGGTCGGCATGTTGCAGAAGGAACACGCCAGTTCCGCACGGCGGGGCGCGCTCACCCACATGCAGCATAGATGAAAGAAGCACTCGGCAGCCTAACCAGCAATCCAAATCTGCACTGATCCGTGCCGTGTGGGTGAGCGGAGGTTGCTATGAGAACCTGAATTCTTACTTTGCCTTGCATAACTCTTGCACAGCCAACAGAAATTGGGCTCAGCGAGTCTTCCAAGCCTCAGGGCGTGTTGCAAGCCTTGTCTCCCTCTGCCAGCCTTCTCCCAACACACTAATTAGCTGCTCCCAGCACTGCTGTTCTTGGAAATAACCACCTCAGAAGGAAGAGGAGGGCAGCTTGCGCCTTTCCTAGGAAGTGATATTCTTTTAAGTGTACCCACTGGTGCCTGGGGGATCTGGTAATAGGCTCCTAGCAATACGAATATAATTAGTTTCCTGACTGTTTTGGTCTTTAACCTTAATTTAGCTTTGATGTCTAGGCAGATCAGTGCAGAACATCAAATGAACTCACCAGCGGCGAAGTTCACTGCTGGGGCAGTGCACCACTAACGACCCACTTCAGCCACAAGCGCTGGCCCTCCACACACTGGTGCATTTTCAGCCCCACGTCACATCTTTGCCAGAGGAATCTTATAATTGGGTGGCTCTAAGACCCGAGCATTGGGTAACCAAACCTCTTCCGGCTGTCACAACGCCGGTGCTGGCTTTTAGGAAGCCTGTGTTTCTAGATGGTGACCAGTAGATCGTATGTAATCAGCCGCTGGTCAGAGTGTCCAACCAGCACCAGGGAACCAGGTGGGCATTGCTCTAACCAGGACAGCTCAGCATCAATACAGAGCATGGCTTTCTGCTCACAGCGCAAACCTCCGGCAGTCTCCAATGCTGCAGGAATGGGCCCAATTCACCACGGTGCAGATTTTCAGAAGTGCCGAGTGACTCTGGGGCTCACACTTGTGACACGTTAAAGAGGCTTTTTTTCCCCTCTCCAAAGAGAGGGTGCTCAACTCCCCGGGAAAACCAGGCCCCTTTACAGAGTCTCCAGTCGGGCACCCACACGCTGAGGTGCCCTGAATCACGACTTGCTTATGAAAATCTCCCCCTAGACCATGGTTCAAGAGAACAAGGGACAGTTCGTTGGATGCCAATAAGTGGTGGTATCAAAGGGGGCTTAGGCGCTTAGCCAGAGGACATGACCCAGGACGCACGGGCAGGGGTCTCGGAGATGGAGTCCATCATGATCATCTAGTCTGACCTCCTGCACATTGCAGGCCACAGAACCTCACCCACCCCTGTAACAGATCCCTCACCTCAGGCTGAGTTACTGACATCCTCAAATCATGATGTAAAGACTTCGAGTGACAGAGAATCCACCATTTACACTAGTTCAAACTTGCAAGTGACCCGTGCCCCATGCTGCAGAGGAAGGTGAAACCCCCACAGGCTCCTGAGCTTTAGTAACACCCAAAGGGCTGGCTGCTGAGTCCGTCCTGCCAGGGGACCAGCGCCAGCCGCTTCCGCGCTTGGGGAAGGCTCTCCGCGTCCCAGCAGGACCAGGCCCCAAAGCTTCTGCATGCTGGTTCCTTGTTTCAGATAAATGGGCATTTCCAGGGGTGCCAGGGGTACCCAAGAACGGGCAAGCTGTGCCCAGTGAGAGGGCATTGCTACCCTTCAGAGGGGCGTGCCAGGCGGGAGGGAGCAGCTTGTCTGGGGAAACAGCTGCCCCTTCTGTCACAGCGTGCCCAGGGCAGGAGAGGAGAAGAAGGTCGCTGGCCGGGCCCCCCCCCGGTTTCTGAGCCCGGGAGTTGAAGGACTCTGGCGGATTCTGAGTGGGGTTTTCGGTGCCGGTTTCCTTGGGAACCCAGCAGCTGTCTGTAACCTGCTGACACACCGATGCCCACCCCCGAATCGGCGTTGTCAGTGCCGGGTGAGCGGCGGGGGTACGGATAACCCCTCTGGAGGAGCCGCCCGCCCGGGTTTCAGGGAGCTGAGAGGCGGCGACCAGAACTCATTCCTGCCCTGGGGCCAGGGGCTTTCAGGGGCCGACCCCGGGGTGAAGAGAGGAGCCTTTCCTCGCTCGGCTCTGCCCCTGCTGGAGCTGGGCTGGCCGGGGAGGTTCAGCCCCGGCTTGGTAGGAGCCCGTCACCCCCCAGCCGGGCAGCCCGGCCTGAATCCGGAGCGAATCCGGAGCAGCTCCGCTGGGTGCCGTTTACACGGGTTTCCGGGAAGCTGAAGCCCAGGCCGGCCCCAAGCAGAGCGAGCGGCTCCGGCAGCAACCGCCCCCCACTGCCTGGGCCGGGGCTGCACCGGGGCAGGGGCTTTCAGAACCGGGGGGGCCCTGGGGCCTCTGCCCCCCCCCAGCAGCGCCGCGGAGCGCTCCAGTCCGGGGGGCGGACACGGGCCCGGCGAGGGAGTCCGGGGGGGGGGGGAGACACCCCGGNGCGCAGGGGGAGCTCCGGGGGGGGGACACTCCGGGGGGGGACACACCCCGGGGGGGGCGGGCGCAGGGGGGGCTCCGGGGGGGGGGGTCACGCCGCGCTTTGTGCCGCTCGCCCCCAGCCCAGCCGGGGTCCGCCCCGAGCTCGCGCCACGGGCCCGCCCCCCCGGATCCGCCTACCTGACCCGAGCCCCCGCTGGGCATCTTCCCGCCGGGCCGGCCCCGGGCTCCGCGCCCCCCGCCCGGCCGCGGCTGCTGGGGGGGCTCCGCGGGGTGAGCGGCTCAGGCCGGGGAACGGGCTGCTGGGGGTGCGCACTGAGCATGCGCGGCGCACGCACCGCGCATGCTCAGTAACCCCCGCTGAAGCCGTTGCCCTTCCCCCCCCCCCGCCCCAGGGTTCGGCGGCCTGCTCGCTACAGGATTCCACGGGGGGGCGGGGTCTGAGGGAACCAACCGCCAGAGGGGGGAGGGACCTGCGCACGCGCCACGAGACCAGAGCAGCCAGGCAGCGCCCGGGGGCGAGACACGCTGGGAGACACCCACCGGCACAGCCCGGAGCTGTGAGCTGCGCCCCCCCCCGGGGTTCTCTGTGTTTGACCGCGCGCAGCTGCGTTTCCCGCGCTTGGGGCAATCGCAGGGGTCGGCACCCCGGAGTGCAATGGATGAGCCTCTCCCTAGGGAAACCCCCTCCAGGATCATGGTATCTCCCCCGACAGGTAAGTATGAACGGTGCAGCCCCAGCCGCCGCCCGCCCTCGCTCGCCCCACACTCCCAACCCACGGTGGGGCCCGCCGCGCCCCGCCCACACCGGCCCCCACTGCCGCGAGCTGCCCCGACGTGGCCCCGGGGCCCCTCCCTTCTGCACGCCGAGCCCCGGGGGCCACATTCATGCCCTGCTCGGCAGCCTGCTCCCGCTCCCACAATGCTCTGCTCGCACACAAATCTGCATACGGGCTCACGCGGCTCCGCCCCTTCGGTCAGGCCCCGCCCCCTGCCTGGCCAGCCCCAGCAGGTGCCCTGATTGAAGAACCCTGCAGTGTCTGGAGCGGTAGCTGTGTTAGTCTGTTCCTTCCCACCCCATTTTCTAGGCTTCGCTTCGGTGGGGCTGTTCCCTGCTCTTGTGCATAAAGCAGACTCGGGGTCGCACTTTGCTACTTGAATGTCTCCTGAGAGCTAAAGCTTCGGCTGTGCGAAGAAAAGCAGAGCTTCGAAGATCACGCTTCGTCTGCCCAGAGCTCGAGGTGGTAGTGCCCTGTGTTTCCAGCCAGGGGCTAGTTTGTATTCCCCTGGCTGTTCGGTTTCATATGCGTTTGGTAGTCGTGATTGGCTAGCTAAGGCCAGGCTTGTATCACGTAGAAAATACGTTTCAGATAGATTTTCAAGTTTCTCTTTTTTTCATGCCTGAGTTCATTCCCAAACGAAGGCATTAGAATAACGAATCGCCGTGTTTCCTGTGTAAATATCGAATGGCACAAAAAGGGTATTCATGCTGGCCTAGCCAGTTATTCTAGATGACCTTAGGCAGCAGAGCTCATTAGCAATTAATTCTTTCGCCCCCATGATTTCCTGGAAGAAGGCCAGAGTGGGTCAGACCTAGCCCAATGGAGTGCACAGAACAGGACAATTTGGAGCGATCCACCCTCGTCTTCCACTCCTGGTCTCTGGGTAGTCAGAGATTTAGGGCTTGCCTCAAGCATGGGCTTGCGTCACTAATAACTCTTGATGGACCTAGTCTCTATTAACTCATCTCATTCTCGGTGGAAGCCAGTTATACTTTTCGCCCTCACAACGTGCCATGGCAGGGAGTTCTGCACGTTCATTTCGTCAGGTGGGTCCCCCCCCCCCCACACACACACACCTTTACTGTATTGTGGGAAAAGGTAACGAACACTTCGCTCTTCACTTTAGCCACATCATTCATGGGTTTATAGACCTCTCTCATAGTGATTCTCAACCTTTTTTTTACCAGGGGCCCCTAAAATTAAATACACAGCCCTGCGGATCCCCAACCAGAGGTGAAGCGGGCGGGGGGGGGGGCGCCACACAGGGTCACCTGCTCCCCCCCCCCTCTAATGTAGCAGGGCAGAGCAGAGGCGTGTCTCCTTGGCTAGCTGCTGCTGCCTGCTCGTGGAGTCAGGGGCTGTGATGGCAGGGGGAGATCTCTCTTCTGCAGTGATACTGCCATTTTTTGTTGTGCCCCTTCTCCCCCCGCAAACCAGGCAGGCAGGCTTGGTGGCCACTGAGGTGAGCGGAGGTGGGTCAAGCCCCGGGTTCTTTTGGCAGACGCCCGGTGGAGAACCGGTGCTGTATGGTATCCCTCCGTAGTCATCTCTTGTCTAAACTGACCAGCCCTAGCGTCTGTAGTCTCGTCTCATACTTCAGAAGCCTGCTCTTTACCCCTTTCCATTGTAAAAACTGACTAGTTATTCCTACCCTTTCTATCCCATCTGCTAACCGGCTACTGATCCATGAGCGGGCTCGAGCCGTCTGGAGGAGCTCGTGACTGCGAGTGCCAACCTCAGGGCAGACTGTTAAGAAGCAGGGCACGATCCCCAACTGGGTTGTGTGTTCTAGACGTAGATTTCACCAAGTGTCACATTATGGATGATGTGCCTTTATGACTTTTTAAACCAAACTTGCTATTTTTGGATAATTTTAGCGTTATATGCAGAGGACTAGAAATGTTTTTATTAACCTGTATTTTAGATCATTTTAACATTAGCTTGAATAACAATTTTTAATCTGTTCTTCTCACTTTAATAACGGATACTTCCTCTATCTGAGAACTATCTATTAAAGTGATGTTTGGACTAGGGAGCTGGAATAGCAGCTTGCTCCATCCACGGCACACATCACCCTGTTATTGCGGTACTGAACCCCCAGGAACGGTGGGTCTCCCTGTGGGGAGAATATCATGGTTGAAGAGCAGCGAAGAAATGTGGTGTTGTCTGTGTTACCATTTGGTTTGTACTAAGCGTATGGTTTGAGTCTTTGGTTAGTTATTGGGAACATCTTATTATTGGGTCTCTGAGTCGAAAGGCTGGTCTTGCAGCTCTTACTGTGTCATTGTCTGTGGGTCAGTTAAACAGCTGCTTTCTTAGTCTATTCTGTGCAGGTTCTTAAACCGCTCTCCTTAGTATACCTTCCCGAGCTGATAGCATGGGTTGGATCCTTCTTTCCCTCGTCTCCCCACAGAAGAGACATTTTCCATCCCTGTCCCGTTGGGAAAGCGCCACCGTTTTAACTTAGGAAACAGTCTCTGTCAATGTTTTGCCAGACGAGGGATAGTTCATAGGAGCGGAAGGGGAGGAAGGCTGTGGCCCTTTGAGTCAGATTCCTGGCGTTTGAGGCCAGAAGGAACCAGCCGCTCACCTCAGAGGGCCTGGGGTGCACCACTGCTCGAGGCCCTGCAATGGCAAGGAATTGACTATATGTTTGGGACAGTTCTGCCTGCTTT
Source organism: Platysternon megacephalum (assembly GCA_003942145.1). Classification (NCBI taxonomy): domain Eukaryota; kingdom Metazoa; phylum Chordata; order Testudines; family Platysternidae; genus Platysternon; species Platysternon megacephalum. Next base: position 5,325,924 of record QXTE01000112.1, on the reverse strand, counting down.
GGTCTTGCCCCCGTTCTGTGGCCCAGAACGAACTGGGTGCTCGGGAGGAGCGGGGGGGAGGCGCAGACCTGGTTCACGAGGGACCCTGGCCTCACCCGGCCCCACCCGGCCCATCGGGTGTCTGGGGACGCCGGGCTGGCCAAGCTCGCCCCACGCCCAGGCAGGGAACGGGGTTCTGGTGCTTTTGGACAGAGCTGGGGGGAAGCGTTTCCTGCAGCCACCGCACTGGAAGGGCCTGGCACCTGCATGCAGTCGCTGGTGGAGACCCCTTCTGGGTGATGCGCCCCCTACATTCGGGGCAGGCCCACGGCCCACACCCGTGCAGATTCCCTGGTGTTCAGCGAGCAGCTCTTCCCGCGCTGACGGACACTCGCCCAGGTGCAGTCGCTGGTGGACTGGAGGCTGCGGCCGCCCTGCGGGAGCTCTGGGTTCAAGAGCCCCTGGGGTCGCAGCCCTTCCCCGCTGGCAGCAGATGCTGCGACTCAGGGACCCGCGTGGGGAGGAGCGGGGGGGCCCCAGCAGGCGCTGTTTGGAGGCCGGCGCTGCAGCGCGCGGACTGGTCAAGCTGGGTTATTGGCATGGGAGTGTGACGAAGTGGGAATGTTCGTAATGTTTTCTCTGAGTGCTGGGTGAGTGCCTCAGTTTCCCCTCTGCATTTCTCGAGTGTCTAGGGGTGTGTCTAGGGGTGTTGCAGAGCCCTAGGGGGCCAGTGCGATGGTGTCTGCACAGAGAATGGCCGACGCCCTGTCTCCTGGCAACTGATGGCCTGGGCCCCTCCTATGCAAAGGTGCCAACTGACGGGTGCTGGAGAAAAAAGAGATCAGGTGACCCCCTGGCCTGGGAAAGAGACAAAGGCGAGAGGAGGGGCTGGAGAGGTTTCAGTTTGGAGCTGGCGGGGAAAATGGAGGGGGGCCCAGACAGGGCTCTGGCCTTCCTTCCCCCCACCCCCAAGATGGACCTGACTGGGGGGGGTCCTGTTGTCTGTACCTGCAAGACCTGTCTGGGACTGTGTTCCTGTCGTCTAAATANTGTTGGAGAACAAAGAGATCAGGTGACCCCCTGGCCTGGGAAAGAGACAAAGGCGAGAGGAGGGGCTGGAGAGGTTTCAGTTTGGAGCTGGCGGGGAAAATGGAGGGGGGCCCAGACAGGGCTCTGGCCTTCCTTCCCCCCCGCCCCCAAGATGGACCTGACTGGGGGGGTCCTGTTGTCTGTACCTGCAAGACCTGTCTGGGACTGTGTTCCTGTCGTCTCAATAAACCTTTGGAGAGTCCTGGTGAGTCGCAGGAAGCCGGGGGTGCAGGGCCGTGTCTCCCCCACACTCCGTGACAGGGAGGCTGCAAACAGCCCCAGCCCCACTGGCCAGGGGGAGGGGCCCCCAGTGGCAGTGGCAATACCCAGCCGCCCCAGTCACTGCCGGGGGGGGGGGGGGGAGGGCATGGCGAAGGGGGAATTTTCTGCAATAGCTTCATGATGCTGATGCGTGCCTCAGTTTCCCTCTGTGCTTCACACGGCTGCCCAGTGGGTGCAGCCAGGTGCCGTGCTGCTCTTGGGCAGCGTGGGAGACATGAGCTGTGCGTGGTATCTAGCGGCAGTGGCGTGGGTGGGGCGTTCAAGGAGGGGCTGAACCAACCCATAGCGTGTGAGGCAGTCGGGAGCGGGGCGGATTGACCTGGGAACGTTGGCTAGTTTTACTGAGACTGTCTGCATGGGGGATGGGAGAGCTGGGGGTGACTTGATTTGAGGGACGATACCTGAGCCTGTCACCTGAGCCAGGAGGGGGGTGGGGCCAGGTGACACCTTTGCTGGACAAAGGCGAGAGGAGGAGCTGGGGGAGGGGGAGAGAGCCTGCTGGCGGTTTTGGTTTCAGTTTGGTGCTGGGTGGTGAAACGCAGGGAACCCCAAGGCTGGGGTCTAAGCTCCCTGCCCCACAGAAGGACTCGACTGAGGGGTCCTGGTTGTACCTATGTGATGTTATGAGTGTGATATAATATCTCATTGAAAGGTGACAGGGCCAGAAAGAGTTAATTACCTCCCAGACTGACCTGACCCATGGCCGAACTTTAGAGACTGGTTAGGAAGATGTGTAAATGAACAGAGCTTTGAAATGCAAACCTGTATCGTTAGAGGTAGAAGGGGAGGTGTTTGCTCAGGTCTTGTGATGTAAGCAAACAAGTCTTGTCTATTGCTGTAGCTTTGATTCAAAGATCAAAAAAGGAATATTAACATTTAGGAAGATACTTGAGGGAAATAGTATTATTGTCTATATGTCTCTTTGAAGGCTGTGGTAACCTGTATCTGAACTGTTTAATGGATAGGAATAATTAAAAAGGGGATAGAGAATAAGACAGAGAATATATTATTGCCCTTATATAAATCCATGGTACGCCCACATCTCGAATACTGTGTACAGATGTGGTCTCCTCACCTCAAAAAGGATATTCTAGCACTAGAAAAGGTTCAGAAAAGGGCAACTAAAATGATTAGGGGTTTAGAGAGGGTCCCATACGAGGAGAGATTAGAGAGGCTGGGACTCTTCGGCTTGGAAAAGAGAAGACTAAGGGGGGACATGATAGAGGTATATAAAATCATGAGTGATGTTGAGAAAGTGGATAAGGAAAAGTTATTTACTTATTCCCATAATACAAGAACTAGGGGTCACCAAATGAAATTAATAGGCAGCAGGTTTAAAACAAATAAAAGGAAGTTCTTCTTCACGCAGCGCACAGTCAACTTGTGGAACTCCTTACCTGAGGAGGTTGTGAAGGCTAGGACTATAACAATGTTTAAAAGGGGACTGGATAAATTCATGGTGGCTAAGTCCATAAATGGCTATTAGCCAGGATGGGTAAGAATGGTGTCCCTAGCCTCTGTTCGTCAGAGGATGGAGATGGATGGCAGGAGAGAGATCACTTGATCATTGCCTGTTAGGTTCACTCCCTCTGGGGCACCTGG
>QXTE01000112.1:5309781-5322858 GCA_003942145.1 Platysternon megacephalum | reverse complement strand
CTTCATCTCAGATCTGCTTTGGGTTTCAAGAGGGGGAAACCTTAAGCCACAAGGATTGAGATCCCCAGTCATTGACTGGAGCCACCCTGAATATGGACATTGGACTATAACCTATGGACTATTTCTAAAAGGACTTTTGGCAACTACAAGCTCACCTCTGCTATGTATCTAAACCTCAAGAATTGAATTCAAGTCTGTCTGTTTATTGATCTTTTAACCAACACTCTCTCTCTCTTTTCTTTTTTAATAAATTTTAGCTTAGTTAATAAGAATTGGCTATAGCGTGTATTTTGGGTAAGATCTAAGTTATCATTAGACCTGGGTATGTGGCTGACCCTTTGGGATTGGAAGAACCTTTTCTTTTATATGATGAGATAAGATTCTCAGTAATCATCATCATATCTGACAGGTGTGTCTGGACAGAGGCCTGAGGCTGGGCACTTTAAGGGAACTGTGTTGTTTGGACTTCTGAGTAACCAGTGAGGTAATACAGAAGCTGTTTTGGGCTGGTTGGTAAATCTAAGTATTGGAAGATCCACCAGCGTTTGGGGTTTGTCTGCCCCGGTCTGTTTGCAGTTCACCCTGATTGAGTGACCTCAGCTGGCTCCCACAAGCACCGTCACAACCTACAAGCTCTGTTGTAGCCTGCGTTCCTATTGTCCAATAAACCTTCTGTTTTACTGGCTGGCTGAGAGTCCCGGTGACTCCCAGGAAGAGGGGTGCAGGGCCCGGACTCCCCCACACTCCGTGACACCACGGCTGGCCCATTGCCACGGCACCACAGGCTGCTGCAGCAGGTGGCACATGCAGCCCAGCCCAGCCCGGCCTGGCAGGAGCGGTGGCGTTTGGAGACTCGGTCGCTCTCTGCTGGGCCTGACGGAGCCAGAGCCGACGTTCACTGACTGCGCTGGCTGGGCCCGGACGGCCCAGGTCTGAGCCCTCCCATCCCAGTGCAGCTGTAACGACGTCCCGAGGCCAGGGCCAGGCGCCTAACAAACCCAACATGGATTTGCAAAGGCTGCTGGGGTCTGTGCAGATAGTGACTGACAGGGCCCAACATGGCCTCCCGCAGGCCTCGGGCTGGGCTGGACTCGCTGCAGGACGTCATGGAGAGACGGGGATCGCGGGGGCCCACAGAGAGAGAGATGGGGATCGCTGGGGGCTGCAGAGAGAGACGGGAATCGCTGGAGTCACAGAGAGAGAGACGAGGATCATGGTGGTGCCGCGGAGACAGAGAGACAGGAATCGCTGGGGCCACAGAGAGAGACGAGGATCATGGGGGGGCCGCGGAGGGGTCATGGGGGGCCGCGGAGACAGAGAGACAGGAATCGCTGGAGTCACAGAGAGACGAGGATCATGGGGGGGCTGCGGAGGGATCATGGGGGGCCGCGGAGACAGAGACAGGAATCGCTGGGGCCACAGAGAGAGAGAGACGGGGATTGCTAAGGCCCAGTCTTGGCATCATGGAGGCCACAGGCCTGCCCCTGTGGTGCTGAGGTCCCGGGGCCCAGACGAGCCGCTATGGCTCCGTGACAGGGAAATCAGCCTCATGGGGTCTGTCCTGTGGGCACATGGGTAATACTGGCTCTGGCAGCGCATCGTGGGCAGCCCCCTGTGGCCTGGGGTTACGGCCCCGTTCTTGTGCGCATCTCCCCAGCAGGGGCCCGGTTCTCCCCACGGGCCGAGCCAGCCCCGGCAGCAGGGCTGCAGCGCCAGGGAGGAAAGTTCCTCTAACCCCATTAGCCACCCCACGGAGCTGGGGGCGCGTCAGCCCCACCGCTGGCAAAACGAGAACGAACCCCGGCCGAGCTCAGCCCAGACGGGTGTGGGGCCGTGTCGTGGGCCATGCTACGGGTGCGAGTCGGTGCTCCGGACCACGCCCAGCACCTGCCGAGGATTGTGGGCTGTGGCAGGCCCCAGACGAGCGTGGGGCCGTGTCATGGGCCGTGCTATGGGTGAGACTCAGAGCTCTGGACCACGCCCAGCAGCCCCCTTTAGGCGGGGGGAGCAGTAACACCCTCCCCCCCCGCCCACTGCAACAGCAGGAGGAGTCGCCTTCGGACCCAGCTCTGTTCACTTTATTACTGAGCTACAGCAGGACAAGCCCGGCGGGCAGCGTGGGGGGGACTGGGGAGCCTGCAGCTGGGACGCACGCTGCCATCTCGCCGTCCTCGCCACGCCTCGGCCCCAGTGCAGACACCGTCCCGCCCGGGCCACGGGCCATCAGCGCTCGGAAAAGTCCCCACCTGGCGAAGCGGAGAGAAAACCCAGTTAGGGAAGGGGCTGGTCAGAGAAAGCGAGTCCCTGCCCAGGACAGGGCGAAGGCTGGTCATGCCCCGCATGTGGTGTAGTCATATGCTCCTGCGCCAGGCACAGAGAGGCAGAGAGGGTGCGGCTGTGTGTGCGATGCCCATGGCCGTGCCGTGCAGAGGGGTCACGCTGGGACAGGGGCACCACTGGGGTACAGTGCGTGTGATACCCATGGCCGTGCCGTGCAGTGGGGTCACGCTGGGACAGGGGCACTGCTGGGATGTGGCTGTGTGTGCAATACCCATGGCCGTGCCGTGCCGTGGGGTGATTCAGGGACACCCAGGGTCTCCCCCCTGGCAGTGGATTCTGGGACCAGTGGCCCAGGAGGCAGTGTGAGACCTAGGAACAGGAGCCAGGCTGCTGGAGCCCTGCTGCCCCCGTGCTACCAGATCAGCATTGCTGCTAGCCCAGTCCCTGCCCTAGGCCAGGCTGTGCTGACGCCTCCATTTGTGCTCTCGGAGTCTCCCCCCACCCCGCCCCCTGTGCTCCAAGGCCCGGCCCCTGGCGCCCGCTCCAGCCCACGTCCCAGGGCCAGGTCAGCTGAGAGTGCAGCGTGAGTGCCCCATGCCCGGCCGGGCCCGGCGCGGGGCCCCCACTCACTCTGGCAGGGGCTGCATTCACAGCTGTGGATGACGGGCAGCACCACCGGCTCCACCTCCCCGTCCTCGCACGGCAGGCTCAGGATGCGCACGGGGCTGACGGGGTCCAGGTGGTAGCTGCAGCAGTCACACAGCGTCTGCAGGTACGGCTCCTGCGGGAGAAGGGCACAGCTGGGCGGCGGGGCACAGGCCACAGCGTGGGATCAAGGGGAGCTCTGCAGTCCCGGCAGGCCTGGGCCAGCGGGGGACAGACAGGGAAAGGGTCCCGGACCAGGCTAATGGGGGGGCTGTGGGACATGAACTGCTGGCGGGCGAGGAGAGCCCAGGACCGGGGNGGGTGATTCAGGGACACCCAGGGTCTCCCCCCTGGCAGTGGATTCTGGAACCAGTGGCACCACTGGGGTACAGTGCGTGTGATACCCATGGCCGTGCCATGCCGTGGGGTCACGCTGGGACAGGGGCACTGCTGGGATGTGGCTGTGCGTGTGATGCCCATGGCCGTGCCGTGCAGTGGGGTCACGCTGGGACAGGGGCACTGCTGGGATGTGGCTGTGCGTGTGATGCCCATGGCCGTGCCGTGATTCAGGGACACCCAGGGTCTCCCCCCTGGCAGTGGATTCTGGGACCAGTGGCCCAGGAGGCAGTGTGAGACCTAGGAACAGGAGCCAGGCTGCTGGAGCCCTGCTGCCCCCGTGCTACCAGATCAGCATTGCTGCTAGCCCAGTCCCTGCCCTAGGCCAGGCTGTGCTGACGCCTCCATTTGTGCTCTCGGAGTCTCCCCCCACCCCGCCCCCTGTGCTCCAAGGCCCGGCCCCTGGCGCCCGCTCCAGCCCACGTCCCAGGGCCAGGTCAGCTGAGAGTGCAGCGTGAGTGCCCCATGCCCGGCCGGGCCCGGCGCGGGGCCCCCACTCACTCTGGCAGGGGCTGCATTCACAGCTGTGGATGACGGGCAGCACCACCGGCTCCACCTCCCCGTCCTCGCACGGCAGGCTCAGGATGCGCACGGGGCTGACGGGGTCCAGGTGGTAGCTGCAGCAGTCACACAGCGTCTGCAGGTACGGCTCCTGCGGGAGAAGGGCACAGCTGGGCGGCGGGGCACAGGCCACAGCGTGGGATCAAGGGGAGCTCTGCGGTCCCAGCAGGCCTGGGCCAGCGGGGGACAGACAGGGAAAGGGTCCCGGACCAGGCTAATGGGGGGGCTGTGGGACATGAACTGCTGGCGGGCGAGGAGAGCCCAGGACCGGGGTCATGGAGACCCAGCTGTGTGTTATGCTGGCTACCACCATGCAGGTCTTTGATCTACCTGGTTAAAGCCAATGGGTGGGCTAAGCCTGCTTCTTCTTGGCTTAATGGAAGGAGCAATTAACCCCCTTGTATGTGTGATAGGTGGAAACACCAGAAGCCACCATGCAGGGCAACAGACCTTATGGCAAAGCCTGATGAGAAGTTAAACCATGCGGGCTGAAGAGTTCCCTGCCTGCAAACACAAGGGAAGGGGAACGTCTGACGAGCTGTGGGTGTGAGGGAGAGAGGAAGCCAGCAGACAGCGGGAGGAGCAGTGGTGCATGTGGCCCGCAGAGGGAGCAGAGACAGAGCTCTTTGGGCACAGAGCTCGCTAGACGGGCGGGTTTGGGGACTTCGCAGCCAGGAACCTGCCTGTTGCTTGTTCCTACTGTGTTCAAGGAAACAGGCCTTTGTACATCCGCTGTAAATAAACCAGCTGCAGCAGTGACTAGACCTCATTCGTATCACGCATTTCTCCTAATGCACCCGGCCCGGCCCGGCCCTGAGCACCGGCCCCCCGCTGGGGTCGGAGGGCTCACCCTGGGGTTAGCTGCGGGACGGAGGAGACAGCGTGAGCTGGTTTTCCTGTTGACCCGGGGTGCTCCCAGCACTTACAGCTCTAAAGGGAGAACTGGAGCCTTTCCAGAGGGAAGGAAAGCAGCAGCTGGAGCTTTCCCACGGAGCAGAGCTGTGGTCGGAGATAGTCTCTGACAGGGCGACAGCCACACAGTGCCGGGGCGCAGCTGGGAGCCCACCTGCTAATTCCCAGGGAGTGCTCAGCACCGCGCTGCCAGGGCCCAGGTTTCCCCAGCAACGGGAGGCCAGGAAAGCTTCGGCCACGGGAACTCGCCAACAGGGACGAGCTGCAGCCGGGATGTCAGGAGCTGAGAGCGAATTCCAGGAGTCGCAAGGCCACGGTGGACCCAGGCTGGGACATTTCTAGCCCTTTCCTGAGCCCCTGGTAACCCGCGGCTCATCCCAGCTCAATGACACCCCAGCCCTGGGAGGCTCCCTGGGCTCAGGGCAGCGACTGCGGAGAGGAACAGACGGGGGGTACGAGCAGCCAGCTTGGGTGGCCCAGCTGTGATGGGGCTGCAGAGACTGGTACCAGACCTGGGACAAGCCTTGGCCATGTAATTCAGAGCCAGCCAGGGCCCAGCTCAGACCTAGAAGCTGAGGGTGAGAAGAGACCCCAGCTGAGCTGGAGAGAATCAGGGAAGGCGTGATCCCAAGCAGGCCTTCCAGGATACTGGCGATGGATCTAGTTATCAATGCTCAGCCGGATTGAGCCTGGTGGATTTAGCCCGTTCAGGAATCTGGGGGGGGGGGGCAAAGCTTGGCCGTACGAGGATCAGCCCCCAGTTTGCTCAGAGTGGGGCAGACACACAACGATGGGAGGCCAGCTGTTGTGTGTGTGATAGGCGCTGTGAAACGCATGGGAACAGAGGACGCCGGCTCTGGCGTAACAGCGATTAGACCAGACACGCCGATAACGTGCAATCCAAGGCTGCCCCACCAGGCTGGAGCTGGAGCCAGTGCCTGGGGAGCGGTTTGGAAGTCGGAGCGCTGGCCGGGAGCAGCCTGGCTAGCCGCCAGGGCGGGCGAGCTGATCTCCGGGTGGATTTCATTCTGGCTAAGAGCAGGAGCGGTGCGAGAACGCCTGGAGAGACGCAGTCCAGGCGAAACAAACCACCTGCAGGCCGCTGGTCGGCAGGGACCACATTGTCCTGTCTCCAGCTAACAGCTCCATGCCGTGCTGGCTTTCCAGCTAGGGAAAGGGGCGTGGGTGAGCCCTGCTTAGAGACCCCAGGGCTGCAGGGAATTTCCGCTGTGGAAGCTCCTGTGGGGTGGGCACAGCAGTGGATGTTTGGTTTCGGCGGAGTGGGTTGCAATCTGACATAGCGGATCTCGTGAGCGCTGGAGCACGGCTGACGGTGTGTCCCAGCGCCGGGACGGGAGCCCTTCCGGACAGAGGCCCGCAAAGCGCCGGGAAGGAACGGGAGGTTGTCAGAACAGGCGACTGCCGGCCATGCACAGACGTGGAGTTTGCGGGGCTCTGGGGTTCGCCGGCACTAAACCGTCGCCCAGGCGGGCTGAGAAAGGGAAACCAGCCCCGGGGACGATCTGCCATTTTCGGCGTTGAAAAGGGCCCTTGGGGCTGCCCCGTCGGCCGATCCCCGTTTCCGATCCCTTTTCGTAACGGACAGGGGTGCTGGTGCACAGGGCTTGGGGCAAAGGGATTCAGAGGCCGCTGGCAGCGTCACGGCTCCGTCTGAAGGGCGCTCCCGGCCCACCTCCACCGCTCTGCGTGGGAGAAAGGCTGCGGCGAGGCCGGATCACACAGCCCTGTGCGGTCTCTAGCATCAGGAACCTGCGGCTCAGCTTGCCGGGGGGCAGGCCCGGCTCGGCCAGGCCCGGGACGCTGGGGAAGTGCTCGGGCTGGGGGCAGCACGACTCCCACAATCCCGGCCGGGCGCCAGGCTCTCACTCACCTCGGAGATGACGTTGGTGCGGGAGGCGCAGCGCCCGCTGCAGTAGCTCACCTCCACGCCGTGCAGGGCGCAGCGCCCCTTGGTGATGTTCCGCACCTCCGTGTAGCGTTGGCACGCGGACGACGGCTCCTCTGCAAAGGGGCGAGGGGAGTCACACCAGCCCCCGTCTTGCGAGCCCTCCCACGCCAAAGGATCCCTCCCAGCACCAGCATGCAGCCTCCTCTGGGGTGGCCCTCGGCAGCTGCCTAACAGCCCAGCGCAACAACCAGCTCAGGGCAGTAGCCCCAGCACAGTCCTGAGGGGACGTGGGGGCCGACTGGGCTGGGATGCCAGGGCTAATGGGACGGCACCTGTGGGCCTGAAGAATCAGGGTGAGCGTCAGGGCTACAATGTGATGCCTCCCCTGAAAAACGGCACCTCCAGCAGCACCCGCCCCTAGGGCCGGGCAGGGGCACCGGGCTCAGCACCGACCGAGGGGAGAGCGCCCCCTAGTGCCCCCCCGCACACAGCGCCCCCTAGTGCCCCTCCCTGCACACAGCGCCCCCTAGTGCCCCCCCTGCACACAGCGCCCCTAGGGCCAGGCAGGGGCACCGGGCTCAGCACCGACCGAGGGGAGAGCGCCCCCTAGTGCCCCCCTGCACACAGCGCCCCCTAGTGCCCCCCCCTGCACACAGCGCCCCTAGTGCCCCCCCTGCACACAGCGCCCCCTAGGGCCACCCCCACACACAGCGCCCCCTAGTGCCCCCCCAGATACTCCCAGTGCGAAGAGGGCCCCGGCGGCTCCCTGCTGTGGGTGACTCCGTACCGAACGATTCTCTCCGGCACACGGGGCAGCAGCTGCCAGGCTCCTGCACCTTCACTTCCCCCTGGGGAGAGAGCGAGCGTGAGTGACGGGCAGGGCCAGGCCTGGTGCTCGCTGGCGCAGGACAGCTCACCCCGCGGCCAGGCCAGGGCCCGGCCAACAGCCCGTCCCCCGTCTCCACGGCCGGGGGTGGCTCCGGCTGTGTCCCTGGGCCGGCCTGCAGCGTCCCCAGGGTAGGAGCCGGACCGGGGCCATCTGGCCTGGGCTCGGAGTCGCTCTTGGCTGAGCTGAGTCCGGCTTGGGAGGGATCTCCCAGCGCTGGGCCCTCTGAGCCCCCCACGCCAGCTCCTTCTGCTGGGCCCCAGGGGCTGCTGGGAGAGGCTGGGGGGTGGGGGGAGGAGGACCAGGGCTTGTCCCTGTGCCCAGTCCCCGGCAGGGGGTGCACAGGCTGGTCTGGTTGGAAGGGGGAGCGCGAGGCTGTGGGCGGGCAGGCTGCCCGTGGGCACCCTGAGGGGCATCGCGGCTCTGCCTGGGGGACGGGAGCAGACGTGCGGCCAGCCCTAGGTGGCTCCGCAGCAGCAGCAGGAACGCCGGGCCGAGCCGGGCCAGGCCGTACCTCGAGGCAGAAGAGAGGGGGGCAGCCGGCCGTGCACACGGCCCTCCCGTTCAGGCAGCGGCAGCTCTCACAGCCCTCCTGCCACTCGGCTCCGGGCTGCAGGGAGAGAGAAGAAACGTTGGAGCCAGCAGGGCCGTGCGGGACGGACCCCAGGCTCTGACTGCCCTGACTCAGCAGAGACGCATGGGGCTCCGCCTCCCCCAACCCAGCGGGACCGGGTGGGGCAGACCCCGGGCTCCGGCTCCCCCAACCCAGCGGGACCGTGCGGGGCAGACCCTGGGCTCTGGCTGCCCCGCCCCAGCGGGACCGTGCGGGACGGACCCCAGGCTCTGGCTGCCCCGCCCCAGCGGGACCGGGTGGGGCGGACCCCGGGCTCTGGCTGTCCCGCCCCAGTGGGACCGGGTGGGGCAGACCCCGGGCTCTGGCTGCCCCGCCCCAGCAGGACCGTGTGGGGCAGACCCCGGGCTCTGGCTGCCCCGCCCCAGCGGGACCGGGTGGGGCAGACCCCGGGCTCTGGCTACCCCGCCCCAGTGGGGCCGTGTGGGGCAGACCCCAGGATCCGTTCCACGGAGCTGGGTGCGCTGCCCAGGGGAGGCTGCCGCCCGGAGCTCTGCATGCGGGAGCCCCGAGGCTGCTCCCACAGCAGCGTCTCCTGCAGGGCAGGGCCTGGCAGTGCAGGGGCCCCCCCAGCTCAGCATCCCTGGGCCTGGCAGCACGGCAGGTCCCCTGGTGCGTCCCGTGCCATGGATTGGGGGTGGCGCACACTCACCGGGCGCAGCTGGCCCCCGTGCTCACACTCGCAGTGGGCGGCGGTGACGCAGTGCCCGCTGCTGTTCCGGTACCGCCCGGCCTCGCACACGCAGCCCGGCGCGGCCCCCACACTGCAGTTGAGCCGGGGCTCCTCGTAGAGCTGCTGGCAGGTTCGCTCGCAGGGCGCCGTGGGGCCGGGGCCGTGCCAACGCTCCCCTGGGGGGCAGGCTGCAGCAGCAGAGACACGTCAGGCCAAGGGCCCCCAAACCCGCCCTCCCCGGAGCAGAGCGAGGGGCCCGCCTCGCCGGGCATGCCCCCTTCCCTGCCTGCTGCACAGGGCAGAGCCATGGGCCCCGTGTGCCCGCTACCCCCGTCCCTGCCACCCTGACGCTAGCCGGGGGGACGCCCTGGTCAGCAGCCAGGGGGCACAGTCTTGCTGCAGCCACTGGGGGGCCCAGAAGGGCGTCTCCCCTGCACCCCCCCCATAGCATAATGCCCAGCAGCACACGGGGACCCTGCTCAACCAGTCCCCCACCCCCACCCCAGCAATCCCAGCCGGGGGGGCTCACCGCAGTCGGGCAGGGAGCAGGGCGTCCGGCGCGTCGGGGGGCCCAGGCACTCGGCCCCGGCGTACAGGCGCTGCTGCCGCTGGTGCCTCTGGGAGAGCCGCACGCCCGGCCCACACGTCACTGAGCACGTGGACCAGGCCGACCACGCGGACCAGACGCAGTCCACTGTGGGGAGAATGGGGGTGGGGGGGAGTCAGGGCCGAACCCACGACAGCGGGGGGGGGAGGGGGGGTTCAGCACCGAGCCCATGGGGGGGGGTCAGAGCTGAGCCGCAGCATTCGGGGGGGGGGGCGTGTCAGCACCAACCCCAGGGCATTTGGGGGCTGAGATGTGAGTGCTTGTCTGTTGCCGCTTTCCCCGTGCTCGGAGGAGCTGGGCTGCCCCCCCGGCCCTCACCGCGTGAGCTCCATGGGTGCTGCAGGAGCAGAGACCTTCCGCCCCACAGCACCTGCCCCCTGGAGCAAGCTCCCCGCACTGCCAGCGCTGCCTCCCAGCAACCCCCCTCCCACCAGGCTCAGCTGGACCGTCTCGCCGCCGGGGGGCAGAGCCCGGGGGGCAGTGGGATGCTTGGTGCTGATCTGCCTGCAGGCCGGGAGTGGGGCCCGGCCGGGGGTCTCTTACCATTGCAGTCCCGCTGGGAGCAGCTGAAGGTGCCTCTGCGACAGACACTGCAAACAGAACGAGGGCCTGAGATGGGAGCCGGCTCCTGGCTGCCGCGCCAGACGTGCCCGCCCCAGGCACCGAGCCCTGCACCCCCAGCAGTCATCCCCCCACAGCTGGGGAGGAAACTGAGGCATGGAGAGGAAGGGGCCTGCCAGCCCTCACCCAGCAGGTCAGTGGCAGAGCTGGGGATGGAACCCAGGAGTCCTGGCTCCCAGCCCCCTGCTCTATCCCACTAGACCCTGTTCCCCTCCCAGAGCCAGGATAGAACCCAGGAGTCCTGGCTCCCAGCCCCCTGCTCTATCCCACTACTCTATCCCACTAGACCCTGTTCCCCTCCCAGAGCCAGGATAGAACCCAGGAGTCCTGGCTCCCAGCCCCCTGCTCTATCCCACTAGACCCTGCTCCCCTCCCAGAGCCAGGATAGAACCCAGGAGTCCTGGCTCCCAGCCCCCTGCTCTATCCCACTACTCTATCCCACTAGACCCTGTTCCCCTCCCAGAGCCAGGATAGAACCCAGGAGTCCTGGCTCCCAGCCCCCTGCTCTATCCCACTAGACCCTGCTCCCCTCCCAGAGCCAGGATAGAACCCAGGAGTCCTGGCTCCCAGCCCCCTGCTCTATCCCACTANACCGTCTCGCCGCCGGGGGGCAGAGCCCGGGGGGCAGTGGGATGCTTGGTGCTGATCTGCCTGCAGGCCGGGAGTGGGGCCCGGCCGGGGGTCTCTTACCGTTGCAGTCCCGCTGGGAGCAGCTGAAGGTGCCTCTGCGACAGACACTGCAAACAGAACGAGGGCCTGAGATGGGAGCCGGCTCCTGGCTGCCGCGCCAGACGTGCCCGCCCCAGGCACCGAGCCCTGCACCCCCAGCAGTCATCCCCCCACAGCTGGGGAGGAAACTGAGGCATGGAGAGGAAGGGGCCTGCCAGCCCTCACCCAGCAGGTCAGTGGCAGAGCTGGGGATGGAACCCAGGAGTCCTGGCTCCCAGCCCCCTGCTCTATCCCACTAGACCCTGTTCCCCTCCCCGGACCAGCATACAACCCAGCACCCCTCACTCCCATCCCCCTCCTCTATCCCCCTACTCTATCCCACTAGACCCTGTTCCCCTCCCAGAGCCAGGATAGAACCCAGGAGTCCTGGCTCCCAGCCCCCTGCTCTATCCCACTAGACCCTGTTCCCCTCCCAGAGCCAGGATAGAACCCAGGAGTCCTGGCTCCCAGCCCCCTGCTCTATCCCACTAGACCCTGTTCCCCTCCCAGAGCCAGGATAGAACCCAGGAGTCCTGGCTCCCAGCCCCCTGCTCTATCCCACTAGACCCTGTTCCCCTCCCAGAGCCAGGATAGAACCCAGGAGTCCTGGCTCCCAGCCCCCTGCTCTATCCCACTAGACCCTGCTCCCCTCCCAGAGCCAGGATAGAACCCAGGAGTCCTGGCTCCCAGCCCCCTGCTCTATCCCACTAGACCCTGCTCCCCTCCCAGAGCCAGGATAGAACCCAGGAGTCCTGGCTCCCAGCCCCCTGCTCTATCCCACTAGACCCTGCTCCCCTCCCAGAGCCAGGATAGAACCCAGGAGTCCTGGCTCCCAGCCCCCTGCTCTATCCCACTAGACCCTGCTCCCCTCCCAGAGCCAGGATAGAACCCAGGAGTCCTGGCTCCCAGCCCCACTCTAAGCTGTACACACGGCTCCTTCCCTGCTTGGGGGTTTCGTGCCATGGGGGCTGAGCGCTATGCGCCTGGAGCCTGTGCCCTGAGGTCAGTCCCACCGGCCAGCCCCCTCCCTGGAGAGGGGGAGTTCTGGTCCAGGCAGGGCCAAGCCGCCATGGCTCACAGCCCCCCAGCCCCGTCCCACAGTGACCATTCTGTGCCCTCAGCCAGCCCCCCGGCTCCGTGCTGCCGCCCCAGGGCAGAGTGCAGTGCCTGCCCCACACCCCTGGAGCAGAGTCACCCGTGAGCCCTGGGTCGCTCGGGACCAGGCCCAGCGCTGTCTGTGTGGGGCAGACCCCCACCCTCACTGCAACCCCCCCGGCATTGTCTACGGGAGGCAGTGCTCCCCTGGCACTGTCCATGTGGGGCAGCCTGACCCCCAGCCTGGCACTGACCAGCTGTTGCACTGGTGGTGGATGGTGCTGCCGGCCGGGTACTCTCTCGCCCGCTCCTCCTGCGACAGGTTGGAGGCCCATGGCACGGCAGGCGCAGGGACCAGCGAACAGCCGCATTCCTCTGGGGGCACGCACGCCCCATCCTGCAGCACCTGCAGCGACACAGCAGCTGCCACTTGCCCCCAGAGACCGGGCCGGGGAACCCCTGCCCCCCCGAGACCCAGGCCGGGGATCCCCCTGTCCCCACCCACCCGAGACCAGGCCGGGGAACCCCTGCCCCCCCCGAGACCCAGGCCGGGGATCCCCTGACCCCCCCGAGACCCAGGCTGGGGAACCCCCTGCCCCCCCAAGACTGGACCTGAGAACCCCCTGTCCCCACCCACCCGAGACCAGGCTGGGGAACCCCTGACCTCCCCGAGACCCAGGCCGGGGATCCCCTGACCCCCCCGAGACCCAGGCCGGGGAACCCCCTGTCCCCACCCACCAGAGACCCAGGCCGGGGAACCCCCTGTCCCCACCCGGAGACCGGCCCTGGGAACCCCCTGTCCCTGCAGAGACGAGGCTGGGAAGCCCCTGCCCCCCCCCCGGGAATGTTGCAGGGGGGTTACACTTGGGATGGGGGGCTTCCCTTGAAGGAAGATCCCTGAGCTGTAACCTGAGCCAGGAGGGGGGGTGGAAGAAGTGACACCTTCGGCCGGGAGACTGAACAAAGGGAGGAGGAGCAGGGGGAGGGGGCAGGGCCGGCTCCAGGCACCAGCTGACCAAGCAGGTGCTTGGGGCGGCCCCTCGGGAGAGGGGCGGCACGTCCAGCGATTCGGCGGCAATTCGGCGGAGGGTCCCTCACTCCCGCTCGGAGCGAAGGACCTCCCGCCGAATTGCCGCCGCAGATCGCGATCGCG
>QXTE01000112.1:5298568-5309480 GCA_003942145.1 Platysternon megacephalum | reverse complement strand
GGGGGGGGGGGGGAAGGCGGGCTCCCCACCCCCGGCTCAGTGCCAGGCAGGGGGTGTCCGTGGCAGGGGGCTCGGGGGGGGGCAGGCGGGGCTGACGTCTCAGACCCAGGAAGCAGCAGTGTCCTGCTGAGGGGGTTGACATTGGGGGCAGAGACCCACCTGGCCGGGAGGGCAGGCGCAGCCGGGCTGGCACTCCTCCCGCAGGCAGGCGGTCCCGGGGCGCAGGTCGGAGCAGGCGCGGGGACAGGCGTTGGCGCAGTCACCGTACACCTGGCTGCCCGGGCACTCTGCACAGAGCAAGGGGAGGGGCAGGTCACACTGGGGAGCCGCGAGCCCCCCAGCCCGCAATACACTGCCCGAGGGGGACCCATAGACCACGGGCAGGGCCGTCCACAGCCCGAGAGTCTCCCCTGCCCCAGACACGCCAGGCGCTCATACAGACAGGGGCTCCCCTGCCCCAGACACGCCCACGTACAGACGGGGGCTCCCCTCTCCCAGACGCGACGCACCCACGTACAGACGGGGGCTCCCCTGCCCCAGACGCGACGCACCCACGTACAGACGGGGGCTCCCCTGCCCCAGACACGCCCACGTACAGACGGGGGCTCCCCTGTGTGACGAAGTGGGAATGTTTTGTGGTGTTATGTGGATACTGAGGGGGAAAGCTGCAGGGGGGCTTGGCTGGGACTGTCTGCATGGGGGAAGGGAGATACCTGAGCATGTAACATGAGAACCAAGAGGGGGTTGCAGACCAGATAACACCTTTGACTGGGAACCTGGACACAGGACAAAGCCCGGGGGAGGAGCCGTGGGGGAAGGGAGAAAGGAGACGCGCCGGGAAGAGGCTTTCCAGTTCTTGGAAGCTGGCTAGGAATGAAGAGGGAGCCTGATGAGGCCTAGGCTTCCCAGCGAGGCCGGGGCCTCCCTGGGGCCCCAAATAGACCTACTTAAGGGGATCCTGTTGTCTGTGCTGGCAAGACCTGTTTTGGACTGTGTTCCTGTCGTCTCAATAAACCTTCTGTTTTACTGGCTGGCTGAGAGTTATGATGAATCGCAGGAACCCCAGGGGTGCAGGGCCCGGACTCCCCCACACTCCGTGACACCCTGCCCCAGACGCGACGCACCCACGTACAGACGGGGGCTCCCCTGCCCCAGACGCGACGCGCCCACGTACAGACGGGGGCTCCCCTGCCCCAGACTCGCCAGGCGCTCGTGCAGACGGGGGCTCCCCTGCCCCAGACGCGACGCGCCCACGTACAGACGGGGGCTCCCCTGCCCCAGACTCGCCGCGCCCACGTGCAGACGGGGGCTCCCCTGCCCCAGACGCGCCGCGCCGTATGCTGACAGGGACTCTCCTCCAGGTCCCCCTAGGGGGTCTATGCCCGCATGCTGGGCGCCGGCTGCAGGCTCTAGGGGGCGCCGGTCTCTCCCCCAGGCCCCCCGGCCCAGCCCGTACCTGGCGTGCAGTTGTGGGTGTGGCAGGCGCGGTGCAGCAGCAGGGGGGCAGGGCACTGCTCCCCCCGGCCCTCCCCTGGGGACAGCAGGCTCCGGCTCCGCTCCGACACGCCCCCCCCACAGCTGGCGCTGCAGGGGCTCCACGCCGACCACGGGCTCAGCTGGCAGCCGGCTGCAAGGGCAGGGCAGGGTCAGGCGGGGGGCAGCGACCGGGGGGTACAGGGTGTGGGGGGGATCCCAGGGCACCGGGGAGGTGCTCACTCCTTGGGGATCCAACAGGCAACAAGGTGTGACGCAGTCGGGAGCGGGGCGGATTGGCCGGGGAATGTCGGTTAGTTTTACTGGGACTGTCTGCATGGGGGATGGGAGAGCAGGGGGTGACTTTAGGTGAGGGACGGTACCTGAGCCAGGAAGGGGGGGGGGGCGAGTCGACACCTTTGCCCGGGAAACTGGACAAAGGGGGAGGGGGGAGAGCTGCTGGAGGGGGTTTGGTTTCAGTTGGGAGCTGGCTGGGGAAACGGAGGGAACCCCCAGGCTGGGGTCTAAGCTCCCTGCCCCCCAGAGGGACCTGGCTGGGGGATCCTGGTTGTACCGACAAGCTCTGCTGGGGACCCTGTTCCTGTCGTCTAATAAACCTTCTGTGTTACTGGCGGGCTGAGAGTCCCGGTGAATCGCAGGAAGTGGGGGTGCAGGGTGTGACGTTATGAGTGTACTATAATATCTCATGACAGGGCCAGAAAGAGTTAATTAACCTAGGAATAAACCTTAAAAACTGGTTAGAAAGATAGGTAAATAAATAAAGCTTTAAAACNCACACTCTGTGACACAAGGGCAGCAGCTGCTGAAGGGCCCCATATAGCCGTGGAGCCGGCATTCACCGGGGCAGGGCTCTAGGTTTGGCACTCACCCCGGCAGGGCCGTGGGGCCGGCACCCGCCCGGGCAGGGCCGTGGGGCCGGCATTCACCCCGGCAGGGCCGTGGGGCCGGCACTCACCGGGGCAGGGCCGTGGGGCCGGCACTCACCCCGGCAGGGCCGTGGGGCTGGCACTCACCGGGGCAGGGCCGTGGGGCCGGCACTCACCGGGGCAGGGCCGCGGGGCCGGCACTCACCGGGGCAGGGCCGGGGGGCCGGCATTCACCGGGGCAGGGCCGTGGGGCGGGCACTCACCCGGGCAGGGCCGTGGGGCCGGCACCCACCCGGGCAGGGCCGCGGGGCCGGCACTCCCCGGGGCAGGGCCGTGGGGCCGGCATTCACCGGGGCAGGGCCGCGGGGCCGGCACTCACTGGGGCAGGGCCGCGGGGCCGGCACTCACCGGGGCAGGGCCGGGGGGCCGGCATTCACCGGGGCAGGGCCGTGGGGCGGGCACTCACCCGGGCAGGGCCGTGGGGCCGGCACTCCCCGGGGCAGGGCCGCGGGGCCGGCACTCCCCGGGGCAGGGCCGCGGGGCCGGCCCTCACCGGGGCAGGGCCGCGGGGCCGGCCCTCACCGGGGCAGGGCCGCGGGGCCGGCCCTCACCGGGGCAGGGCCGGGGGGCCGGCATTCACCGGGGCAGGGCCGTGGGGCCGGCACTCACCGGGGCAGGGCCGTGGGGCCGGCACTCACCCGGGCAGGGCCGTGGGGCCGGCACTCACCCGGGCAGGGTTGCAGGTTGCACTCCGCGATCTCCTCCATGGCGTCGGCGTTACACGGGGCCCCGGCGGGGCTCTCCTGGCAGGGGCGGTGCCGGAGCGTGCTGCCTCCCCCGCAGGTGATGGAGCAGGGGCTCCACTCGGACCAGGGCCCGTAGGAGGGGCACTCCGGATCGGGGCAGGCGAAGGTGCCGTTCCCGCAAGTGCTGCAGGCAGAGACACGGCTCGGGGGGGTCACAGACACGCACCCGCAACCACGATCTGCCCCTGCCCAATGGCCGGGCTCAGCCCCTCAGCAACTCCCCAGCAGCGCACAGCCCGCATCCCGCTGGCGACGGGCACCCGCCCAGCTCTCTCCTGGCACTGCCGGCTGCCAGGCCCCCAGCTCGGGGCAGACATTCCTCACATTGCTCCTACGCGCCGGCCCTCGGGCTTCCTGGACTGTTCCCATCCTCTGCAGTGCCACCGCTCCCGGCTCTGCGCCCTCCCGTGCCCACAGCCCTCTCCCGCTGGATGCCACGGTCACTGCCAACCCCATCGACTACGGGCACCGCCCGAGGAGCTCCACGGGTAACCCCCTGCCAGCGCGAGGGCGCCCCTGAGTGCCTCTCCGCTGGCCAGGCTGCACCCCCTCCTCAGGCCCTAGCGCTGCACTTCCTGCATCGACTCCCCCGGGTCGCCGGGCCCAGCCTGGCTCTGGAGACCCCTTTGCCGCGGGCTGGGATTAGACTTCCCTTGGCGGGGTCTCCGGGAGCCGCACACGCTGAGCTCCGGGACTGCGCGGCTCCCTTTGGGCCACGTTACCCCTTCCCCCGGCCAGGGTCCCCTCCCAGAGAGAGGCGCCTGGCCAGCCCCTCCGGAGCTCGGGGGGAAGGATCCGGGGCC
Organism: Platysternon megacephalum; assembly: GCA_003942145.1. Lineage (NCBI taxonomy): Eukaryota > Metazoa > Chordata > Testudines > Platysternidae > Platysternon > Platysternon megacephalum. Next base: position 5,305,511 of record QXTE01000112.1, on the reverse strand, counting down.
CCCGTTCGGCCGCACTCAGCGCTTACCTTCCCCCTCCCGCCTGCTCCTTACCAGTTGTGACAGTCCAGCTCGGCCGCCTGCCCCGGCCAGAGCTCCCGCGTGCCGTTCGCTGTGGGCAGCCCGCAGCGGCAGGCCAGGACTGGCACGCACACGCCGTCCTGCAGCAGCTGCCCCTCGGGGCACCGGCAGCCTAGCGGAGGAGCGGGAGGTGAGGGGTTGGGACCAGGCACCCCGAGTTTGGGACTGAGGTGGGGGTTGAACAGGAGGTGGAGTTCAGTGGGATGGCAGGATGGGCTGGGGGGTCTGAGTGGGAGCCGTGGGGCTGGGTACGGATGGGAGAAGAAGAGCTGAGCAAGTGCCGTGGGATTGGGTATGGATGGGGGAACAAGGGGTACTGGCTGATCACCGTGGGGCTGGGTACAGATGGGACAAGGGAATGAGGGGGCTGGTTAAGCGCCGTGGGGCTGGGTAATGTGGGGCAGGAGGATGAGGGGGCTGGGTAATGTGGGGTGGGGGGACGAGGGGTCTGGATGAGTGCCATGGGGCTGGATAATGTGGGGCAGGAGGATGAGGGGGCTGGGAGAGCACTGTGGGGCTGGGTAATGTGGGGCAGGAGAACGAGGGGCTGGGTGAGCTCTGTGGGGCTGGGTAGATGTGGGGTGGGAAGACAGGGGGCCGGGTGAGCTCCGTGGGGCTGGGTAATGTGGGGCAGGAGAACGAGGGGCTGGGTGTGACGTTATTGACAGAATCTGTAACCATATAGGTCATTGTTGCAACCAAGGTCCTGTAGTGGCACCAAATCTTGTATAAAGGGGGTCAAATAAGGTGTCTAAGACAAGGTTATGGGTTGCTGGTTATGATGATGCTCTCTTTAAAGTTTAAAGTTACGAGTATTGGCTCTATCCTGTCTGTATTTCACACTTGTGCTCTGCTTCTGGGTGACACCCCAGACAAGTTGGTGTCAGCTCTGCCTAGCCTGCTTGATGGCCCATTAACGACCATCAGCTACACAACTGACCCATTGAGAGAAGCAGATACACCTTGTGGCTCAGCAAGGCAGGGACATGCCCATGGACAGAACTCGGAGGTATTTCCGTGCCATGTGCTGGGTAGCTTGTCTTTGGGACAAAGAAAGCAGAGGCCACATGACAAAAGACTATAAAAGGCTGATGCCTCATCTCCATCTTGTCCTCAATCCTGCTTCTTGCCTCTGGAGGGACCTTGCTACAAACTAAAGCTCTGAACAAAGGACTGAATGACCCATCCCAGCTGGGGATGTTCCAGAGACTTGATTTAAACCTGCAGTTTATTCCATCACTGCTACAAGCCTGAACCAAGAACTTTGCCATCACTGTATGTAATTGATTCCATGTAACCAATTCTAGCTCTCATCTAGATCTTTTTCCTTTTATGAATAAACCTTTAGATTTTAGATTCTAAAGGATTGGCAACAGCGTGATTTGTGGGTAAGATCTGATTTGTCTATTGACCTGGGTCTGGGGCCTGGTCCTTTGGGATCAGGAGAACCTTGTTTCTTTTACTGGGGTATTGGTTTTCATAACCATTTGTCCCCATAACGAGTGGCACTGGTGGTGATACTGGGGAAACTGGAGTGTCTGAGGGAATTGCTGGTGTGACGTGTGGTTAGCCAATGGGGTGAGACCAAAGTCCTCTTTGTCTGGCGGGTTTGGTGCCTTGGTGTGCGTAGGACCCCCAGCCTGGGGCTGTGACTGCCCTGCTCTGAGCAATCTGTCCGGAATTGACACACTCAGTTGGTTCCAGCCAAAACCAGTATCATTACACTGGGTAATGTGGGGCAGGAGGATGAGGGGGCTGGGAGGATGATGTGGGGCGGGGGGACAAGGGGGCTGAGTGAGTGCTGTGTGGCTGGGGGGGCAGGGCTGGGTGAGCGCTGTGCTGGGTAATGTGGGGCAGGAGGACGAGGGGCTGGGTGAGTGCTGTGGGGCTGGGTAATGTGGGGCAGGAGGACGAGGGGCTGGGTGAGCACTGTGGGGCTGGGTGGATGGTAGGGGACAAGGGGGATGGGAGAGCGCTGTGGGGCTGGGTGGATGTGGGGCAGGAGGACGAGGGGGCTGGGAGAGCGCTGTGGGGCTGGGTGGATGTGGGGCAGGAGGACAAGGGGGCTGGGAGAGCGCTGTGGGGCTGGGTGGATGTGGGGCAGGAGGACAAGGGGGCTGGGAGAGCGCTGTGGGGCTGGGTGGATGTGGGGCAGGAGGACGAGGGGCTGGGTGAGTGCCGAGGGGCTGGGTGGATGTGGCGCAGGATGGGGGGCTGGATGAGCACCATGGGGTGGGTACAGCCGGGGACGAGGGGGCTGGGAGGATGATGTGGGGCGGGGGGACAAGGGGGCTGAGTGAGTGCTGGGGGGCTGGGCGGATGTGGGGCAGGAGGCCGGGGGGCTGGGTGAGCGCCGGGGGGCGGGTACCTGGCTTGCACTCCCCCTGCAGACACTCCACGTGCTCCCACAGGTCGGCGCAGGTGCGGGGGCAGCGGTTGGCGCAGGCCGGGGCGTGCTCCTTGCCCCGATCCTCGCACTCCTCCCCTGGGGGCACAGACGGGGAGTCAGGGAGCCCCCACGCCTGCCCTGGAGCCAGCCCCACTCAGTGCCCCCTGCAGGCGACGGGGGCAAGGCTGGGAGGGGCAGAGCCAGACCCCGTCAGACGCCCGGCGGGCAGGTTCCCAGCCACACCCGGCTGGGTCTGGAGCTTCCCGCCCCGCTGGGCATCCCCCTCCTCCAGGACGCGGCTGGGCCCCCCTGGGGCAGCAGGAAAGTTAGATGGGGCGCAGCTCTCGAGTGGGGGGCTCCCATCCCCCCCTCCATCATCCCCCCCAGCTCCCGAAGGCCAGTCCAAGGGCCCTGCCTGCCATGGGGCGACCATGGACGGGGGCTGGGAACCCTCGCAACGCGTGGCAGGGCCTGTGCCGGGGACGGGCACGGGTGGGTGGCAGGGCCTGTGCCGGGGACGGGCACGGGTGGGTGGCAGGGCCTGTGCCGGGGACGGGCGCGGGTGGGCGGCAGGGCCTGTGCCAGGGACGGGCGTGGGTGGGCGGCAGGGCCCTATGCCGGGGATGGGTGCGGGTGGGCGGCAGGGCCTGTGCCAGGGACAGGTGGGCGGCAGGGCCTTGTGCCGGGCGCGGGTGGGCAGCAGGGCCCTGTGCCGGGGACGGGCACGGGTGGGCGGCAGGGCCCTGTGCCGGGCGCGGGTGGGTGGCAGGGCCCTGTGCCGGGGACGGGCGCGGGTAGGTGGCAGGGCCTGTGCCAGGGACAGGTGGGCGGCAGGGCCCTATGCCGGGCGCGGGTGGGCGGCAGGGCCCCGGCTGGGTTACCTGGGCAGGCGGCCGTGTTGCAGCTCTCCGACTGGACCCGGGCTCCCCAGCACCGCCTGCCCTCGGCCGGGTGTTGAACGTGGCGCCGGCGCAACCGGAAGCCACCGCTGCAGGGCTCCCGGCACGGGCCCCAGGGGCTCCACTCGCTCCACAGGCAGAGATCTGAGACACAGAGCCAGAGCTGCAGCGCTGGGCACCCAGCACCCCGCCCCCCGGGCCCTCCCTGGCCCCACACACACCCCTGCCCATGGGGCAGCAGGGATGCCAGCCCCTGCTGGCTAAACACCCCCACCCTGAGACAGGCACATGGGGCCAGCACTGACAGAGGGGAGAGCGCCCCCTCCTGAGCCCCCCCGTCCCTACAGCCCAGCGCCCCCTCCTGAGCCCCCCCGTCCCTACAGCCCAGCGCCCCCCCCGCCGCGGCCCCGCCCCGCTCCCTGCAGCGCCCCCTAGGGCATCCCTGTGACAGTGGGGCCAGCACTGGCCGGGCGGAGAGCGCCCCCGGGGCAGTGCTGCCGGAGGAGCTGGCCCCCTCCATTCCCCACAGCAGCTGGGTTGCTCTGGGTGTCTCCCATCCGAGCAGTGACCCCGTCCAGCCCTGCCCCGGCTGCAGCCCCCTGCCCCCACTTACCTTCACAGAGGTGGGGGTTGGGGCAGAGCCGCTCCTGCTGCAGCTCGGCGGAGCACAGCGCTGCCTCGCCGGCCCAGGGCAGCCCCGTCTGGGGGTCCAGGCACACCCGGTAGCGATGCTGCAGCGAGGCCAGGGGGGCGACGTCCGGCTGGGGGTGCCCACTGTCCTGCCAGCCGCCGTGCTGCGCCAGGAGCACGGCGAGGGTGCCGGGGCTGAGAGCCGAGAGGGGCAGGCAGGAGGTGCAGGGCGTCCAGGCTGACCACTCGCTCAGGGGCAGCAGGCCTGGCGGGGCGAAAGCCACAGGCAGGGCCCGTGAGCCCCACTGATGCCACCACAGGACGGGCAACAGGGGTGGGTATTGGGGGGCAGGCTGGCTGGGGGGGACAAGGGGTGTGTGTGGGGAATCAGGGCAGGCTGGCTGGGGGGCAGGCTGGCTCGGGTGTGTATGGGGGGGTCGAGGCAGGCTGACCTGGGGGAGGCTGGTTGGGGCGCAGGGTGTGTGCATTGAGAGGTCAGGGCTGGCTGGCTGGGGGGTGCAGATCGGGGGTTCGGGCAGGCTGGCTCAGAGGTACAGGGGGTGGGTATAGGGGTGCTGGCGCAAGCTGGCTGGAGGGGCAGAGGGTGAGTATTGGGGGTCAGGGCTGGCTGGGGGGACAGGGAGTGGGTATTCGGGGACAGGCTGGGAGGTGCAGGGGGTGGGTATCGGGGATGGGGTGGCTGGGGGTGGCAGGCTGGCTGGGGGGCAGGGGGTGGATATCGACAGGGGGGCAGGCTGGCTCCCCCACCCCAGAGATCTCAGAAGGGCCCTGCGCTGGTGCCAGGGGACAAAGCCGAGTGGGGCCTAGAGCCGTCCAGGGTCCGTCTGGCTCAGTCCCGTCTCAGGCCGACAGTGCCACCCCCGCTGCTCCGCAGGACGGGGCACCCCCCAGATCACCTAGGGTGACCAGACAGCAAGTGTGAAAAATCGGGACAGGGGGTGGGGGGTAATAGGAGCCTATATAAGAAAAAGACCCAAAAATCGGGACTNCGGCTCAGTCCCATCTCAGGCCGACAGTGCCACCCCCGCTGCTCCGCAGGACGGGGCACCCCCCAGATCACCCCCTGGGGAGGTTCCTCCTGGCTCCCACTGGTGCCCGGGGGTGGGTGGGGGGTACTTACCCTGGCAGCTCTCGCTGCTGCACTGCAGCGCCCCCTCCTGGCACACGCTGCAGAGACAAACCGGCTGGTTAGTGCCCGTCGTGGCCACAGCCCTGGCACCGGCCCCACCAGGCGACCCACCTGCTGCACAGAGCAGCCCCCGTCCCCGGGCAGGGCAGGCCTGGTCCCCTCTGCCAGGCCGGGGAACGCGCTATGCCCACAGGCCCCTCTCAGTCCGGCCCCGCTGCCCGTTCCCCTCCCTGTGGCAGCCCCCAGCCCCGCGCTGGCGAAGGTGCCCATGAACTCACCATTCTTTGCAGCCCACGAGCACGGTGTCCCCGGCCGCCAGGTACACGGGCCCTTCGCCCGGGCGGAGGTGGAGGCAGCCGCACTGCGCGGGGGGCACGCAGGCTCCCCTCTGCTCCACCAGGCCCTGACGGGGCACAGGAGCAGGGGTAAGAGGGGGGCCGAGCCCCGGGTCCAGCCAGGCCGCCCCAAGGAGCAGGTGCCCCAACGCATTGCCCCGGGCTCTGCCCAGCGCAGCGGTAGATACCCCAGGGAGGGTGCTGCCGCCGGCACCCACACCCAGCTGGGGAGGGCACCCGGCCCCGACTGTGCCACTAGACGCCCCCGTGGCTCCCCACGAACCCTGCCCCCCTCGGGGTCTGTGCCCTGCCCCCCGTCGTTCTCCCAGTGCCCCTCCCCCCACCCCTCTACATCTGTACCCAGTATCTGCTCCCCTCGGGGTCTGTGCCCTGCCCCCCGTCGTTCCCCCAGTGCCCCTCCCTGGCATCCGTATCCGGTGCCCTGTCCCTCTTGGGTCTGTGCCCTGCCCCCGGGTACCTGGGCACCGGCAGGGCTGTGAGGAGCAGGGACCTGCCCCTGCTGAGACCTCGCCACCTCCCTGCAGCTCCGTCATGTCAATTGGGGATCTGCTGCGTGGGGGCCGAGCACTGGCCCAGAAACCCGCCCGTGGCCCTGCCCCACGCTGGCGCCTTCGAGAGGCAGGAGCCCGCCACGGGAACGTGCCCTGCTGGCCAGCTGGGCTGTGTGCGCCCTGCAGCTGGCGGGCCGAGAGCCCCAGTACGGGCCAGACCCTTGCCCAGGCTGCGACGTCGTCCTGCAGCAGCGAGTCCCTCTGGTTACCAGTGCCTCTGGCTGGCCTCGCTCCCTCTGCCCTCACCTGCTGAGAGCTCCCCTCCGCGCCCCTGTCCCCCGTGCCCCTCTCCTGCTGAGACCCCCCCGCGCCCCTGCCCCCACGCCCCTCTCCTGCTGAGACCCCTCCGCGCCCCTGTCCCCCGTGCCCCTCTCCCGCTGAGACCCCCCCACGCCCCTGTCCCCCGTGCCCCTCTCCCGCTGAGACCCCTGTGACGTTATGAGTGTCATATAATATCTCATGACAGGGCCAGAAAGAGTTAATTAACTCAGAGTAACCTGACTTAGAGATGAACCTTAAAAACTGGTTAGAAAGATAGGTAAATAAATAAAGCTTTAAAACGCAAGTCTGCATTGTTAGAGATCTCAAGGGTAAATGTTTGCTCAGGTCTTGTGGTGTCAGCAAACAAGGCTTGTCTATATGTCTCTTTAAAGGTTGTAGTAACCTGTAGCTGAACTGTTTAATGGATAAATTACCCTGTGCTAATTGCCATGATGTTTAGAGGAAGGAGAATTAAGCCTGTTGTTTTCTCAGGCCAAAAGGCTGCTGGAAATGTATAAGAACCCTGGGACATGATCATACATCATCTCAGATCTGCTTTGGTTTCAAGAGGGAGGAACCTTAAGCCATAAGGATTGAGATCCCCAGTCTTTGACTGGAGCCACCCTGAA
>QXTE01000112.1:5263012-5275145 GCA_003942145.1 Platysternon megacephalum | reverse complement strand
CAGGGCGGGGGGCGCTCTCCCGGGGCGGGCGGGGGCACACTCACTGGGGCGGGGGGCGCTCTCCCGGGGCAGGCGGGGTCACAGTCACCGGGGCGGGGCGGGGCGGGGGGCGCTCTCCCGGGGCGGGCGGGGGCACGTTCACCAGGGCGGGGGGCGCTCTCCCGGGGCGGGCGGGGGCACACTCACTGGGGCGGGGGGCGCTCTCCCGGGGCAGGCGGGGTCACAGTCACCGGGGCGGGGCGGGGCGGGGGGCGCTCTCCCGGGGCGGGCGGGGGCACGTTCACCAGGGCGGGGGGCGCTCTCCCGGGGCGGGCGGGGGCACACTCACTGGGGCGGGGGGCGCTCTCCCGGGGCAGGCGGGGTCACAGTCACCGGGGCGGGGCGGGGCGGGGGGCGCTCTCCCGGGGCGGGCGGGGGCACGTTCACCAGGGCGGGGGGCGCTCTCCCGGGGCGGGCGGGGGCACACTCACTGGGGCGGGGGGCGCTCTCCCGGGGCAGGCGGGGTCACAGTCACCGGGGCGGGGCGGGGCGGGGGGCGCTCTCCCGGGGCGGGCGGGGGCACAGTGACTGGGGCGGGGCGGGGGGCGCTCTCCCGTGGCGGGCGGGGGCACACTCACTGGAGCAGGGCTGGACGTGGCACGGCTGCTCCTCACGCTCCGGCCCCAGGCAGGGCAGTCCGGTCCCCGACGGAGCGGGGGCCGTGCAGAACCGGTACCGGTTCTGGAGCCCCAGCCCGCAGGAGGCTGAACACTCACTCCAGGGCGTCCAGTCCGACCAGCCGCCGCTCACTGCCCAGGAGGAAATGGGGCGACCGTCAGAGGCTGCCCCACGCCCCTAGGGCGTGCCAAGCCAACAGTTCCCCGGAGCCTGCCAGCCCCCCATTGCCCCCCCCCCCCCGTGGGGCAAAGCCCTGGCCTGAAGCCTGGGACACGCAGCCCCCAGCGGGGCGGCCTTGGGCTGCCGGCCATGGGGAGCAGTGCTGGGAATGGGGCCAGCCCCTCGGTGTCTCACGCCGTTATGGGCTCCAGCCACCCACCGCTCCGTGACATGGAGGGGCTGGGGGCTCCGGGTGAGACGCCAACAGGAATGTGCCACCCCTCCCCACTGTCACCGGGACTGTCAGGGGCTCCATCCGGCAGCCCACCAGCCGGCCAGGGGCTCGTGGGAGGAACGGGGCAAGGGGCGTGCTGGTGTCACTCAGGAGATGTCTCAGGCTGTGGGCTGGACACTGGGGCGGGACCTCACGGGGCAGGTCCAGTTCCCGCCTCTTTGCCTGGTTTCCCTGCACTCCCCAGCCCTAGCACCAGCTCTCACCGTCCCCACAGGCCACCCGGGAGCAGTTGGCGATCCGGCCGGCCTCACAGGAGCTGGGCAGGGGAGAGAGCACCGGTTAGAGCCGCAGCACCGAGGAACCGGCCCGGGGATGGGGGAGCGTTGGAGAAGGGCACTGACCAGTTCTCACAGCCCTTGGGCACCACGTCTCCCGGGGCGTAGAGCACCCCGCCCTCGGCACAGGGGCACTCCGACTCCGCCACGCACCGGTTATTCTGGAAGCAGACGGCACAGCACAGCGCATGCTCAGACAGAAACAAGGGACACGCGGCTGGAGGAAATGAAGGGACGATGGGCGCACAGCTAGTGGAAAGATCGCACTGAGAGCAGTTAGCAATGGCGCCGGGGTCAGCCCTGGGACCGGTACCACTCAATATTCTCGTTAGTGACTTGGCTAAGGGAGAGGAGAGGATGCTAATACAATGTCCGGATGATGCCCGGCTGGGAGGGGTGGCAGGCGCTCCGGAGGACAGGCTTAGAATTCAGTGATCTTGACGAATTGGAGAATTGGTCTGAGATCAACAAACTGAAATTCAATAAAGACAAGTGCAAATTACTGCACTTAGGAAAGAAAAATTAAAATCCCCAGCTACCAGCTGGGGACTAACTGGCTGGGCGGCCGTGCTGCTGGAGAGGAGCCGGGGGCTAGAGTGGCTCAGGCACTGAATAGAGTCACCAGTGTGACACAGGCGTGAACCGGGCTAATCTCACTCAGGGTGTGTGAACAGGAGTGTGGTATGTGACACCGGAGGTCCTGGGTCCCATTCTAGACACCCCTTGTCAGGAAAGATGTGGCCAAATTGGAGAGTTGAGAGGAGAGGACAAAACTGATTGAAGGTTTAGCAAACGTGAGGGGTGGGCAGAGTCTTGAGAACAGGAGCCTGAGGGGGGAAGTGTGTGTGTGTGTGTGTGTGTGTGTGTGTAGAGAGAGATTGAGGACAAGCAGCAATGGGTTCATCTGCACAAGGGGGAGTTAGGTTCGACGCTGGTGGATCGTTCTAGCTCTCAGGGGAGCTCAGCTCTGGACCAGGCACCAAGGGAGGACGTGGGATCCCCGTCACTGGAGGTGTTTAAGAACAGGCTGGACAAACCCCTGTCAGGGCTGGGCTGGGGTTACTCGGTCCTGCCCCAGTGACCGCTCGGCAAGCAGGGGCATGGGCCCCCCAATAATCGTCAGGCACAGAACTCCTCCAGCCCCAGGGCCGTGGGGAGGAGAGCGAGCTCCTGCCGGAGCCGGGACAGGGGGGAAGGAGGAGTCCACGGCCTGTCCAGGCCCCCGGGCCAGGTGCCCACAGCTGGGCAGGCCTGGGGAGGCGGCGCTGGGGCGTGGGGGGCTCTCGCTCACTCACCAGCAGGACGGTGCCGGGAGGGCAGTAACAGCCAGCGTGGCAGGGTCTGTCAGCAGGGGGCTCCGTGCCCAGCTCCGCACAGGAGGCCGGTGCATCAGCACATTCCTGCCACAGCTTCCCCTCCGGGCAGACGCCGGGCACCTCGCCTGGGGACAGGGAGACAGCGGGACACACGGGTAGAGCAGCACAGCGGGGAGCCCACCGGCCCCTGGCACCGGGGTCCGCACTGCCTGAGGGGAGAGCGTCCCCTACTGACCCCCCCATCAGCTGGTTTCCTTGGCACCCCCCACTAGCCCCCATCCCTGCAGCAGCTGGTCCCCGTGGGAGGTCTCCCACCCCAGTACTAACCAGAGCCGCCCCTGCCCGCTTCCAGCCTGTCATCCTGTGCTGCGCTGGATCATAAACTCTGTGGCCGGAAGGGGCTGTTATGAGCATCTAGTCGGACCCGGAGAGAGCACTGTGACGAAGCGGGAATTTTCTGTAATATTTTATATTAATTCCATGTGTGCCTCAGTTTCCCCTACACTGTGCCCGGCTGCCTGGCGGGGGAAAAAGGATGAAGTTTGCTCTCAGGGCAGGCTCCAGAGCCAAGGGCTGGGAGGTGCGGGGATAAGGAGCTTGGAGCTCTCTCACCTGGGAGCTGAGCAAGGAAGGAGTCGGCGCGGGACAGAGCCTGGCCACGGGGTCACAGCAGCTGGGCTGGGCTCTGGGCTGGCCAGACGGGCTCTGCTCTAACTGACCCCCCTGGGCTAGCTCAGGGCCCCCCAGGCCGTGTCCAGGCGACTGACAAACCCGGCGGCTGGGCCCGCGCTGGGTGAGGGTCGCTGCGGGTCCTGGCTGGGCGCGTCGGTCCCGGCAGAGCAGACGAGGCTCCCCCAGGACCCTGGCTCCATGGGACTCGCTGGCAGAGCTTGCGGGGGGAAGCAGGAGGGCTGGAGCCCTGAGGCTGGGTCTTGGAGGCGGGGAGGCCGCGTGGCTGGCCCTGGAGTGGGAGGGGACCCCTGGGGGGTCGGGCGCACTGCAGGGCTCCTCCCGAACGTCCAAGGCTGGGGCTCAGCCGGAGCCTGCAGGTCGGTGATAAACACAGGCCAGAGACCTTCCCCAAACAATTCCTAGGGCAGAGCTTTTACCCACCACCCGGCTGAACGCTGGCCAAGAGCCCAGGCAACGGGTCACTCAGGCTCCAGCCTAGCCCCCTGCGGGCGTGAGCAGGGGAGGCAGGCCCAGCGAGACCCAAACCCCTGACGGCCGATGGATTCCTCTGTCAATACCCGCAGGGTGCTGCACGCTGGAGAGGGGCCCCGTTAACCAGAGCAGCCAGGACCCGGATCTGCTCTGTGGGCGGCAGTGGGACCTCGGCTCGGGGCACAGCTGCCGTTCAAGAAGCTCATGTGATGTCAGGTTGTTACGGAGAGTGAGGGGGGTTAGGGCCCTGCACCCTTTTTTGGGGGGATTTACCGTGACTTTTAGCCAGCCAGTAAAACGGAAGGGTTATTGGACAGTGTAACGAAGTGGGAATGTTGTTAATGTTTCCTCTAAATACTGTGTGGGTGCCTCAGTTTCCCCTATGCAGTTCTTAAGTATCTAGGTGGTGGGATAAGGGTGTGTGATTGTTGCAGAGCGGAGGGCCAGTGCACAGAAATGCCTGACACTTTGTCTCCTGGCAACTGATGGCCTGGGCCCCTCCTCTGCAAAGGTGCCAACTGAAGGTGTTGGAGACAAAGAGCTCAGGTGACCTCCTAGCCCGGAAAGGGACAAAGCCCAGAGGAGGAGGGGCTGGAGGGGGTTTTTCAGTTTCGAGCTGGCTGGGGAAACGGAGGGGTGCCCAGACGGGGCTCTAGCCCCCCGGGGCCCCAAGATGGACCTAACTGAGGGGGTCCTGTTGGCTGTACCTGCAAGACCTGTTTTAGACCGTGTTCCTGTCATCTAATAAACCTCTGTTTTACTGGCTGGCTGAGAGTCACGTCTGACTGCGAAGTGGGGGGTGCTTGCAGAACCTCTGGCTTCCCCAGGACCCCGCCTGGGCGGACTCGCTGTGGGAAGCACACGGAGGGGCATATGCTGAATACTCCAAGGAGAGACCCAGGAGGTGAAGACCTGTGAGCTTCTTGCCCTGAAAACAGTCTGCTCCGAGGGAGAGGAGGCTCCCCAAAGTCCTGACTGGCTTTGTGGGGAGCAGTTCCAGAGCATCGCCCAGGGACTCCGTGACAACTGGTGGCAGCGGTGGGATGTACTGCACCCCGTGAAAGGCGCTTCTTGCAGTAAGTGACTGGGAAGCAGTAAAACAAAGGGGGGATAATGAGGACCAGGCGTGCTGAAGGCTCAGAGAAGGACGGTTTCAGGGGGCAGTTAACCTCTGGGAGTGTGTGACCAGCGAGAAGGACTGTTGGAGTAACGGGGTCCCCCTGAGGACTGCAGCGAGCAGTCTCAGGGGCGGAGGAGCCTGCCGCTCGACCCTGGGAGAGAGAAGGACTTTTGCTGTAACAGGGTTCCCCTGGGGATTGCAGCGAGCGGTCCCAGGGGCGGAGGAGTCTGAAGCTCGACCCTGGCAAAGAGGTGGTGACCACGAGAAGGGCTGGCACACTAGGGGTTCTTCCTGGAAACCATGGGGGCGCTGAGAGCACACAGGCCTGTGAGTCCAGAGCAACTTGGGAACAGTAAAGTGATGGCCTATCCCCATCTCCTTAAGAAGGACATTGTGATCCTGTGCAAAAAGAGAGGGTTACGCATTGGGAAGTTCACCAAGGCCCAGTTAATCGTGCAGCTGGAGGACGAGAACCGCTCTAAGGAGCAGATTCCTGACCCAGATGGGGCTACAAGAGGATCTGGAAGCAGCAGGAGCAGTAGCCAGGCATCCCCAAGAGTCTGGTCCCCAACCAGACGGGGGTCTTCACGATCGGGTTCCCCATCAGGGGATCAGAGACGGATGGGATTGGAGCTGAGTCCGAGAGAGCGAGAGGACCGTGAGAGAGAGCAGAAGCCCGAGGAAAAGCTGCAGGAGAAGCAGCAGCAGCATGGACTGGCGATGGTGGAGCACAGAGGCATAGGGGGCTTCCCAGGGGTGAGTGGGGATAGACCCCGGGCTGCCAGTTCCGCAGGGAACCTCGATACTAAATTGCTGCCCCTGGTTAAGGAGGGGGGGAATGTGGATGCCCAACACTCGGCCTTCGAGCAGGCTGGCGATTTGAACCAGGGGGACCCTGCGGAAAAGCCCCGGTATCTAGCTCCCTTGCTGGGTCCCAAGGCCATAGACGCTGTCAGCCAAATTGGTGGGGTGGTGGACAGGCTCCCACTCCTGGCCCCGGCCTATATGTCTGCGTGGAGTCTCCTGGGCTCAGGCCCCTCGGACCCCCAGTGGGAGCGGAAGGTGGGGGTCAATGGGGGGACATGCCTGGGGTGGCGAGACCCTGGGACAGAGAGAACTGTTGTCAGGCCCCGGGGGGTGCAGCCGCAGATGCTGCGGGGCTGTGTGACCTGGGTGAAGGTCCCCGGGATAAAGGCCCTCGCCCTGCCTATGGCCCGGATCCCTGTGCAGACACAGGAGGGGTCGGGCTGGCTGGTCGTTGGGGTTCTCCAGGATATCGGCTGGGAGGTCCTGTTGGGGGGTGACTGTGTCTCTTTGGGACAGGATCCAGGCCCCGCTCCTGTAACGGCCGAGGATTTGAATTTGAATCCAGGGAACCAATTGGCTAAGATGGAAATGGTCAGTGAAAATGCAAATGACCTGGCTGGCAGGAGGGAGGGGCTGCTGGGCTCAGGATACCTGCCTGCCTGTAACCAGACCCCTGGGGCTGAGTGTGTCGGAGAAATGCTCCCCGCCCCCCTGCACACTGGAGAGGGGGCTCACGCTGGCTCTGATGCTGGAAGGAGAGCAGAGAGCTCGCTGCCTGCCCCCACTGGGACAGCCAGGGCAGTGCTGAGCATGGTGGGAGCTGAGACCCCAGCTGAGTGGGGGGACACCCAGGCAGGGCAGGTCGGCTGCCAACCAGGTTTGCCTGGTCCAGACGTGCTGCTGGGAAGTGATTACACAGCAGGGAGGAAGCTACCAGGGACCGGGCTCAGGGGGGCTGTGACCCCAGGCCCAGCCAGCGAGAGGAAGCAGGTCCCACTCCCTTCCCCAGCAGCTGATTTCCAGACCGAGCTGCAGAAGGATCCCTCCTGGGAGAAGCTGAGGGAACTTGCTGGCCACAGCGCTGCAAACCCCCTTGGGGAAGGCTGCAGGGACAGAGTCCTGTGGGAGAAGGGATTCCTGTACCAGGAATGGGCTCCCCAAGGGGAAGTAGAACTGGGGGGAATCGGGAGGCAGCTGGTGGTGCCCCAGGAATCCACAGGGTTCCTCCCTTTCGAGCTGCTGCATGGGAGGAGAGTGAGGGGACCCCTGGACCTGAAAAGGGAGGATTGGGAGGAGAAGGGGGAAGACCCCCTGGTGGATCTCTTCCCTGAGGTGGGAGCCAATCTCCCCATCAGGTGTTCCCTGTTCAGAGTCACTGGGAAAGCAGCCCAGAACCTGGAGAGAGAGGTCAAGGACATGCTGGCTTTAGATGTGATCCAGCCGTTCAACAGCCCATGGGCCTCACCCGAGGGGCTGGTCCCCAAGGAAGACAGGATGGTCTGGTTTTGTGGGGACTACCGGAAGCTTAAAGCCATCACCGGGTCCGATGCCTACCCCATGCCTAGGCCTGGGGAGATTCTAGACAAGCTGAGGGGGATGGAGAACTTGGCCCTGGCGTACATCGATGACACATGTGTCTTTAGCCAGACCTGGGAGGAACGTGTGTCCCAGGTGAAGAGGGTGCTGGGCTGCCTCAAGGAGGCAGGACTGACGGTAAAAGCCGAAAAGTGCAAAGTGGAGATGATGGGGAATCCATGGGAATGTTGCTGGGTTCGAACTTCCCCAGGTCACTGGCTAAAGTGACCCCGCTCAGTTCGGTCTCGAAGGGGGGAGAGATGTGACGAAGTGGGAATGTTGTTAATGTTTCCTCTGAATACTGTGTGGGTGCCTCAGTTTCCCCTATGCAGTTCTTAAGTATCTAGGTGGTGGGATAAGGGTGTATGGTTGTTGCAGAGCGAAGGGCCAGTGCACATAAATGCCTGACACTTTGTCTCCTGGCAACTGATGGCCTGGGCCCCTCCTCTGCAAAGGTGCCAACTGAAGGTGTTGGAGACAAAGAGGTCAGGTGACCTCCTAGCCCGGGAAAGGGACAAAGCCCAGAGGAGGAGGGGCTGGGGGGGGTTTTCAGTTTCGAGCTGGCTGGGGAAACGGAGGGGTGCCCAGACGGGGCTCTAGCCCCCCTGGGGCCTCAAGATGGACCTAACTGAGGGGGTCCTGTTGTCTGTACCTGCAAGACCTGTTTTAGACCGTGTTCCTGTCATCTAATAAACCTCTGTTTTACTGGCTGGCTGAGAGTCACGTCTGACTGCGAAGTGGGGGGTGCTTGCAGGACCTCTGGCTTCCCCAGGACCCCGCCTGGGCGGACTCGCTGTGGGAAGCACACGGAGGGGCATATGCTGAATACTCCAAGGAGAGACCCAGGAGGTGAAGACCTGTGAGCTTCTTGCCCTGAAAACAGTCTGCTCCGAGGGAGAGGAGGCTCCCCAAAGTCCTGACTGGCTTTGTGGGGAGCAGTTCCAGAGCATCGCCCAGGGACTCCGTGACAGACAGTAGGAACGCAGTTTACAACAGAGCTTGTAGGTACAACCAGGACCCCTTAGTTAAGCCCTTTTGGGGGGCAGGGAGCTTAGCCCCCAGCTTGGGGTTCCCTGCGTTTCCCCACCCAGCCCAAAACTGAAACTAGAAACTCCTCCAGCAGCTCTCTCCCCACTCCCCCTGCTCCTCTTCTCCTTTGTTCAGTCTCCAGCCGAAGGTGTCACTTCTCCCACCCCCCATCCTGGCTCAGGTTACGGCTCAGGTAGCTTCCTTCCCATCCCAATGTAACTCCCCTGCAACATTCCCAGGTCAAATCCGCCCTGCTCCGTGTGGCAAAGGACGGGGATGGGGAATAACAGAGACTAGTCTAATCCCTGCCTCGTCTGCCCCTGGGCCGCCCCGGACACCCCGTCCCAGCTCGCAGGGCCCAGCGAAAGGCGACGAGAACGCTCACGGGCCTGGAAAAACTCCACGAGGGGAGATTGGAGCAACTGGGGAGGGGATGGAGCAGAGGGGCCGTGAGAAAAATCTATACAACGAAGAGCGAAAAGGTGGGGGAGGTAGGGTCTCTTATTGCCCCGGCTTCTGTCGGGGAGAGTTTTCCAGCCACACACAGCTCTGGGTACACACACAGCTCTGGGTAACACACAGCTCTGGGTACACACACAGCTCTGGGTACACACAGCTGTGTGGGGCTCGAAAGCTTGTCTCTCACCAGCAGAAGCTGGCCCAGTAAAAGCTATTACCAGCCCGACCTTGTCTCTCTCAGAGCCTGGGACCCACACGGCTACCCCAACACTGCATATAAAATAGCAACTCAGCTCCGGAGGGCTGCCCGGGGGTGTCTGTCCCCCCTGACTCCTAGCGCAGGAACCGGGGACGTCCCATTACATTAAATTCAAAACTGATCAGAGGAAATGCTTTTTTTCTGCAACACAAGATTAGCCTGTGGAACTCTCTGCCGCATGAAAGCCCCGAGGCCGAGTGCTCAGCCAGATCCGGGAGGGGCTGGCCATTTCCATGGATAACAAACCCAGTCAGGGTTGTTGCAATAACACGCTTTGGGGAAGGGAAATGAAACCTGCTGCTTCAGGGCTGCAGCCAAGCTCTGGCTATCACAGACGGGGCTGCGATTATCCCCATCCGTTACCAGGGGGTTCTTACACCTCCCTCTGGCCCCTGGCAGGGCCGGGCTGGGCTGGGGGGCCCCGGGCTGACCCAGTCTGCCCGGCCCTATGGTCCCCAGGCGCTCTGGCTGCAGCTGTGTGTGCGGCCGTCGGGGAGGGAGCAGGGAGGTCAGCACGGCCCCAGAGGACGCAGGCTCCTTAGCTCAGGCTGCAGCCCCATCGGCCCAGACGGACAGTGTCTCACCGGCGCAGGGCTGGAGGTTGCAGGTGCTGAACTCGATCCGGTGCAGGACGGTGCTGCCCCGTGTGCGGTTCTGATAGCCGCCCCCGCAGGGCACGGAGCACTCCGACCAGGGACCCCATTCGGCCCCGGAGCCTGCTGGAGAGAGGGGGCAGCTCAGGCACATGCACCCCAGAGACCCCCCGACCCCAGAGACCCCACCAACGGGGCCAGAGACCGCAAGAGCCAGCCCCTGCCCCAGAGACCCCGCCCTACAGGGCCTGAGCCCCCAGGAGACACCCCAGAGACCCCGCCCTACAGGGCCTGAGCCCCCAGGAGACACCCCAGAGACCCCGCCCCACAGGGCCTGAGCCCCCAGGAGCCATCTCCTGCCCCAGAGACCCCACCCCACAGGGCCAGTGACCCAGGAGCTACCCCAGAGACCCCGCCCCACAGTGCCAGTGACCCCAGGAGCCATCCCCTGCCCCAGAGACCCCACCCCACAGTGCCAGTGACCCCAGGAGCCATCCCCTGCCCCAGAGACCCCGCCCCACAGGGCCTGAGCCCCCAGGAGACTCCCGACTGCCTGAGAGACCCCACAGGCTCAGTGACCCAGGAGTGCCCCCCGGCTCTACAGTGTCACCGACCCCAGTGACCCTGAGCTCCCCTAGGGCAGGCGAGGAGGGGAGGCTTCGCTGGCTGCCAGGCTCCGGGGTGGGCACCCCCTGTGCCGCTGCCCTTGCTGTGGCTCCAGCCCCTGGGCACCCCCAGGCCCCCAGAGCAGGGCTGTGCCCAGACAGCTGCAGAGGAGCGCCCCAGCCCCCTGCCCCGGGGAAGTCCCTTCGGGCCGCGGGCGGGGGCTGGGAGCCGCTGGGCGACTCACCCCTGCAGGGCTGCAGGCTGCAGAACTCGAGCTCCACGCCGGGGCCCCGGCAGTCGCGCCCCCCGAAGGCGGCGGGCGGATCGGAGCCAGAGCGGTAGCGCCGCCGGGTGCCCACGTTGCAGCTGCGGCTGCAGGAGCTCCACTCGGTCCAGCCGCCCCAGCCGCAGTGCACTGGGGAGACGGCAGGGTTAGGCCCCCCCGTGGGCACCGCAAAGCCCTGACCCCGTCCCTACGCTTCTCCCGGGCTGGCGGGGACCGTCCCACCCCAGCCCACCCCCCCCCCCGGGCCCCCAGCATCCCTCAGTGTCAGTCGGAGCCCATCCGGGGGGCGGGTCTGTGAGGGGCGCTGTCTGCTGGGGACCCGCCCTCCTTTCCCCGGGGCTGGGCAGGGCCTGGCGGGGGCGGCGTTACCTGGGCAGGGCTCCGTGCCGCACGCCATCTCTCCGGCCACGCAGGTGCTGCAAGGGAGACAGGGAGAGGCTCAGCGTGACGCCCAGCGGAGCCCCTCCCCAGACCCAGCCGCAGCAGGCCCCGGGGCGTCCCAGCAGGCTGGCTGCGGGAGGGACCCCGGAGCGGGCGCAGGGCTCGTGCCCGTGTGGGGAGCGGCTGGCCGAGGAGCAGGGCCTGGCCCCCCGGACGCCGGCGCCGTACCAGTTGTTGCAGGTGTCGCGGGGGGCGGTGTCGCCCGGCTGGTAGAGCGCCCCCTGGTGGTAGCACTGGCACTGGCTCCGCGGCACGCAGCTGTCGTTCTGCAGGAAGAGGCCGTCGGGGCAGTAGCAGCCTGGGTAGCAGCGGGTGGCGCACTCCACGCCGGCGCCCTGGTCCAGGCAGAGCCGCGGGCAGGCGCCCCCTCCTCGCCGGCACTCCTCGGCCGTCTGGTAGATCATGGGCGCGGGGCACCGTGCTGCGAGGGGAGAGGGGGTGAGACAGAGCCGTGGAGGGGCCCAGGGGCTCTCGCTATGGGGTGGCAGGTGGAGGGCCCTGGCAGGCAACTGAGAGACCCCCAGGTAACAGCCCCATTGGGGCTGTCCCACGGCAGGGCTCTCGCACCCCGTCCCTTGGCAGCACCCCATGCCCAGCCCCTCGGGGTGACCCCCTGTACCTCGGCAGTGCCCTGTGCCCAGCACCTAGGGGTGACCCCCCCCCCATACCTTGGCAGGGCCCCGCGCCCGGCCCCTCGGGGTGAGCCCCCCTCCCCCCGTACCTCAGCAGTGCCCCATGCCCAGCCCCTCGGGGTGACCCCCTGTACCTTGGCAGTGCCCCGTGCCCAGCGCCTAGGGGTGACCCCCCCCCCATACCTTGGCAGTGCCCCGTGCCCAGCGCCTAGGGGTGACCCCCCCCGTACCTCAGCAGTGCCCCGTGCCCAGCGCCTAGGGGTCACCCCCTGTGACGTTATGAGTGTAATATAATGTTTCATGAAAGGTGACAGGGCCAGAAAGAGNGGGTGACCCCCCCCCCGTACCTCGGCAGGGCCCCGCGCCCGGCCCCTCGGGGTGAGCCCCCCCCCATACCTCGGCGGGGCCCCGCGCCCGGCCCCTCGGGGTGACCCCCCCCCGTACCTCGGCGGGGCCCCGC
>QXTE01000112.1:5239702-5253678 GCA_003942145.1 Platysternon megacephalum | reverse complement strand
GCGTGGGCAGGCGGGGGGCAGCGAGCGCGGGAAGTGGGTGCAGGCGGGGGGCAGCGTGCGTGGGCAGGCGGGGGGCAGCGTGCGTGGGCAGGCGGGGGGCAGCGTGCGTGGGCAGGCGGGGGGCAGCGAGCGCGGGGAGAGGGTGCAGGCAGGGGGCAGCGTGCGTGGGCAGGCGGGGGGCAGCGAGCGCGGGAAGTGGGCGCAGGCAGGGGGCAGCGTGTGGGGGCGTGGGCGCAGGCGGGGGGCAGCGTGCGTGGGCAGGCGGGAGGCAGCGAGCGGGGGCAGGCGGGGGGCCGTCCGGGGGCCCCAGAGCCCAGCCCCCGGCACTCACCACTGGCTGCAGTTGTCGTGCAGGAACATCTCCCCGGGGAGGCGCCGCTCGTGGCTGAAGTCGCAGTGGCACTGGCTGATGTTCACGCAGCCGCCCTCCTGCAGGTAGAGCCCCGGGGGGCACCGGCAGCCTGCCAACGCCAGCCGGACGCAGTGAGGCCAGGGGTCCGGGCTGGGATCGCGTCACCCAGCAGGGACCCAGAGTCACCCACCAGGAGAGAAGCCCCGGGACTCCCGTGGCTGGCGCAGAGCCTGGGCCCTGCTGGCAGCGGCTCTGTGGAGCGGCACCGGGGCACCCAGGGCGCCCGAGGCCAGCGCCCCCCAGGCCTGGGGCAGACTCAAGCCCGGCTGGCTGAGAGGCCGGGTGGATGGGGAGGGGGCCGGGCTGGGTGACAGCCAGGGGTGTGAAGGACGGTGCCATTGGCCAGGGCCCCTGGGCTCTCGCTGATGCCCCGCTGCCCCCCAGCGCCGCTCACCCTCCACACAGCGGCTCTGGCAGCTCCTCTCGGCGTTCAGCTCCCGGCACGACTGGGGGCACGGCGCCACCAGGCCCCTCTCGCAGTCCCCAGCCTGCACGTGCACCATCTCGGGGCCGCAATCTGGAGGGGCGCACGGCACTCAGGCAGGATGCCCCAGACCCTCCAGCTGGCACCCCCCCACACCCCTCCCAGAGCCCCCATTCACCCTCACACCCTCCCCCCGCATTCCCCGTGCATACCCATGGGCCCTCGTCTCTCCCGACCCCCCCATAGCCCCTCCCCGCCTTTGCCCCCCGGCCCCGCACCTCCTTACCGCGGGCATCCCCGCAGGGCTGCAGGTTGCAGGGCTCTGTCTGCACGGCGTCGCCGGGGCAGGGCTGGCCCCCGTTCTTGGGCGGGGGGTCGGCGCAGCTCCGCGTGCGGCTCCGCACTCCGCCCCGGCACTCGGCGTCGCAGTCCGACCACTCGCCCCAGGGGGCCCAGGCGCCGTTCACTGGCCCAGAGAAGGGGCAGGGACGGGGTGAGCACAGAGCTGGACCCCAGGCCCCCCGCCCCCCCCGACTCTCCGGCCAGCCTTGCTACCGGCCCAGCGCCCTGCCACCGGCCGCCAGCAATGCTCGCAGGGCTGGGGGCCGCTCCCCACGGGACGGTCCCACACAGTGAGGGGCACTGGGGGGGTTCCACCTTCCCCTGACGCCTCCAACAGCAGCCAGGCCAAGTGCGGAGGCCGGGAAGAGTCTCTGCTCCCCAGGGTGGAGGGGGGTCTCTGCTCCCCAGGGGGCGCAGTGGGTGGGACGGGGGGTCTCTGCTCCCCAGGGGGCGCAGACGGTGGGGCAGGGGGGTCTCTGCTCCCCAGGGAGGCAGGTTGTGGGGGTCTCTGGTCCCCGGGGGGCGTGGCGGGCACGACGGGGGTCTCTGCTCCCCAGGGAGGCAGGTTGGGGGGGTCTCTGCTCCCCAGGGGTCACGGTGGGTGGGACGGGGGTCTCTGCTCCCCAGGGAGGCAGGTTGGGGGGAGTCTCTGCTCCCCAGGGAGGCAGGCTGGGGGGGTCTCACCTGGGCAGGCCCGGAGGAAGCAGGAGCGGCTGTCGAACTCGTTGCGTTCACACTGGCCCCCGGGCAGGGCGTTCCGGAGCAGGTCCCGCCGGCGGAAGGTCACGCCCAGGCCGCACGACCGGCTGCACTCGCTCCAGCCGCTCCAGGGAGACAGGATGCAGTCCACTGGCGGGGCAGGAGACAGGCCTTAGAGACGGGGGTGCCAAGGGCTCCAGCCAGCCGCGCCCCGGAACAGTTCCCCAGCCGGACCCCAGCCTAGCCCGGGGCCCCAGCCGGGGGCCATGCAGGCTGGGGCTTGCGGCGCTGGCCTCAGGGCCGCCAGGGCTCCCATGGGCAGGATCTGCCGGGGAACGAGGGAACCGGACAGCTCCAGAGCCTGGCCCCTGGCTGGAGATGGAGCCAGTGGGAGGGCAGGGGCCTGGCTCCCTGCTCCGAGGCTCAGGCAGCTCCCCGAGCGTCGCTGGGAGGTGCCAGGGGGACGTGCCCGGGGCCGAGCACCCGCAGCAGGAGCCCGGCACATACCACAGCTACTCTCGTCGGAGCCGTCCTGGCAGTCCGGGTGCAGGTCGCAGCGCTTCTCCGGGGCCAGGCACTCCCCGCTGCCACAGGAGAGCTGCTTGGCGGAGCAGGCGCTGGGCCGCCCGGTCGGGGAGGCCAGGGTGGCGGTGGGGACGGCCGAGGCGGTGGGGCCTCCTGCAGAGACAGGCAGCGGCAGGGCGCAGGAGAGAAGTGAGGGGAGCGTCTGGCCCGGCCCCATAGCTGCCACCCACCGGGGCTAACACTGACCCGTGGGCCTGGCCCAGTGCCCCCAGCCACTGAGCCCCATTCGCTCAGCGAGGAGCCGCCCGCCTCCAGCCCCCGGGAGCCCGGCCTGGCAGCTCCTGGGCCAGCCGCCAGCGTTTGGCCCGTGTGACCCGCTGGGCTGGTCCTGGTCTATTTCCTGCCCACATCAGAAGTGGCCCCTAGCCCCACGCTGGCAGTCTGCAAAGTGGGCTCAAGGCTGAACCCCACGGGCCCCAGGAGCGGGGCTGACAGCCCCACTTACTCCACAGAGGCCCCCAAGCAGGGCCTTGGGGGGCGGTAATTTTCTGTAATGTTTTGTATGAACATGGTGGGTGCCTCAGTTTCCCCCAGGTGGTGGGAAAGGGCTGGTGGCTCTTCCCAGAGGCCCAGGGAGGCAGATGTAGCTCACACCTGGGGGCCAGGTCAGTGGAGGGTCCCTGAAGACAATGGCAAAGCCAATCACCGGGACATTTGGTACCTAGCAACTAACGATCCTGGATGACCACACACCCCCGCCCCCCCAGCTGGGGAACAAAGAGCGGAGCAGGAGCCTGGAGGGCCAGGCCTGGGAACACAAACAAAAAGGAGGGGGAGGGGGGGACAGAGCGGGAGCCAGGGTCTGGCACACTGAGGGGGCCTCCCAGAGACTGTTCCAAAGGTGGGGCCCTGGCCCCGCTCCTGTGGGTCTGTGAGGGGGGCGAGGGTGCTGGGAGGATCTGGCGCCACGCGAGCCCCCAGGTCAAATGCAGGGCGTCCAGCTCCAGTGCGGGGTGGCTGCGAGGGGACCCCCCAGGCTGCAGGTTCCAGGCAGGGTGGGGCCCCTGCGGCTGAGCCGTGGGTCTGGCCCCATCCCTCTCCCCACTCACCGCAGTGCCACTCGTCCGACCCGTCCAGGCAGTCCTCCTGCCCATCACACACGAAGGCGGCCTCCACGCAGCCCAGCACCTCGCAGGCAAACTGGCCCTGGGTGCAGAGGAGCCGGGGGAAGGGCAGCCCTGCCGGAAGAACACACGGGCTGGGGGGCTGGCACTGACCCCCCTGGGGGGTGCCCAGCGCAGAGCTTTCCTGCCCCACTGCGGGGGGCTGGATCCCGGCAGGTCTAGGCCTGCTCCCCTGGAGGGCACAGACTGTCTGCAGAGGCGCAGAGCCAGGCAGGGTCCAGGGGAACTCGGAGCGGTGGAAGGAGGTGCCCAGGCCAGGGCACATGCGTAACGCCCGCCTTACAGAGCCCAGGAGCTGTAATGATGGGCAGGGTTTCGCAGGGCAGCTCCCCCGCGGGGGTCAGCAGCTCCGCCCCCCACCCCGGCTCAGCTGGCAAGCTCCAGCAAGGTCCCAGCCATGGCCCTGCCCTCCTCCCAGCACCAGCACCAAACAGCTGCCCCCTGCTTACCAGCCAGAGTGGTGGCCAGCCCAGGCCTGCCAGGCTGGGAGGCGCCGGTGTGCAGCCCAGGCAGCCCCGTGGTGCCAGGCCCGGGACCTGCTGCCGACACAGTCACAGCCGCCATGCCCGGCAGAGTGGGGCCCAGCAGGCGTGGGGTCCCCGGAGAGGTTGTCCCTGCCCAGAAGAGCCCAGGAGTCCCTGGGGACCAGGCGGTGGGCGTCTCCCCCGGGCGCCCGGGCTCTGGGCTTGCCACGCCGGGAGCTCTGGAGCGCCTGGATTCCTCCACGAGGCCGGGTGTCCCTGGGCCCCACCAAGGCCGAGCTGTGCTCAGGTGAGACACCTCGGGGCCAGCTGCTCCAGGGCTGCGTGTGTCCCCAGCAGGCCCTGTCGTCCCCAGCGTCAGTGCGCCCGGCTCCTTCCCTGGGTGAGCCAGAGAGAAAACGCATCAGTGACGGGCCAGGACAGTCACCCTGACTTTGCCCAGCCCCGCCTGCCTCCCCCGGCCCCGCCTGTCTCCTCCCAGCCCCGCCTGCCTCCCCCGGCCCCGCCTGTCTCCTCCCAGCCCCGCCTGCATTTGCCCAGCCTCCCCCCAGCCCCGCCTGTGTGATGTTATGAGTGTAATATACCGTTCACTTTTTTTTAAACATCATCTTAATAAAAATTTTATAATCTCACTGAAAGGTGACAGGGCCAGAAAGAGTTAATTAACTCACAGACTGACCTGACCCATGGCCGAACTTTAATGACTGGTTAGAAGTTATGTAAATGAATAGAGCTGTGAAATGCAAACCTGCATTGTTAGAGATAGAAGGGGAGCTGTTTGCTCAAGTCTTCTGATATAAGCAAACAAGTCTTGTCTATTGCTGTAGCTTTGATTCAAAGATCAAAAACGGAATATTAACATTTATGATGACACTTGAGGGAAATAGTATTATTGTCTCTATGTCTCTTTGAAGGTTGTGGTAACCTGTATCTGAACTGTTTAATGGATAAATTACCCTGTGCTAATTGCCAGGATGGTTGGGAGACAGAAGATTAAGCTTATTCTCTCAGGCCAAGAGGCTGCTGGAAATGTATAAGAACCCTGGGACACGATCCTTCTTCATCTCAGATCTGCTTTGGGTTTCAAGAGGGGGAAACCTTAAGCACAAGGATTGAGATCCCCAGTCACTGACTGGAGTCACCCTGAATATGGACATTGGACTATAACCTATGGACTATTTCTAAAAGGACTTTTGGCAACTACAAGCTCACCTCTGCTATGTATCTAAACCTCAAGAATTGAATTCAAGTCTGTCTGTATATTGATCTTTTAACCAACACTCTCTCTCTTTTCTTTTTTAATAAATGTTAGTTTAGTTAATAAGAATTGGCTATAGCGTGTATTTTGGGTAAGATCTAAGTTATCATTGGACCTGGGTGTGTGGCTGATCCTTTGGGGTCAGAAGAACCTTTTCTTTTATATGATGAGATAAGATTTTCAGGCCTTGGTTACACTTGCGAGTTACAGCGCAATAAAGCCGCCCACAGCGCTGTACCTCACTCCCCGTCCACACTGGCAAGGCCCGTACAGCGCTGTGTCTCCCTGGCTACAGCGCTGCAGGTTCTCCACCTCCCCGAGAGGAATAATGCAGCGTAGTGGCTACAACTCCCGGGTGTCCGTGTGAACGAGGAGTTAACTTGCTGCGCTGTGATAATCCCCTTATCAAGTGGCCACTCTTCTCATTGTTGTGATCGGCTCCAGGAGTTTCAAGGCTCCAGGAGTTTCAAAGCTCCGTACCAGAGAGAAAAAGCAAACATTTTGCTGTTTGCTTTGAGTGAGCGAATGAGAAACAGGGGGGTCAGAACTTGCAAGGCAGCGTGCTGACACACTCTCAGCACCCCAAAAACCACTCTCTCCCCCCATGCTCCCTGTCACCCTCCACCCCACCCCCCCTTTTGAAAAGCACGTTGCAGCCACATGAATGCTGGGATAGCTGCCCATAATGCACCGCGCCCAATGCAGCTGCAAGGGCCGCAAATGTGGCCACGCCACTGCGCTGTCAGCTGTCAGTGTGGACAGACTGCAGCGCTTTCCCTACTCAGCTGTACGAAGGCGGGTTTAACTCACAGCGCTGTACAGCTGCAAGTGTAGAGCGTTTGGGGTTTGTCTGCCCTGTTCTGTTTGCAGTTCACCCTCATTGAGTGACCTCAGCATCGTTACAGCCTGCCTCCCCCCTGCCCTGCCTGCCTCCCCCAGCCTCCCCCCAGCCCTGCCTGCCTCCCCCAGCCTCTGCCTCAGCTCCACCTGCTCCCCCCAGCCCCGCCTGCGTTCACCCAACCACAGGCAGGGGCCTGCCTCTCCCTGCCCTGCCTGCCTCCCCCAGCTTCCCCCCAGCCCTGCCTGCCTCCCCCAGCCTCTGCCCCAGCTCCACCTGCTCCCCCCAGCCCCGCCTGCGTTCGCCCAACCACAGGCAGGGGCCTGCCTCTCCCTGCCCCTGGCTGCGCCCAGCCCACCAGCTGTGGGGGTTGGTTGAGCACCAGACAGAGACCAGAGTCTTCTCCGCTGCCCTGCCCCCAAGCTTCTCACTGACCAGTCAGAACTAAATTCATCAGCTAATCCACACGCAATCCCCAGTTCAGCCCCAAGTACCGTCTGGGACAAAAGGCGGGGGGGGGCTCTGTAATATTTTTATGATCCCCTATTTGGGCCTCAGTTTCCCCTCTAGGCCGCATTGGCTCTCAGGGCAGGCTGAGAGACACAGAGGTATGCGGGGGTGGCCGAGCTGGCTGAGCGACTGGACGGGCATCAGGAAGGATTGGCCGTGGCCGACCCAGATCAATGGAAAACCCGAGAAGACAATGGCAGCCCCAGCCCCCGGACATGGGCACCCGGCGCCCAGAGGGAGCAGGAATCGAAGCGGTTCCTCCTGGAGACAGCTGTAGCCCCGACCCTGGGGATCTGTGACACCAGTCCCTGGGGCAGCAGGGCGCAGGCCTGGTTTGGGGACTGTGGGGCTGCTGGCAGGATGGGCTGGGCCTGTCCGTTCCCAGGGACTAGGACACTCCTGCTCTCTAATGGGGACCCAGCGCCTGGTGCCACGTCTCTGCCCTGCTCCCGGCCCAGTCTCACCTGCTGCCGCGGTGCCCGATGGCTTCACTGGCGGGCCCGTGGGTTTGGCCTCGCTGCTCTCATTGACTGTGCTGGGAATCCTGGATCCTGGGACCGGAGTCGCGGTGGGGAGCAGGGGCTGCTCGGAGGTGGGGCTGGTCCCCAGAGGAGCAGCACCTGGGGGAGAGGAAGGAACGGATCAGTGGGAGGGCCATGGTGCTGGCTCAGCTGCTCCTGGTCCCCCCCCTCCTGCCCCACCAGCAGCAGGCCCCGGTCCCGGTGACCCCGACCCCAGGCAGAGCCGTGCTCTTCGGGCTCCCTGGGGCAGAGGCTGGACTCGGGGCAGAGACGAGTGGGAGAGGCGCCCGCAGCTGGCCATGCTGGGAGAAGGGGCTCAGGGGAGGGCAGGAGACATGGCGGGGGCTGGGGAGATGGAAAGGGCTCAGAGAAGCCTCCATAGGGCGGGGGGGACAAGTGCCTGCTGGTCTCTAGGGCGCATCCCCCGGGGACGAGGGACGGGCGAGCGGGGCCGCGCCTGGGACCGGGCGATGGGGGAACCTCTCCCCAGGGTCTGAGTCAGTCACACCCGCGTGGGCAGAGCCCTGGGCAGGGCCCTCGCCCGTCCACGCCCAGCCGCCAGGGCAGTTCTGGCTCTCCCTGCTCCAGGCTCTCTCCAGCCCCCCGGCCCCTGGCCAGGATTCCCCGACTAACGGGATGTTTCCCTGGGGACTCGGCCAAACCGTCCCTGGCTCGGGGCCTTTCCGCTCCTCCCTGCGGCGCCCTGACTGACCCCCGGGTGCTCGCCCCCGCCCCAGGCCCGGCACCAGCGGCTCAGGCCCATTGGCAGCGACGGGCTAGGCAATCACGGGGCCTTTTTCACCCCAGTGCCCGGGACTCTGCTCTGCGGCCTGGCTCCGGTCGGGGCTGGGCAGACGCAGGGAGGGACCCCTGAGCAGGGGAGACTCAGCTCAGCCCCAGATAAACTCAGCGCAAGGCTGGGCCCAGGTGGAGCTGGGCTGCCTGCTCCGTCGCCCGACGGGGGAGGGCAAGGCCTGGCGCTACCCACCCCTCCCCTGGCAGGGACTGCAGGGTGCCCACAGGGGCCAGAGCGTGCGGCGGGGGGCGCTGGCCTGTGCAGGATTCAGAGAGGAGGGGGAGAGCTGCTCAGGGCGAGGGGCTAGAGCAATGGCCGGGGGGTACCAGGGGCCCTGTCCTCACCCCGCCGGGTCACAGGCCCCCCCGAACTCGGTGGGACCAGCACTCACTCCAGGGGCAGCCCAGCGCCTCCATGCGCAGGTGGATGCTCCGGTGATACTCCACAGGCACCAGCCGCAGGTAGCGGGCCAGGATCAGGGGGCGCAGCTCCCGCTGCACCGGCGTGTGGCTGTCGAAGTTGCCCTGCAGTACCTGGCCGAGGGACGCGGAGGGAGCGGTCAGCCCGGGGCCGGAGCGCGGGCAGGGGAGAGGCTCTGTCCCCACTGCCAGCTGGCGTGGGAGGGGAGGGGGCAGGCTCGGGGGATGGGAGGGGAGGGGGTCTGGGTCTGGGCTGCACCCAGATCTCAGGCTTCAGCCGAGGGCCACGCTGGTGACTTGCCAGGCCCCTGAGGGTGGCACCTCTGTGGCATGAAACAGCAGCCCCTGGAGACTACGAGTCCCAGCATGCAGTGCTCCATCGTGACAGGAGCAGCCTGGCCGGAGAGACCCTAAATGCCGCCCCGAAGGGCCCCTGGGCGTGGGCACTGACTGGGCAGGGCACACGTGGTACCGGGTGAGCGTGGCACGCTGGGCTCTGGAGATGAGGGCACGCTGCAGAGCTCGTGGGCTGCATCAGGGCACCCGTGCCATGCACACGGCCCAGCGGCTGGGGTGGGGGGAGCGGGCAGGGCCCCGGGGGGGCACGGGCAGGTACCTGAGCCGGCTGGGGGGGCGCGGCGCCGGGCGCTGCCCCCGTGTAATTGCGGTAGTGCACACCGTCGTGGCTGTACTGCAGGCGGTACCTGGTGACCCAGCCCCCGGCCGCCGGCCCGCCCTGCGTGATCAGCGCGCTGACGAAGGTGGGACGCAGGAAGTCCACCTGGAAGTAGGGGCTGCGGTCGGTCTCCAGCGGGCTCCAGCCCGGCTCGATGTTCAGTCTGGGAGGGGCAGAGGGGAAGCCATGGGGCAGGCCCAGCGCCAGCCCTGACCGAGATCCGCACAGGCCCAGGCACCCTGGGGTGGGGAGTCGCCCACCGAGATCGATCGGCACCAGGGCCCTGCCACCTGACAGCTCCGTTCCTCAGGGGGCTCCGCAGCTCCCCCGGGGCATGACCCCCGCCCAGGGCGCCCGCTCCCCTCCCGCCAGCAGCAAAGGGGGCTGGTCACAGCACCTGGAACCCACGCGTGCCTCAGAGCGCCCTGCCCGGCACACAGGGACCTCGGTCGCCCTCCGGCCCCTCGCCTTAGACGCTGCGGGGACAGACCCCAACCCACAGATCCCAGCCCCACTCCACAGGCAGGGAAACTAGCCCCGAGGCCGCCTGGAAACCCCCCCACCCAGGGGCTGTGACCCTCCCGCCCATTCCCTGGTACGTCTACGCTCCGAGCCCGGGGGTGAGTCCCTGCTCGCCGGTCGGTCGGGGTGCGGCTGGGGGCTGGCGGAGCCGGGCCGAGCTGAGAGCGGCGGGATGCACTCGCACGGCTGTTCCGGCTGGCGCCAGCTCGACGCAGGCTGGTGTGAGCACGGCTGGACGAGTGGGGACCCAGCCCTGAGACTGCCCTGAGCTAACCCCTGCCGCTGGTCCAGGCAGAGCCTTTCCAAACACGTCCAGCCCCAACGTCGGGGACGGAGAATCCACCACGTCCCAGGGTCAGTTCCCCTCCCGCCAGCCTGACCGTGCCCATCTCCTTCCAGTCACGTGGGGGGGACCTGTGTCCGCTGGCAGGAGGGGCCCTCCCCCCCTTCCCACCCCCACGCCCTGGCAGGAGGGGCCCTCCCCCCATTCCCACCCCCACGCCCTGGCAGGAGGGGCCCCCCCCCCTTCCCACCCCCACGCCCTGGCAGGAGGGGCCCTCCCCCCCTTCCCACCCCCACGCCCTGGCAGGAGGGTCCCTCCCCCCTTCCCACCCCCACACCCTGGCAGGAGGGTCCCTCCCCCCCTTCCCACCCCCACCCCCTGGCAGGAGGGGCCCTCCCCCCATTCCCACCCCCACGCCCTGGCAGGAGGGGCTGGTCACACCGCAGGGAGCTGCTCACATGTTGGGCACCATGTTGAGGCGCCCGGCGTCCGGGGGGTTGCTGTCCCGGTGGGAGGAGGCGCTCAGCTGCTGGTAGCGGATCCTGCCGTCGTCCAGGCCCAGCGGCTCGCTGCAGGGACCTGCAGAGAGATGGAGCAGCTCAGAGCGGCCGTGCGCCCCCCCCGGCACCCCTGTGTCCCCTCCCCCGCGGCACGTAACCCCGAGAGAGCCCCCCATGAGGGGGGAGGGCAGTACCTGTGGGGGTGGGGAGGACGTCTCCAGGGAACAGCCAGCCCTCTGTGCCCTGGGACACCTGCAACAGGGAAAGCACCGTTACCCGGCCGCCCGCCTCTCCCCCAGTCTGGCCGCTCAGTTACCAGGCCGTGACCCACCCGCACCCCTGGGCACCGAGAGATTGGGACCCTCCCCCATTGATAGCCACTCCCCCACCCCCTCCAGCCATTCATTTCCCCCTCCCCACCCCTGCTGCCATCCGCTCCCCCCCCCCCCCCTGCAGCCATTCGTTTCCCCCCCCCCCCCCCTGCTGCCATCCGCTCCCCTCCCCTCCCCCTCCAGCCATTCATTTCCCCCTCCCCACCCCTGCTGCCATCCGCTCCCCTCCCCACAGAGGTCCCCCCTCGGTGGCAGCGCAGCCAGGCAGGGCTGGGGGGGGGGGGCACACAGGTCATTAACACACTAACAGGGCAGCTGCGAGACCCCCCCTCCCCTCCCCTCCCCTCCCCCGCTGCAGGCTCTCTCACCTCCTCGGTGGGTGGCGAGGGCTGCCGGGGGGCCCAGCTGCTGAGAGAACCAGAGCAAAGGGGTGAATTAGTGGTGCCTCCCCCCTGGAAAGCTGCCTCCGGGGGCTCCAGTCCCGGGGCATGGGGCAGCCCCTCTCCACCGGTCTGAGGGAACCCCCGGCCCAGGCTCAGCTCCGCCATGCTGGGGAGAGATTCAGGGCGTGGCTCCCAGGAGAGGGCGTCAGACCAGCCCCCCAGGAGAGCCCCGCAGAGCCGGGGTGCACAGGGCAACACGCCACTGCTGGCCAGCGGGGCCTGGGGAGTGGTAGGTACACCAGGGGGCACGGGGGCTGGGTCCCAGGAGGGGCTGGCCGGGGCCGACCGGACTTGCCCTGCTCCCCTCACCGTACGCGCCCCCAGCTGTCTCCGCGACACGCCCCTGTGTCCGACAGCCTCGTCACAGGGGTCCGGGCCCCCCCCCCCCCACCTCTGCCCCACGCGGTACCTGGCTGTGCCGGCAGGGGGCACTGTGCTCCCACGCAGGGCGCCGCAGCCGGCCTCGTCGGTGCCGTCCGGACAGTCGGCGACGCCGTCACACCGCCGGGAGGCGTCGATGCAGCCGTCAGACAGCGCGCAGTGGAAGTGGGAGAGGGGGCAGCGCCAGGGGGCAGACGGCCCCACGGACGGGGCTGTCCCTGCAAGGGGGCACAGAGCCCGGGCTGGTAAGCGGGCCGAGCAATGTTGGTAGGAGGGAGCTCTCCGGGCAGACACGGGAGCAGACGCTGCACAGGCCAGCCCGGCTCAGCCTTTCCCAGGCTCCAGGCCAAGGCCCGGGGGGACATTTCCTGTGTCTGGCAGCCCTAGCCCAGGCCCTCCCACTCTAGCGTGTGGCTGCAGCTCCGAGCGCCTGGTCTGTGGGCGCTGCTCTGCCACCATGGATAGGCAGCCCCCTCTGGGCTGGGAGGCGGCGGCTGACCGGACGGGACTCACCCTCCCAGACCTGAGCTGCAGCTGCCTCGGGGGTGGTTTGCAAAGCTCGCTCCCCCAGCACTAAGATGCTGCCCCCTCTGGGGAGGCCCGTGGCAGCTGTTCAACAGCCCCTGCCCAGCCAGAGTTCAACCTTCTGCCAGCGTGGGAAGGTGCAACCGCCAAGGCTGAGTCTCCAGGACACTCCCTGAGCCCCCCTGGGGCCAACACGTGTCCCGTGGGGTTGGCCCCGGCTCCGCCCTGCCCCCCAGGCTGGGCCCCCCCCGCTCACCGCAGCGCAGCTCGTCCGAGAAGTCTCCGCAATCGTCGACTCCGTTGCACACGGCGCCGTGGGGCCCAGCGGGGACGCAGTGTCCGTTGCGGCACTGGAACTCCCCCGTCCGGCAGGGCCTCCGGCCTGGTGGTGCGGTCGGTGCCCCAGGGGGCACTGGGGGGCAGGGAAGGGAAAAGAGCAGGCGGGGGGTGGGTGAGGCAATTCCGGGTCAGTCCCTGGAGATGCGCCCGTCCTGAGAAAGCAGCCCCCAACCCCAGGGGGCACCCTCACCGCACCTGCCCCCCCTCACCTTCCCCTGCCTCTCTCCAGATCCCCCCCCCGCCCCCCTGGGAGGGGCCAGGGCGCGGTACCTCTCTCGCAGCCCAGCAGCTCCGCCCGCAGGAAGATCCCGTGGTGGAAGTCATGGGGGAGGATGCGGAGGTGCCGGGCACGGACCATGCGCTGGAAAGTTCTCACCACCGGTGTGGAGTCGTCGGCGTTCCCCAGGAACAGCTGCAGGGGAGTGACCGGCCGGCTCAGCCCCACACGCCGCACGGACGCCCCAAACACGCACATGCCCTGAACACCTCCTAACACACACACACGCCCCAAACATGCACACGCACACATGCCCCGAACATCCCCCCCAAACACACACACAGGCCCCAAACGTACACACACACCCCAAACACATGCACATGCATGTGGAGAAAGTCCAAAGAAGAGCAACAAAAATGATTAACGGTCTAGAAAACATGATCTACAAGGGAAGATTGAAAAAATGGGGTTTGTTTAGTCTGGAGCAGAGAAGACTGAGAGGGGAAATGAGAACAGTTTTCAAGTACATAAAAGGTTGTTACAAGGAGGAGGGAGAAAAATTATTCTCCTTAACATCTGAAGATAGGACAAGAAGCAATGGGCTTAAATTGCAGCAAGGGCGGTTTAGGTTGGACATTAGGAAAAACTTCCTAACTGTCAGGGTGGTTAAGCACTGGAATAAATTGCCCAGGGAGGTTGTGGAATCTCCGTCATTGGGGAGTTTTAAGAGCAGGTTGGACAAACCCCCGTCAGGGATAGTCTAGATCAGGGGTCGGCAACCTTTCAGAAGGGATGTGCCGAGTCTTCATTTATTCACTCTCATTTAAGGTTTCGCGTGCCAGTCATACATTTTAACCTTTTTAGAAGTTCTCTCTATAAGTCTATAAACTATTGTTGTATGTAAAGTAAACAAGTTTTTAAAAATGTTTAAGAAGCTTCATTTAAAATTAAATTAAAATTCAGATCTTATCAGTTTAGTGCAGTGGTTCTTAACCTGGGGTGCACGCACCCCCTGGGGCAGGGCCGGTGCAAGGATATTTAGCGCCCTAGGTGAAACTTCCACCTCCCCCACCCCCTGCACATAGGTTCATTGAGGGGCAAATCCCAATGAGCCTTTATAGACCCCAGGGGCCAGCCGTGCCCAGGGGCTGCTCCCCAGACCAGGTTCCCCCCTCCCCGCCCCCTGAACTCCCCTGGAGGCGCCAGAGCGTCCCGCTTGTGGCGGCAGCGAGCCCCAGCCATGGAGGAGCTGGCGCGGTGCAGGGGGCAGCAGCCCTGCAAAGGTGGCAGCGCCGCTAGCGGGGAGCAGCCGCGTCCCCCCGCCCCTCCTGCCCAGGCTGCGGCCCGG
>QXTE01000112.1:5205353-5217610 GCA_003942145.1 Platysternon megacephalum | reverse complement strand
GGGGGAGCTCCCGACAGGGGGCTCTGTGGGGAGCGGGGAGGATCTGTGCCCCACTGGCGCTGACTGGCCAGAGTGCGGGAGCCGCAGTGCCCCGCTGGGAGCCCCTGGCCCACTCACCGGCGGTGTGGTTGGCCGGCGGCAGGCGAGTCGCGGGCAGCGCCGTGGGCAGGGGGCTGGGCCGCGCCGTCAGGCACCGAGCTGGGCTCTCGTCAGAGCCGTCCCCGCAGTCCCAGGCTCCGTCGCACACCCGCGTCCGGCTGACACAGGTACCGTCCGGGCACGGCAGCTGCCCCGGGGCACAGGTCACCCGGCCTGCAGCGGGGAGAATTCAGAGGGGCTGCCCGGTCACACGCTGCCACCCGGCCGAGGGCAGCTCCCGGCGCAGGCCCCAGGGCAGGGGGAGGCGCATTGGCGAGCGGGTTGGCAGCTCTCGCTGCTGCCCGCACTCAGCTCCCGAAGGGGATCCAGGCTCCCGGGCCGGCAGCCTGGCCCCCTCACGAGCAGGGCGTTCGCTCCAGGGCCTGCCTGGCGGCATGGCAGGGCTCTGAGGGGGGTGGCTGCCCATGGAGGATGGTCCCGGCGGGGTGGCAGGGCGAGGCCGGGCCTGGCAAGGGGGTGGTCGCCCCTGGGCGGTGGGTGGCCCCGGCAGAGTCGGGGGAGCCTGCGTGGGGAGAGAGGAGCTGCGCGGGGCAGTGGAGCAGCGGCTCACCTGGGCAGAAGGCCTCATCGGTGCCAGCCGGGCAGTCCCTCTTCCCGTCACACACCAGAGCCGGCGGCAAGCACAGCGCGTCCGGGCACTGGAAGTCGCCGGGGGGGCACACGCACTCCCGCTCGTCGCTGAAGTCCCCGCAGTCGTCGTGCCCGTCGCAGCGATGCAGATAGGGCAGGCACCGCCCTGCCGCGCAGCCGAACTCCCCGGCCCCGCAGGGGGGGCTGCAGCCTGCCGGGGCCAGACGGGGTCAGACTCCTCCCACCGGGACAGCTCCGCCGGCGTGGGCAAGGCACAGCCCACATCCCCGCACCAGGCTCCCCGGGGAACGGCACATGTCCAGCAACCTGGCACTCAGCTACCGGGAGCAGGGCCCAGGGTCCCCCGGGGTCTCCACAGGGACCGGGCACCCAGCTACCGGGAGCAAGGCCCAGGGTCCCCCGGGGGGCTCCACAGGGAGCCGGCACTCAGCTACCGGGAGCAGGGCCCAGGGTCCCCCGGGGGTCTCCACAGGGAGCCGGCACTCAGCTACCAGGAGCAGGGCCCAGGGTCCCCCAGGGGTCTCCACAGGGAGCCGGCACTCAGCTACCGGGAGCAGGGCCCAGGTCCCCCGGGGGTCTCCACAGGGAGCCAGCACTCAGCTACCGGGAGCAGGGCCCAGGGTCCCACAGGGGTCTCCACAAGGAGCTGGCACTCAGCTACCGGGAGCAGGGCCCAGGGTCCCCTGGGGGTCTCCACAGGGAGTGGGCACTCAGCTACTGGGAGCAGGGCCCAGGGTCCCCCGGGGGTCTCCACAGGGAGCGGGCACTCAGCTACCGGGAGCCGGGCCCAGGGTCCCCCGGGGGTCTCCACAGGGACCGGGCACTCAGCTACCGGGAGCAGGGCCCAGGGTCCCCCGGGGGTCTCCACAGGGAGCCGGCACTCAGCTACCAGGAGCAGGGCCCAGGGTCCCCCAGGGGTCTCCACAGGGAGCCGGCACTCAGCTACCGGGAGCAGGGCCCAGGTCCCCCGGGGGTCTCCACAGGGACCGGGCACTCAGCTACCGGGAGCAGGGCCCAGGGTCCCCCGGGGTCTCCACAGGGACCGGGCACTCAGCTACCGGGAGCAGGGCCCAGGTTCCCCCGGGGTCTCCACAGGGAGCGGGCACTCAGCTACCGGGAGCCGGTGGCACCGACAGCGGGGTGCTGGCCCCACGCTCTGCCGTGGGATCAGCCCCCCATCACTCACCATGCAGGGCCTGTTCCGCCTTCCGCTCCGGGAGCCCCCCAGTGAATCACCCGCCAGGGCCCCATACTCTGAGCCACGCATGCATAGGGGCAGGGCTGGGACCTCTGCCTGGGGATCTCCAGAGGGGCACAGGTGGGGCGTCACCTCACCTACCTTTGTGCCCCTCTCGTGGGCCCCAGCACACGGCCGGCGCCGTCACACGGGCTCTAGGGCCTGGCTCGGTAGCCCACTGGCCAGCTGGGTGGCCCTGCCCTGCCCCTCGCTAGCCCTGCCACCCCAGGCCCGGCCCACGGCCCGTCACTCACCAGCCTCATCGGACTCGTCGGCGAAGCCACAGTCCAGCTCCCCATCGCAGATGTGTGCCCGGGGGATGCAGCGCCCGTTGGCGCAGCGGAACTCCTGCTGGGCGCAGCCGGGCGCCGGGCAGTCGCGCTCGTCCGAGTGGTCCAGGCAGTCGGCGGCGCCGTCGCAGCGGTACCCCCAGGCCACGCACTGCCCGCTGGCGCACTGGTACTGCTGCGGGGCGCAACTGGGCACGCAGAACTCGTCCGAGCCGTCCCCACAGTCGTCCTCGTTGTCGCAGACCCAGGCGCTGGGCACGCAGCGCCCGCCCGTGCGGCAGGCGAACTCCGCCTCGGGGCAGCGGGGCGGGGCCAGGCAGGGCTCTGCGGGCGCATCGCACTGCCACAGCCCGGCCTCACACGTGCTGCGGGCCGAGGGAGAGCGGGCGTCAGGGCCTCGCCGGGCAGGGGCGCCACGGAGCGGAAGTTGGGGGAACTGTCTCCCCAGGAGGGGGGGATACTATGGGTTGGGGCAGGCAGTGCCCAGAGAGGGCTCTATGGGATCTGCTGGGACCTGGCCATCCCTAACAGCTCACGACAGTCCCCTGGACACAGGGCACAGCTCCCAGCTGGCAGGAGGGAATGGCCGCCCTTCACCTACCCCTGGGGGAGCTGCCCATGGCCTCTCCTGGCTGTCACCTCAGGACATGGGGCTGTCGGGGAGCCCCCTGGGCTGTGGCAATGCCCCCCGGATGGGCAGAGCATGCGCTCGAGGCCGCTCGGTGGAGGCAGGCCCGGAAGATGGGCGGGAGGGAGCTGGCCCAGGGGAGACGGCTGGCAGGGCACTAGCCTGCACTCACCAGTTCTTGCACTCCTGCTTCACCACAGCGCCCGCCGGGAACGAGATGCCCTCCCAGAAACAGGGGCACTCGGCGGGGTCGATGCAGCTGCCATCTGCTGAGGCAAGCGGGCGAGCGATGCAGTCCGGGCCCTGGAGATCCCCCACATTACCGCTGCCGATCCCAGGGCCCCACACCCGGCCGAGAGGGCTGCAGGGGAGCACCGGGAGAGACAGCCTTCCCCCCACCCTGTTCCCGAGCAGCCAGCTCTGGGGGGTGAGAGCCCATCTCCAGCGCGTTCAGAGCGGGCAGCGGCGTCTCCCACAGCCTGTGTCTGAACTAGGGTGGAGTCAGGGGCATCCCGGCTCCAGGGCTGGCACAGTGCAGCACCGGGCGGGGAGAGGCAGCATCCCTGAGACCTGCCGGGATGCTGAGTATAGGAAAGGTGACCCCTCTCTCACTTAAATCTTGTACAAAGCGTATCACGTAAGGCATCGCCGGAAGAGTTACGATTGGCTAAGTGATGCATGTATCAGCTGGGTATGGGAAGGAGGAATATTGGCTGTGCATCGGTATCTCAAACCGGTGTTTGTTCCTGGGCGACACCCCCAGAGAGATTGACATTGGGGCTAGCCAGTGAGGTGTTGGTGGCCCATTAAGGACACTCCACTCTCACAACGGGCCATTGGAGAAACTCATCCCGCCCAGCTGCCCTTTCCTGCAGACGCCTCAGTGGCTGCCCCTCAGTCAGCAAACCACGCCAGGCCATGTGACCTGACTCCATCTTGTACCAGTAACTGTCCATGCTCACGTGACCCTGGACTCCATCTTGGGCCAGTAACTTCCCATGCACCTGGGCTGTGACATCAGAGCTTTGCCTCTTTCCTGCTCTGGGCACTTCCAAAAAGGAGCATTTTGGGCAACGGACTGAGACCCGTCCAATCTTTTGGAAGTTGCCAGAGAGACTTTTGCAAGACAGCAGCCTGCTCCATTGCTGAAAATCACACGTACGTGTGATTCGTTAACCAGCCAATAACTCTCTGCTTTGCTTTGCTTCATAAATCTTTAGTTGGCTCGCTCAGCATTGGCTGGCAGGTGATATTGGTAAGGCCGGAGAGACACATTGAGCTGGAGGTAAGTGTCTGGTCCCTTGCGCCTGGGAGAACCTCTCACGTGGTTTTCAGTAACTCTCAGGACATGAGCCCTGTTTGTCTGGCTGGGACCCTGAAGGGGGACTGTGGTTTTGGCTGCTTGTGAACCAATGTGGTGACACAAGAGCGAGTCACTTTTTGTTACTGGTTCGGTGAATCATAGAAGATCAGGGTTGGAAGGGACCTCAGGAAGTATCTAGTCCAACCCCCTGCTCAAAGCAGGACCAATCCCCAGACAGAGCTTTGTCCCAGATCCCTAAGTGGCCCCCTCAACTCACAACCCTGGGTTTAGCAGGCCAATGCTCAAACCACTGAGCTCTCCCTCCCCCCCTACTGAGCTATCCCTCCCCCCTGGAATAATTCCAGAATAAATCCCAGGTTTGGGGGTTGTCTCCCCATTTCTGGCAGCCTGCCCTGAGTGGGGCATACTCAGTGTGCCCCATCCCAGGCACCAAGTCACACCTGGAGCACGCTCCGTCTCCCCACACCCCAGCACCCCTTTCCCTGCACCCCCCCAGCCTCCAGTCACCCCAGTGCCCCCGTCACCGCCCTGCCCCCAGCACCCCTTTCCCTGCACCCCCCCAGCCTCCAGTCACCCCAGCACCCCTTTCCCTGCACCCCCCAGCCTCCAGTCACCCCAGTGCCCCCGTCACCGCCCTGCCCCCAGCATCCCCGTCACCGCCCTGCCCCCAGTGCCTCTGTCGCCGCCCTGCCCCCAGCGCCCCCGTCACCACCCTGCCCCCAGCCCCTCACCATGCAGGACCCGCCCGTCGGGGCAGAAGCAGCCCTCCACGCAGGAGATGGCATCACAGTGCTCGGCGGGCTGCAGGCCGAAGTTCCTGCAGGTCTGGGGGCAGGCGGGGCCGCAGGCTTCGTACTCCAGCCCGTTGTCGCACTGCATGGCTGGCAGGGAGACACGGAGGTGGGGGTCACGGCCACCGGCCAGGGGCTGGCTCTCCGGGGGCTCAGGAGGCTGCTGGGGCTACATGCTGCAAACGGCCCCACCCCGGGCACACAGAGCCCTCCCGCCTCCAGCCTGGCCTGGGAAAGCTGCT
Organism: Platysternon megacephalum; assembly: GCA_003942145.1. Taxonomy (NCBI): domain Eukaryota; kingdom Metazoa; phylum Chordata; order Testudines; family Platysternidae; genus Platysternon; species Platysternon megacephalum. The sequence goes on along the minus strand of QXTE01000112.1, from coordinate 5,212,348 downwards.
GCTCCGCCCGCTGGGGCAGGGATGGGGGGAGAGGGCAAAGCCCCAGGGCCTGGGCTCTGCTGAGGCGCCCCCCTGTCCCGCCCCCTCTCCAGCCCCGACAGCCAGCCGGATACCCGCGGCTAGACACGCTCTGCCCGTGAGCCCTAGGGCGAGCCCCCGTCCCGTCCTGGCCCACGGGGAGCTCTGCCCACGGCCGCCAGCCCCAGCCCCTCTGTCCGGGGGGGGCACTCACGGCACAGCTCCTGGCTCCTCCAGCGGACGTACACCCCGCGCTGGTTACACTCCTCGGCGTAGGCGGCGATGGCCGTGCACAGACACTCGCAGTCCCCCCCGGAGTCGCACCTGCCAACACACGGCACCACATCAGCCGCCAGCAGCCGGGGAGAGGGGCAGCCGATGCCGCTCACAAGCCAGATGTGGCCTGGGCGGGGGATTCATCTCCGTGTCCTGCCTGGCTCCCCTACAGCCCGTGGAAGGGGAGGGGAACCGGGCTCCATGCTCAGACCTGACGGCAGGGGGAAGCCAACCTGGGTCCACTCAGCCCGGAGCTCCCCCCGTGCACCCAGACCCCCCAGGGACACACAAACTCGGACTCCTGCCTCTTCTCTAGGAGCCGGGCTGGTGCCGCCGAGCCTCAGCCGCACTCACTCACCCAGAGGGGCTCCTGCTCCCTCCCTAGCATCCCTCACGCCGGTCCTGAGCCCCTCCCGATCCCCAGGGCAGGCCTGAGCAGAGCCAGGGGAGGCCAGCACCCGCTGCCCAGCGCTCAGACCAAACCCCTGCACAGACCACTGGCTGCAGGGAACGGCATGGGGCCCTGCCACCTGCGACGGAGTGGGAATTGTTCAGAACGTGTTGTATGAATATTGTTCGTGCCTCAGTTTCCCCTGTGTGGTACATGGGTAACTGGGTGGGGGGAAGGNTGCTCCCTCCCTAGCATCCCTCACGCCGGTCCTGAGCCCCTCCCGATCCCCAGGGCAGGCCTGAGCAGAGCCAGGGGAGGCCAGCACCCGCTGCCCAGCGCTCAGACCAAACCCCTGCACAGACCACTGGCTGCAGGGAACGGCATGGGGCCCTGCCACCTGCGACGGAGTGGGAATTGTTCAGAACGTGTTGTATGAATATTGTTCGTGCCTCAGTTTCCCCTGTGTGGTACATGGGTAACTGGGTGGGGGGAAGGGTTGTTTACTCTTTGCAGAGCCCCAGAGGGCTGGGCTGCCTGAGGCCCACGCCCATGGACAGTCCCAGAAGACAATGACCATTGCAATTGCCTGAACATTTGGCACCTAGCAACAAACGACCATAGACAGCCGCCCTCCCAGTGTGTGTGTGTGTGTGTGTGTGTGAGAGACAGAGAGAGAGAGACCAGCTGGAGGACAAAGGGCTGGGGAGGGGCCAGGTGGGGCTGAAAGCTCCTGGACTGGGTCGGAGAGCTCTGGGACCGACCCCGATGGACATGTCCCAGCAGGCAGGGCAGGGAAGCCGAGGGGTGGACCCCCGTGAGAGTGTGACCCCAAGGGGGCTGACACACAGAGGGGTCCTCCCAGGGACTGTTCCAGAGCCGCGCGAGAGCACCGGGCCTGTGGATCCGGGACAGCTCCCCTCGCCAGCGCTCCGCGCCCAGGCCCCAGAGCCTGCCCCCCCCCGCCCAGCCCCTGGCACCTACCCGCAGGCATCGAAGACACACCAGTCGTAGAACTGCTGGCAGGGCACCTCCTCGTGGCACGGGGCAAAGAGGTGCTGCATGATGATGCTGCAGCGCTTCCGGGCCCAGGTCCCACGGTGAGCGTTCGCCTGGGAACCAGAGATGGGAATGAGAGCACCCCAACTTCCCAGCCACCGCAACACCCCCACAGCTTAGCACCCCAAATCCCCAGCCACCGCAGCACCCCCGCAGCTCAGCACCCCGACTTCCCAGCCACCGCAACACCCACACAACTCAGCACCCCGACTTCCCAGCCACCGCAACACCCCTGCAGCTCAGCACCCCGACTTCCCAGCCACCGCAACACCCACACAACTCAGCACCCCGACTTCCCAGCCACTGCAACACCCCTGCAGCTCAGCACCCCGACTTCCCAGCCACCGCAACACCCACACAACTCAGCACCCCGACTTCCCAGCCACCGCAACACCCCTGCAGCTCAGCACCCCGACTTCCCAGCCACCGCAACACCCACACAACTCAGCACCCCGACTTCCCAGCCACCGCAACACCCCCACGTCCCGGCACCCTGAATTCCCAGCCACAGCAGCATCCCAGCCTCCCATCCACCCCTGCCCCACCCCAGCCTCCGCCCAGCACAGCACTCTCCTGCCGGCGGGTTTCCGCTCCCCCGCCAGCTCCGGGACGTACGGTGCAGGGGTGCTCCACGTCCTCGTTGTTGACCTCGGGGCACAGGAGGCTGACGCGCCAGGAGTTGCCGAACAGGTCGGAGGTGGGCTCCACGACACCCTGCCGGCTGGTGAAGTCGTTCTCCGTGTCCCCGTCGAAATTCCCGCACAGCCCCGCCACGCGGCCCCGGTACCGGGGCTCCAGGTTCACATACACCCGGGTGCCTGGGGGGCAGAGGGCAGTGGGCTCGGGGCTCTGCTGGGGGGAGGGATGGGAGCTCTGCATTCCCAGGAGCTCCATCAGTGGGGGAGCCCCCCAGCTCTGGGGGAAATTCAGCCTGACCCCAGGGTACCACCAGGATCTCACTGCAGCGGGGGAACGGCTGGGTGCCCCTGCCTCTACGGCAAGGATAAGGATCAGTCCCCAGCAGGGAGATGCCCCAGACAGAACAGGGCAGGGGGCAGCCCCATGGCCAGGGCGGTTTCTAACTAGGCCGGGCAGAGCCCTGGAGCAAGCGACCCTGCCCAGGGCCCCAGGGCAGATCAGATGGAACAAGAAGTTCCCGTTCTCACCGATTTCCAGGAGACAGGGAAGGGCAGCAGGGCCCAGGTGACAGCCCAGGAGGCCATCAGGGAAACAAGCCATGTGCTTCCCATGTCCCGCCTGGCAGGGCCCCGCCCCCTCGGCCTGGCAGGGCCCCGCCCCCTCGGCCTGGCAGAGCCTCACCTCCGTCCCAGAGCACACTCAGCCCCAGCTGGGAGATGAGGATGAGAAAGACGCCAGCTCGCTCCAGGGTCAGGCCATTCCCGCTGTAGGTCTTTGGGGGCCGCACTGAGACTCCGTTCACTGTCACGTCCTTTCCTGGTCACAGGTAGAAAAATCAGAGCGTAGAGGGACAGTCAGTGTCTGGGGAGCTCCCCTCCAAGCCGCAGGGCCCTGCCCAGGTCACAGCCTGGGAAATAGCACAGTGCAGACCAACGCACGGCACCGCGCAGCACCGCACCGCTCTGTGATGCAATGCAACACCGCGCCATGCAATGCAACACACCACCCTGCAATGCAACACAACACCCTGCAATGCAACGCAAGGCACCAACCCATGAGGTGATGCACTGCCCTGTGACGCAATGCACTGCACCATTCTATGATGCAACACACCACATCACAGTGCCCTGCGATGCAACGCAACGTATCTGTGACATTATGAGTGTGATGTAATATCTCATTGAAAGGTGACACGGGGCCAGAAAGAGTTAATTAACTCACAAACTGACCTGACCCATGGCCGAACTTATGGTTAGGAAGATCTGTAAATGAACAGAGCTTTGAAATGCAAGTCTGCCTTGTTAGAGGTAGAAGGGGAGCTGTTTGCTCAGGTCTTGTGATGTAAGCAAACAAGTCTTGTCTATTTCTACAGCTTTGATTCAAAGATCAAAAAAGGAATATTAACATTTAGGAAGACACTTGAGGGAAATAGTATTATTGTCTCTATATCTCTTTGAAGGTTGTGGTAACCTGTATCTGAACTATTTGATGGATAAATTACCCTGTGCTAATTGCCAGGATGGTTGGGAGAAGGAGAGTTAAGCCTATTGTTTTCTCAGGCCGAAAGGCTGCTGGAAATGTATAAAAACCCTGGGACATGATCCTGCTTCATCTCAGATCTGCTTTGGGTTTCAGGAGGGGGAACTGTAAGCCATAAGGGTTGAGATCCCCAGTCACTGACAGGAGTCACCCTGAACATGGACATTGGACTATAACCTCTGGACTATTTCTAAAAGGACTTTTGGCAACTATAAACTCACCATCTCTGCTATGTATATGAACCTCAAGAATTGAAGTCAAGTCTGTCTGTATATTGATCTTTTAACCAACACTCTCTCTCTTTTCTTTTTTAATAAATTTTAGTTTAGTTAATAAGAATTGGCTATAGCGTGTATTTGGGGTAAGATCTAAGTTATCATTTGACCTGGCTCTGGGGCTTGGTCCTTTGGGATCAGAAGAACCTTTTATCTTTTACTGGGGTATTGGTTTTCATAACCATTTGTCCCCATAACGAGTGGCACTGGTGGTGATACTGGGAAACTGGAGTGTCTGAGGGAATTGCTTGTGTGACGTGTGGGTAGCCAGTGGAGGGAGACCAAAGTCTTCTCTGTCTGTCTGGTTTGGTGCCTTGGTGTGCAAAGAACCCCAGCCTGGGGCTGGGACTGCCCTGCTCTAAGCAATTTGTCCTGAATTGATACTCTCAGTTGTGTCCCGCCAGAGGCAGCATCGTTACAGTAACACACCACACTGTGATAGAATACAATGCACCGCACTGCAGTTCTTTATAATGTAGCACACCACACTGTGATGCAATGGTGGAATGCACCACACCACACTGCGATGCAATGGTGGAATGCACCACACCACACTGCGATGCAATGCAATGGAATGCACCACACAACACTGTGATGCAATGGTGGAATGCACCACACAACACTGTGATGCAATGGTGGAATGCACCACATCAGACTGCGATGCAATGCAATGGAATGCACCACACAACACTGTGATGCATCACACCGCACTGCAACACACTACAATACAATACACTGCACCACACAATTCAACTGTGATGGCTCTGCTAACCAAGCAACTTACAACTCCCATCCCCTCCCTCCTCAGTGCACACCCCCTTCCTCCTGGCCAGGCGAGGGGCAGGGCCCTGGTTTGAACCAGGCCAGGAGGTGGCTGGACGCAGCGCAGGAGCCGCCTGCAGAGCCGCGTGTGGAGCCGGCGGGTGCAGGTCCGCGTGGGGCTTGTGGGGGAGCAGCAGCGGCTGGGCAGGGAGCCAGTGCGGAGGGGCCCCAAGGAGAGACACGAACTGAGCCTGGCCTGGGAACCCGCAAGCTGTTACTTGCTGGGACAGACTGGCCTGGAGAGCCTGGCTCCGGCCTGGCCTGCCCTGGGGCCAGCCGGGCACCTAGTGCTCACACCTCTCCCCCCACAGGGCGCCAGCCGCCCACCTCTCAGCAGGTGCACGACGGTGTTCCCGACCACCACCACCACCGACTTGGTGCAGGTGACGCCGCTGGTGCCGCAGGGCACGTTCTCGGTGGTGACGGTGAAGAGGCCGCTGCCCTCGCGTGCCAGGACGTACTCGCAGTCGCCCAGGAAGGAGAAGGCCCGCCCGTCGAAGGTGACGTAGTGCGGGTCTCCCGTGGCCACGCAGGTGCCCGCGCAGTGGTGGCTGCTGCACTGCCAGCGACGGCTCAGGCACACGCTGCACAGCAAGGGAGAGGGGTGTCGGGGCTCAGCCACCCTGCAGACCCGGGCACCCCCAGCCCCGGGCACTGCCAGCACCCCAGGCACCGCCAGCACCCCCAGCCCTGGGCACCGCCAGCACCCCAGGTACCGCCAGCACCCTGCCCCAGGCCCCACCCGCACCCCCAGCTGTGCCAGCCCCCCCAGGCCTGGGCACCGCCAGCACCCCAGGTACCGCCAGCACCCCCAGCCCCGGGCACTGCCGGCACCCCCAGCCCCGGGCACTGCCGGCACCCCCAGCCCCGGGCACTGCCAGCACCCCAGGCACCGCCAGCACCCCCAGCCCTGGGCACCGCCAGCACCCCGGGCACTGCCAGCACCCCAGGCACCGCCAGCACCCCCAGCCCCAGGCACCACCAGCACCCCCAGCCCCGGGCACTGCCAGCACCCCGGGCACCGCCAGCACCCCCAGCCCTGGGCACCGCCAGCACCCTGCCCCAGGCCTCACCAGCACCCCCAGCTGTGCCAGCACCCCCAGGCCTGGGCACCGCCAGCACCCTGCCCCAGGCCTCACCAGCACCCCCAGGCCTGGGCACCGCCAGCACCCCTGGCCCTGGGCCCTGACACCACTCCGGGTCCTGCCAGCACCCACAGCCCGAGGCACAGCTCCAGCACATCCCACTTGGCTCCTTAGCCCTGCGCCAGCCCGAGCCCTGCCCTCCACACCAGCCCCACACCACCTCCCGCCTGCTCCACATGGCAATCCCCGGTCAGGGCCGCCAGCCAGGAGAGGTTGGGCCGTCGGATCCCTGGGCGCCCTCACCAGGTGTTGCAGTCCTTGGCGATGGTGTCATTGGGCTGGTACAGCCGGCCGTTATGGTGGCAGGGACACTCGTCCGGGGAGACGCAGCGCTCGTCCTGGGAGGAGGAAGGGGAGCCTGAGAATGGCCTCATGTCCCCAGAGCCCCCAGGAGACCAGGGCAGGGCAGGGGTGGCCCAGCTCGCTCTGCGTTGGGCAGGTCTGCGAGGGGAAGGGGGGATCCAGCCCACCTCCTCTCCGGCTCGAGCCCAAGCTGGGGGTCAACCCAGGTGTCTGGAGGTGAAAGATCTCCCCTTCCCTGGCCACTCCCCTGCCCATGGGGCTCAGCCTCTGCTTGGAGGGGCTGGGAATGCCCCCGGCTCTGCCACAACGTGGGGATGCTTTGTCATGTTTCTGAGCGCCTGTGTGTGCCTCAGTTTCCCCGGTGTGTAGCTTTGTTACCAGTGGGCAGGGGAGGGGGGGTGTGACGCAGTCGGGAGCGGGGCGGATTGACCGGGGAATGTCGGTTAGTTTTACTGGGATTGTCTGCATGGGGGATGGGAGAGCAGGGGGTGACTTTAGGTGAGGGACGGTACCTGAGCCAGGAAGGGGGGG
>QXTE01000112.1:5168789-5198650 GCA_003942145.1 Platysternon megacephalum | reverse complement strand
CCCCTTCTCCAGCGCCCATCCCCCGCCCATCCCCTCCCTCGCCCCTTCTCCCTCGCCCATCCCCCAGCTCTGTCTGTTCTCCAGTGCCAGCCCCCTGCCCATTCCCCATAACCCAGCCCCATCCTCCGTCCTTGTTGCCCCGGCTTGGCTGCCCCACCCAGCCAGGCAGGGCTCCCTCCCGAGACACGCGCCTAGGCCGTCACCCACCGCAGAAGGTCTGGTTCCTCCAGGGCACCGGCGCCCCCTCCTGGGCGCACTGCCTGGCGTAGGTGGCCAGGGCGCTGCACAGACAGTCCCCGCCGGCCGAGCAGCCGCACACGTCGTAGAGGCAGAGCTGGTAGTAGGGCTCCCGCTCCACCAGGGCGTGGCAGGGCTGTGGGACAGGGCAGGGGGCGCGTCACCCAGGGGCTCGGAGCAGCCGCCCGGGCTCCAGGCCCTTCCATTGCGGGGCACGAGGGGGCACTTCAGAAACCAGCCCCACAGACGCATGGGCACACGGACAGCGCATGTGCGAACAGCCACACGTGGAGAGGGCCAGTCCCGTGACCATCCGACACGCGTGACAGAGACCCGGGGTGACCGGGGTCTCTCGGGGGCAGACACACCCGTGCCAGAGGCACACGGCGAACGCTCCTGGATCCGCACACCCCCAGATCCGGTGCCCGTCGCCGCGGTCTCGGGGGCCCCGCCGGGTACCTGGAAGGCCGAGCCGTGCAGGACGGCGCAGGCGGCCTCGGCGAACTCCCTGTGCTGGGCGTAGGTGCCGCAGGGGTCGAAGGCGAAGGAGCCGAGCGCGGGGCACTCGCTCGACGCCCGGAACTTGTTGGCGAAGGCGGCGACGCTGGGCTCCACGTCCCCGGCGGGGGTGGTGAACTCGTCCTGCTGGTTCCAGTTGTAGGTGCCGCACAGGCCTCGCACCTGCCGGGGGAGAGGGGTGAGGGGGCCAGCCCGGAGCCCCATGGGGCTGGGGGGCAGCCCGTGAGCTGCCCCTCCCCACACGCAGCAGGGAGGCCGGCTGGTGCCAGGCCTGCGGGGGGCTGTGGGGACGTGGACTCTTGCTCTGCCAGGCACGGGGCTAAGACCCACCAGCCCCCTCACCCCGGGCTCTGCGATGCCAGTCACTGGAGACCGGGCCTGGGAGGCTCTGGGCCCCGCTCCCGGTACTCAGAGCCGGCCATTCGGCCAACGCCCGCAGCTGGGCTCCTCTCCCCTCGGGGCGTGCGGGCTCTCCCGGGGGGCAGCAGGAGCGCGCTGGGCTCACCTTGCCGGCGAAGCCGGGCTGCAGGGTGATGTAGGCGGCCGGGAGCTCCAGCCCCCACAGCACGTGGGCCCCGAAGGCCTGGAGCAGCAGGAAGGAGGACGAGGCCCGTCGGATGCTCAGGTCAGCGCTGGCAAAGGGCAGGGCCACCTCCTGCCCGTTCACGGCCACGTCCCCTGCAGCAGGGAAGGGCCCGAGAGGAGATGGGAGAGGAGAGGGGCAAGGGAAAATCACACAGAGAGGGCCCCGACCCCACTCCCTGACCCACCACCTGCCAGCTGGTCCCCTGCCCTGGGCAGATCAGAGCCAGCCCCAAGCCACCCAGCCCCCCACCCCGGGGCCGGATTGGAGCTGGTGCCCCATTTCCTGCAATCCCCTGATCCCTCCAGGCTGCCCGTCTCTGCAAGGGGCTGCCAGCCCAGTGATTTCCCTACACCCCCCCGAATTTCCCCAACACCCCCCCCCCCCAGTTTTGTGAACTAGTTACATGCCTAATAATTTCAAATGATGATTTGTAAGCAAAGTCTAAATGAGCTCTCCCTGACAGCTAGTGATGAGCTGGGGGGAAAGGCTTCAGGACCAGATTGTATTTACATTCACACCTAATCTACCTAAGTATCCAGCAAACAGAGCTGTGTTGCCCAAGTGACAGATTTTGGCTGGGGTTGGGTTACAAATCACTTGAATGCAGGGGGGGGGGGGGGAAATGAAATGTTGTTGTTCTTATTGTAGGAGTAAAGCCTGTGCTGATTGAGGGCATCAAGAGACCGTGGGGACCTGTCCCTCTCCACTGGTTAAAGACAGAGCTGATTAGGCTCCATAGAGAGTCTTTTGTTCTGTTAAGTGACCACTGGAGCTGAAATCACTGATAATCAAATCTAAGTGCTTAGACCTGCTGTGGGGACAGTGTCTCTGTGGAAGCGACCTAGCAGCGAGGTTCCCTCCCACCCCTCCGAGAGCTCAGCTGAAATCACTGAGAGCTGGTGGAACCTCAAGAGACCGACTCGCAGAGGTCACAGGGGCAGGTGGCAGCAGAAGGTGACGGCACAGGACCATTGGCAACAGAGTGGTGGAGTGAACGGTGGCACAACAAACAGCAGTGGCCAGAGCGAACAGTGAGCAGCTGGAGGAACAAGCAAGGTGCCTTCTTGCCCCCCACCTGGGAGGTGAACTCACGTGAAAGCACCTCTGAACTCTGAGTCTCCACTGATCAAGGACAACACTGGTGAGTGGGGTGCGGTGGAGGGAAAAGTGAGGGGCACGTTAAATAAACATTTGTTTGTTGGACTATATTTTAGTGACTTTGCTCCAGAATGCTAGATTTGTGACCTGGAATGGGAACTTATATAAATATGTTTCCAAGTAGGCCAAGATTTTTAAAATGCATTATTTGCCAAGGTTGTTATCTCACATCGTTGCTATCTTGAGAGGTCATTATGTTGGGGAGTTTCTGTACTAAACATTTTTATTATAATAATTAATTTTTACATAAGAATGGTCCTACTGGATCAGACCAAAGGTCCATCTAGCCCAGTATCCTGTCTGCCAACAGTGGTCAAGGCCAGGTGCTTCAGAGGGAATGAACAGAACAGAGAATCATCAAGTGATCCATCCCATCGCCCGTTCCCAGCTTCTGGCAAACAGGCTAGGGACACTCAGAGCATGGTGTTGCAACCCTCCCCATCCTGGCTAATAGCCACTGATGGACCTATTCTCCAGGAATTTATCTAGTTCTTTTTTTAATCCTGTTATAGTTTTGGTCTTCATAGCATCCCCTGGCAAAGAGTTCCACAGGTTGACTTTATGTTGTGTGAAGAAGTACTTCCTTTTGGTGTTTTAAAACCTGCTGCCTATTCATTTCATTGGGTGACCCCTAGTTCTTGTGTTATGTGAAGGATTAAATAACATTTCCTTATTCACTTTCTTCACACCAGTCAAGATTTTATAGACCTCTATCATATCCCCCCTTAGTCGTCTCTTTTCTAAGCTGAAAATTCCCAGTCATTTTAATTTCTCCTCCTGTTCCATACCCCAATCATTTTAGTTGCCCATCTCTGTACCTTTTCCAATTCCAATATATCTTTTTTGGGATGGGGTGACCACATCTGCACGCAGTATTCAAGATGTGGGCATGCCATGGATTTATATAGAGGCAAAATGATATTTTCTGTCTTATTATCTATCCCTTTCTTAATNTTTCTTGAGTAGTTTAGTAGGAGGTGAAAATATCATCTGCAAACTTTGCCACCTCACTGTTTACCCCTTTTTCCAGATCATTTATGAGTATGTTGAACAGTAATGGTCCCAGTACCGACCCCTCAGGGATACCACTATTTATCTCTTTCCATTCTGAAAACTGATAATTTATTCCTACCCTTTGTTTCCCATCTTTTAACCAGTTACTGATCCATGAGAGGAACTTCCCTCTTATCCCATGAGGGCTTTTACTTTTCAAAAGTCAATTTAAATTAAATACATTTTTCTTTTAAATTTATATTTTTTTAGAAATCTAGCCCTGTTATGTGTTTTGGTGTAACTTGCATTATCCTGATGTTAAATTTGCATTATCCTAACAAAACATTTACTTTATTCATATCTCTTTTATATATCTCATCGACCCTGACACCCCCCCTGTAAATTCGAACACCCCCCCCCCCCAATTTCCTGGGGAAACCACTGTGCCAGCCGCTCCCCCCGCCGGCGAAGCCCAGCTGACCTGTGGTGCGGAGCCGGGCGGAGGTCCTGTGCGCAGTCACCGTGAGGGCCCGGAGGCAGCTCACGGCCCCTTGGCTCCCACACGCCACCTTCTCCGCCGTGATCAGCAGCTTCCAGTCCACAAAGTCCTGCCAGGCAACGGGCCCTCAGCCTGTGAGGGCCGGAGACGCGGCCCCAGGGCGGCTCCCCAGCCCTTCCCTGCCGCGCGCCCCCGGCCGAGGGGGATGGGACCTGCCCACCACTCTCGAGGGCCCTGCGCGGGCTGGGCTGTGGGCGGGGGGCTCTGCACTGGTTTGTTATTGGAGGGTCTCTCCGGAGCTGCACCAACACTGAGTGGCCAGCCCTCTAGGAGGGCTGCTTGGGCACAGCAACCCTTCCCCCCATGCCTTGGGATTCCCTTCCTGCCCAGCACACCGGGCACTCCCTGCCTGGCTCCCCAGCCCCATGGCAGCTCCCAGGGCACCAGACCCCTCTCCCCTGGCACCCTGGCTCCCCAGCCCCATGGCAGTTCCCAGGGCACCAGACCCCCCTCCCCCTGGTTCCCCAGCCCCACAGCAGCTCCCAGGGCACCAAATCACCCCTCTCCTGGCTCCCCAACCCCCACAGCAGCTCCCAAAGCACCAGACCCCCTCCCCCCAGCAGCCTGGCCCCCTCACCTGCACCAGGATGTACTCGCAGACGCCGTGGAAGGAGTAGCGCTTCTGGTCGAAGGTCACGTAGTGCGGGTCCCCGATCACGGCACACTCGGCCGAGCACTTGTCCTGCGAGCAGTGCCAGCGCCCACCCTGGCACGTGCTGCAGGGACAGGGGTGAGAGAGGGGCACAGGGTGACCGCGGCTGGCTGGGCCCCCTGCCGTACGCCGGGCCACGGCATGCACTCTGGGACGTTGCTGCTGGTGCCTGGGCCCGCTGGACCTGGCGGGGGGCATCTCCAGGAGGGACCTCTCCAGCCTGGTGAGGCTCAGCCTGGGCTCCCACCCAGGGGTCCCCAGCAGCTCCCAGGGTGTCACATCTCAGCTGCCACCCGTCTCTCCGGTTCCACTCAAGTAGCTTTGCTCAGTCGCTGCCCCGCCCCTCCCCCCCCAGGCCCAATTCTCTGTNCACACAATGCTGTCCCCCCCTCGGGCGGGGTGGGACCGTGGGCTGGCTGAGCTGTGAGACGGGGACTCTGCCCCGCTCCATCACTGAGGGGCCCGTGGATCGCCACACCCCAGCCTGGCACGGGACGGCGCCAGCAGCTGCCCCAGGCAGAGCAGAGACGAGCCCACCTCGGCAGTGCGGGGCAGGGGCTCAGGCTGCCCCTCCCCGGTGCCCACACCGGCGCCCGGCTGGCAGGGGGGGATGGGGCCGTTAATAATAATAATAAATGGAGATATACCTATCTCATAGAGCTGGAAGGGACCCCGAAGGNGACACAATGCTGCCCTCCCCTCAGGCGGGGTGGGACCGTGGGCTGGCTGAGCTGTGAGACGGGGACTCCGCCCTGCTCCATCACTGAGGGGCCCGCGGATCGCCACGCCCCAGCCTGGCACGGGACGGCACCAGCAGCTGCCCCAGGCAGAGCAGAGACGAGCCCACCTCGGCAGTGCGGGGCAGGGGCTCAGGCTGGCTGGGGGTTACCCCAGGGGCTGCCCCTCCCCAGTGCCCACACCGGCCCCCGGCTGGCAGGGGGGGATGGGGGCGTTCCTCACCATTGGTTGCACCGCTGCCGGATGCTCTGCCCCGGGGCGTACTTCTGGCGACGGTGGTAGCAGGGGCAGTCGCCCTCAGGGATGCAGGCCCCCCCCTCCAGATAGAGGCCCGGCGGGCACTCGCAGCCGCTCACGCACTCGTCCCGGCAGTGCCCCTCCTCGCCGGTGCCCACGGCGACACAGCTGGCCGGGCACGAGGACACGCAGTCCGAGTACTGCTTCCCCTGGCCGCACTGCTTCTCTGCGGGGCAGACACACGGCGCCTCAGGCCCGGGCTGGCAGTGCCCCCTCTGCCGGGCAGCCGGACGCGGGCTCCCAGGGAGCACGTGTGGGGAGATGCCACCAGAGCCCCGGGGGGCTGCTGCTCCCCACACGCAGGCTGCGGTGCCGGAGTGAGAGGAGGGGTAGTGAGTCTCTTACCCTTACCCATGGGCCTCGGCACGAGAGGGCCTGTCCTTTCCCTGCCTCCTACACACGCACCAGCCGGGGCGTTCACGGGCGGGCTGCCCGGGGGCTGAGTGTCTCCTGAGCGTGCAGGGGGGTGAACCTGGGCGTGAGGGGGGGTGTATGTGGGGGCTGGTGCGAGGGGAGGGCGTGGGGTCTGTGGCAGGTGGCATGCGTGAGGGCGGGGGGCAGAGCGGGGGGGAAGGGGGTTCCGTGGTGCCGGAGTGGCTCGGCTGTGGGGCTGCCGGCCGGGGAGCGCACTGTTCCCTACCGCAGAACCCGGGCCTCCGCCAGTCGACGTAGACGTGCTGCTGGGCGCAGTCGCGGGCGTAGCTGGCGAAGGTGGCGCAGACGGCCTCCCGCCGCCCGGCCCCCGCGCCCCCACGCTGGCAGGACGCGTACATGCAGGCGTCGTAGAATCCGCCCGGGTCCACCTGTCGGGAGAGAGGCCGCGTCAGCGAGCACCAGGGGGCGCCTCTGCCCCCGGCTGCCCCCCGGGGGTGGGTACCGCCGTCCCCTGACCTCGGAGTGGCACTGGCTGAAGGGGCTGGCCAGCAGCTTCCGGCACACGGCCTCGGCCTCCTGCCTCACGGCGCCGGCCTCGGCGACGTCGCAGCTGTGTCCCGCCTCCGCTGCGTCCTGGCACGGGAGCTGCACCCGGGCAGAGCAGAAACCCCGTCAGTGCCAGAGCACCCCAGCCTCAGCCACCAGCCCAGCGCCCCCCAGGGGAGCACCCCCAGCCTCAGCCATCAGCCCAGCGCCCCCCAGAGCCGCACGGGAGGAGCACCCCAGCCTCAGCCACCAGCCCAGCGCCCCCCAGAGCCGCACGGGAGGAGCACCCCAACCTCAGCCACCAGCCCAGCGCCCCCCAGAGCCACACGGGGGGAGCACCCCAGCCTCAGCCACCAGCCCAGCGCCCCCAGAGCCGCACGGGGGGAGCACCCCAACCTCAGCCACCAGCCCAGCACCACCCAGAGCCGCACGGGGGGAGCACCCCAACCTCAGCCACCAGCCCAGCGTCCCCCAGAGCCGCACGGGGGGAGCACCTCAGCCTCAGCCACTAGCCCAGCGCCCCCCAGAGCCGCACGGGGGGAGCACCTCAGCCTCAGCCACTAGCCCAGCGCCCCCCAGAGCCGCACGGGGGGAGCACCCCAACCTCAGCCATCAGCCCAGCGCCCCCCAGAGCCGCACGGGGGGAGCACCCCAGCCTCAGCCACCAGCCCAGCGTCCCCCAGAGCCGCACGGGGGGAGCACCTCAGCCTCAGCCATTAGCCCAGCGCCCCCCAGAACCGCACGGGGGGAGCACCCCAGCCTCAGCCACCAGCCCAGCGCCCCCCAGAGCCGCACGGGGGGGAGCACCTCAGCCTCAGCCATTAGCCCAGCGCCCCCAGAACCGCACGGGGGGAGCACCTCAGCCTCAGCCACCAGCCCAGCGCCTCCTAGAGCCGCACGGGGGGAGCACCCCAACCTCAGCCACCAGCCCAGCGTCCCCCAGAGCCGCACGGGGGGAGCACCCCCACCTCAGCCACCAGCCCAGCGCCCCCCAGAGCCGCACGGGGGGAGCACCCCCAGCTCACCCCATGCAGCCCCCGGGCACTCCCCCTTCTGAGCACACATTGCTCGTGTGCAGGAGAAGCATCTCCACCGGCCGCTGCAAACACCCCAGCTTCGGCTGCTCCTGGCAGGGTCAGGAATACGCTGCATGGGGGCAAAGGGCTCTGGGCACTAGCGGAGTCCCGGCGGGGGGGGGGCGTCACGCCTTCCCCCTCCCTCTGAGCCATGGGAGAGGACTGCAGCAGGGGCCCTCCCCAGTACCTCTGGGCTGGCAGCCGGGACCCTCCAGGAATTCCCGAAGCTGGCGGCGAACGTGGCCACATCCCCTCCTACCCGCAGGAAGTCATCTGCAAGCAAAACAGGGGCTGGGGATGTGGGGAGAGGAAACCGCCCTGCTGGCGGGTGATGGACGGCCCCATGCGGTGAGCAGGGCGGGTCGGGGGCGGGGCGCTGTGGGCAGGGGTCCGGCCCCACGCTCTGAGCACGGCGGGTTGGGGGCAGGGCGTAGTCGGCAGGGCGCCCGGCCCCACACTCTGAGCGGGGCGGGGCGGGGGCGGGGTGTAGTCGGCAGGGGGCCCGGCCCCACGCGGTGAGCAGGGCGGGGTGGGGGCGGGGCGCTGTCGGCAGGGGGCCCGGCCCCACGCGGTGAGAAGGGCGGGGTGGAGGTTGGGCGTAGTCGGCAGGGCGCCCGGCCCCACGCGGTGAGCAGGGCGGGGTGGAGGTTGGGCGTAGTCGGCAGGGCGCCCGGCCCCACACGGTGAGCAGGGCGGGGTGGGGGCAGGGGGCCCGACCCCACACGGTTAGGATTAGGGTGCGTTGGGGGCGGGGCACTGTCGGCAGGGGGCCCGGCCCCACACGGTGAGCAGGGCAGGGTGGAGGTTGGGCGTAGTCGGCAGGGCACCCAGCCCCACGCGGTGAGCAGGGCGGGGTGGGGGCGGGGCGCTGTCGGCAGGGCACCCGGCCCCACGCGGTGAGCGGGGCGGGATGGGGGCGGGGCGCTGTCGGCAGGGGGCCCGGCCCCACACAGTGAGCAGGGCGGGTTGGGGGCGGGGCGCTGTCGGCAGGGGGCCCGGCCCCACACGGTTATGATTAGGGTGGGTTGGGGGCAGGGCGCTGTCGGCAGGGCGGGGTGGGGGCGGGGCGCTGTCGGCAGGGGGCCCGGCCCCACACGGTTAGGATTAGGGTGGGTTGGGGGCGGGGCGCTGTCGGCAGGGCGCCCGGCCCCACGCGGTGAGCAGGGCAGGTTGGGGGCGGGGCGCTGTCGGCAGGGGGTCTGGCCCCACACGGTGAGCAGGGCGGGGTGGGGGCGGGGCGCTGTCGGCAGGGCACCCGGCCCCACGCGGTGAGCGGGGCGGGGTGGGGGCGGGGCGCTGTCGGCAGGGGGTCTGGCCGCACACGGTGAGCAGGGCGGGATGGGGGCGGGGTGCTGTCGGCAGGGGGTCTGGCCCCACACGGTGAGCAGGGCGGGGTGGGGGCGGGGCGCTGTCGGCAGGGGGCCCGGCCCCACGTGGTGAGCGGGGCAGGGTGGGGGCGGGGCGCTGTCGGCAGGGGGTCTGGCCCCACGCGGTGAGCAGGGCGGGTTGGGGGCAGGGCGCTGTCAGCAGGGGGCCCGGCCCCACGCGGTTAGGATTAGGGTGGGTTGGGGGCGGGGCGCTGTCGGCAGGGGGCCCGGCCCCACGCGGTGAGGAGGGTGGGTTGGGGGCGGGGCGCTGTCGGCAGGGGGCCCGGCCCCACACGGTGAGCAGGGTGGGTTGGGGGCGGGGCGCTGTCGGCAGGGGGCCCGGCCCCACACAGTTAGGATTAGGGTGGGTTGGGGGCGGGGCGTAGTCGGCAGGGGGCCCGGCCCCACACGGTGAGCAGGGTGGGTTGGGGGTGGGGCGCTGTCGGCAGGGCGCCCAGCCCCACACGGTTAGGATTAGGGTGGGTTGGGGGCGGGGCGTAGTCGGCAGGGGGCCCGGCCCCACGCGGTGAGCAGGGCGGGGTGGGGGCGGGGCGCTGTCGGCAGGGGGCCCGGCCCCACACGGTTAGGATTAGGGTGGGTTGCCCCCGCAGGGCTGCGCTCACCGGCAGGGTCGTCGTTGTACAGCCCGCAGAGTCCGCGCGTGGTGCCCCGCAGCTCCCCGCTGACCGTCACATACACCGTGTCGCGCCCGTCAGACTTGACCCGCACGCCCAGGCCGCTCTCCACGAAGACGAAGTCACCGAGCCACCGGACGCTGATCCCTGCGGGGGGAGAGCGGGGGGCAGCTCAGCAGAGCCACGGGCCTGGCTGCCAGCCGGGGCCCAGAGAGACGGGGCCGGACTGAGCAACGGGTGCATGGGCTGCATGTCGGGGCCTCCCTGCCAGGGAGACGGAGCCAGCGGTGGGATCATCTCCAGGAGGGGCTGGTCGCCCCGGGGCTGGGCTGGTCAGAGCCCTGGGTGATGGACTGTCGGGCTGCTCCTGCCCGGGCACAGCCTAGGTGCTCTGTGTGTCCCTTAATTCCATCCCATTCCTCCGAGCTCGCCCCATGGCCCCAGCAATCCCTCCCCGGGGCCCCTTAGCCCTGCTAGGCCTCTCCTCCCACCAGCTCTGCCCGGGCGCTGGGTACGGGTGGACCCCAGCTGGTGTCAGGGGTGCTGAGCACCAGGCGCCTGGAGAGAGACGGGTCTGGGGAGACCCCAGGGAGCCCAGGACACGGGGGCACCCAGGGCTCTGCCAGGCAGATGGGCAGATCAGAAGCCCCCGCGTGCTGGCCCCACAGAGCTCTCTGTCCCCCTCACCGTCCTGCAGGAGCGGCTGCCCCTCCGGCACCACGGCCCCGTTCACAGAGACGTTTCGGCCCTGCGCCACGACCAGGTCCAGCCCGAAGAGCATGCGCAGCGCCTGCGGGGGAGGCGGGGCGGGAGTGAGCGACATGGCAGCTCAGGGGCGCGCGGAGCTAGCGGGGGACAGTAGAACATGGCCCATGGCTTTAACAGCGCGGGGATGAGCCACTGGGACCAGCTTCCCCGGGCAGTGGGGAGTCTCCATCCCTCGCTGGCTCCCCAGCAGACTGGCTACTTCCCCGAGAGACGCTCTAGCCCAGGGGTCGGCAACCTTTCAGAAGTGGTGTGCCAAGTCTTCATTTATTCACTCTGATTTAAGTTTTTGCGTGCCAGTCATACATTTTAACGGTTTTAGAAGGTCTCTTTCTATAAGTCTATAATATATAACTAAACTATTGTTGTATGTAAAGTAAATAAGGTTTTTAAAATGTTTAAGAAGCTTCATTTAAAATTGAATTAAAATGCAGAGCCTCCCAGACTGGTGGCCAGGACCCGAGCAGCGTGAGTGCCACTGAAAATCAGCTCGCGTGCCGCCTTTGGCACGTGTGCCATAGGTTGCCTACCCCTGGGCTAGCCAGACACAAGCCACGGGGCTCGGGCCAGGCAGACCTGGCTGAAATTCACGGCCTGTGGCCTGGGAGGTCCTTCTGGCCCAAAGCTCTGCGGAGCAGGGGGGTAGGTGACCTCCACCAGCCCCTCCTCAGCCAGTCTGCCCCCCAGGCTCTTCCTGGCACCCCCCTCCGCCCCCAGCCCGCTCTCAGTGTGTCTCTATCCCCTCCTCTGGCTCTCTCTCTCTGTGACATTGCATCCATATGATTTATGGAAATATGCTTATGAGGGTAAATATGATGTAACTGGAATATGCTTTATGCAAAAGGTCTCTTGTAAGGTATCATAACAAAGGTTCTAATCTACTGAATATATTCCTCCTATTTGTATGAATGTATCACTCTTGTATCTGAAGCTAGAAATATAAAGTATAACTCTGGGGTCCTATTGTAATTATGCAACGTGTGGGCCATTAATGGTGATTTAGAATCTTAATGGCTCCCATTGACTAGGACAATTGGTTGTAAATGGCTGTTTACTTGCAAACCGTCCTGTGTTCCTGTGGGCCAGCCCAGGAAGAATGGAGGCTGGGGCGTCTCACAGGACATGTGACCATGTCACATGATGCTGGAATCCATCTTAAATCTGGTACTGTTCCATTTAGAAGGAGGGGTGGGGACCCTGTGACGGGGCGGGCCGGCCCCGCACTGGTATAGCAGGGGTTAACCCTTCTTTGTTAGCAGAGGAAGCCACGCCCAGGAGGCCCTGCTGGGCATGCTCCAACTGGAAGACCGGTATAAAGGCCTGCAGGTCAGCTCAGTCTGGGCTGACCACCGGGGGAGAAGGACGCACACCGCCAGCTCCTGCAGAAGGAGAGCCAGTGCGCCAGGACCGAGGGGTCAGCCGAGCAGAGGCCGGACTGGAGACTCCGGGGAGGGACGCCTGCCGGGAGGAACCTACGGAGGAACCGCTCCCACAGCGCAGACGTCCGGCGAGACAGGGTAGGAAGTGACCCAGGGTGATTCTTGAGACTGACAGCCTTAAAGCTGCAGTACCGCTCGGCGTGTTGCGGGCGGATCCCCGCCGAGCGGGTGGCAAGAAAAGCTTGCCACGACCAGGGCCCTGGGTCGGGGCTCGGTGGAGAGGGCGGGCCCGAGTCCCCCTACCCCACCCCTTAAACCCCGCTCCGAAGGGGGGTGCTGTTGGACTCCGGCCGCTAGGCCGCGCTACCCCGCTCCGAAGGGGGGTGCTGTTGGACTCCGGCCGCTAGGCCGCGCTACCCCCGCTCCGAAGGGGGGTGCTGTTGGACTCCGGCCGCTAGGCCGCGCTACCCCCGCTCCGAAGGGGGTGCTGTTGGACTCCGGCCGCTAGGCCGCGCTACCCCCGCTCCGAAGGGGGTGCTGTTGGACTCCGGCCGCTAGGCTGCTCTACCCCGCTCCGAAGGGGGGTGCTATTGGGCTCCGGCTGCTAGGCCGTGCTACCCCGCTCCGAAGGGGGTGCTATTGAACCCCTGCCGCTAGGCCGCGCTACCCCGCTCCGAAGCGGGGTGCTATTGGACTCCGGCCGCTAGGCCGCGCTACCCCGCGCCGAGGGGGGTGTTATTGGACTCTGGCCGCTAGGCCGTGCTACCCCGCTTCGCGGAGGGCGGTTACATGGACGCCGGCCCTTAAGCCGAAAAACCCCGGTTGCCAGGGGCAGAAGGAAGGACAAGGGAGAGGCGAGGCGCTAGGCCCCAGCCCGCCCCTGACACTAGGGGGTGCTGGGGTACCAGGCCCGTCACAGACCCAGAGACAAAAGATTCCCGCCTTGGGCCAAAGCTATAAAAGGGGGTGGAACAGAACAAAGGGGGCTGCAGTCATGAGAAATCCCCTAGTTACTACCTGAGCTGGAACAAGGGCTGTACCAGGGGAAAGGATTGGGCCCAGACTAGGAAGGAGTCTAGTCTGTGAAAGAAGCTTATTGGAACATCTCTAAGGGTGAGATTTACCTGTAAACAGTTTCTTAATGTATTAGGCTTAGACTTACGTGTTTTGTTTTATTTTGCTTGGTGACTTACTTTATTCTGTCTGTTATTACTTAAGACCACTTAAATCCTACGTTTTATACTTAATAAAATCACTTTTGTTTATTAATGAACCCAGAGCAAGTATTAATACCTGGGGGAGCAAACAACTGTGCATATCTCTCTATCCGTGTTATAGAGGGTAAACTTATAAAGCGGGTTCCCAAGAGGATGGATCTAGACTGTTCACAGTGGTACCAGATGACAGAACAAGGAGCAATGGTCTCAAGTTGCAGTGGGGGAGGTTTAGGCTGGATATTAGGAAAAACTTTTTCACTAGGAGGGTGGTGAAGCACTGGAATGGGTTACCTAGGGAGGTGGTGGAATCTCCTTCCTTAGAGGTTTTTAAGGTCAGGCTTGACAAAGCCCTGGCTGGGATGATTTAGTTGGGGATTGGTCCTGCTTTGAGCAGGTGGTTGGACTAAGCGCGCCGTCACAGTCCCTTCCAACCCTGATATTCTATGATTCTATGATTCTAGAGGGTGGACAATTTATGAGTNACAGTTTCTTAATGTATTAGGCTTAGACTTACGTGTTTTGTTTTATTTTGCTTGGTGACTTACTTTATTCTGTCTGTTATTACTTAAGACCACTTAAATCCTACGTTTTATACTTAATAAAATCACTTTTGTTTATTAATGAACCCAGAGCAAGTATTAATACCTGGGGGAGCAAACAACTGTGCATATCTCTCTATCCGTGTTATAGAGGGTAAACTTATAAAGCGGGTTCCCAAGAGGATGGATCTAGACTGTTCACAGTGGTACCAGATGACAGAACAAGGAGCAATGGTCTCAAGTTGCAGTGGGGGAGGTTTAGGCTGGATATTAGGAAAAACTTTTTCACTAGGAGGGTGGTGAAGCACTGGAATGGGTTACCTAGGGAGGTGGTGGAATCTCCTTCCTTAGAGGTTTTTAAGGTCAGGCTTGACAGAGCCCTGGCTGGGATGATTTAGTTGGGATTAGGTCCTGCTTTGAGTAGGGGGTTGGACTAGATACCTCCTGAGGTCCCTTCCAACCCTGATATTCTATGATTCTATGATTCTAGAGGGTGGACAATTTATGAGTTTACCCTGTATAAGCTTTTTACAGAGTAAAACGGATTTATTTGAGGGTTGGATCCATTGAGATCTGGGTGCTGGAGACAGGAGCACTTGCTGAGCTGTTTTCAGTTAAACCTGCAGCTTTGGGGGCGTGGCCCAGACCCTGGGTCTGTGCTGCAGCAGGCTAGTGTGTCTGGCTCCACAAGGCAGGGGTCTGGAGTCCCAAGCTGGCAGGGAAAATGGGCTCAGAGGTAACTTCAGCATGTCAAGTGACAGTCCCAAGGGGGTCTCTGTGACCGAACCCATCACACACTCCCTTGCTCTTTTCTCACCCCCCCTCTCCCTTTCTTCCCGTCTCTCCCCACCCCCGCCCTGGCTGTCCCAGAGGACCTCGGCGAGACCCCGTACCCGGTGGCAGTGCGGTGGTGCGCAGGTCCCGCTGCCCGAGATGTCCACGGCCCAGGTGCCGTCGGAGGCAGTGGCTAGGCTGTAGGTGCAGTCCCCGTGGAAGTGGAAATGTTTCCCATCAAAGCTGCGGTAGTGGAAGCCGGCCCAGGTGACGCAGGTGGCGAAGAGGCGGTGGCGAGGCCTGGGCAGGCCCAGCAGGGCCGTGGGGGGCAAGGCCCGGAGGAGGAAGGGGGCCGGCAGGTCCCCTGCGGAAGAACAGGGGGACCAATCAGCCAGCGGGCACGTCACAGTCCGGTGACACCCACAGAACTCCAGAACCAGGACCCACTGTGAGCTGCCGTGGAGGCGAGGGAGGCAGCATGGGCTGGGGGGCACCCGGTAACCGGCCTCTGGGAGACCTGGCATGGGGGGCTCCAACTCGCCCCCCTGGGAGGGTCGGTCAGAGCTCAGCTGCCCAGGGCCGGGCGACAGACCATGCCAGGGCCACCCTGGGGTCTCTCCTGAGGGTCACTGCTGCCCGGGGGGGTGAGGGTCTCGCTCCTCAGCACCCCTGTGGCTGTCCCGGAGAGAACAATGCCGGGAGCAAGGCATGCTGGGAGCTGCCATCTCCCGGGGGCTGCCACGGCCCCACGGACTGGCTGGGTCGCCAGGGGCCGGGGGCGTTACCCCAGGGTGAATACAGCAGGGCCTGGCAATGGGAGGAGCACGCAGGGCAGCGCCCCTTGCCCCCAGAGCCAGCACTCACCGGGCAGGGGCAGGGCGGAGCAGCTGAGGCAGAGCTCGGAGGAGGTGTTCTTCCAGCTGCGGCCCCAGGGGCGCCCGCAGCACTCGGCCATGCTCAGCAGGGACAGGTTCCAGGCGCCCAGGCCGGCCTGGCACTGCCACGTGGAGAAGCAGAGCCCCGGGAAGCCCTCGCCTGGGGGAGAGCGACAGACACCGGTCAGGGGAGAACGAGGTGCGACGAAGTGGGAATGTTGTTAATGTTTTCTCTGAATACTGTGTGGGTGCCTCAGTTTCCCCTATGCAGTTCCTAAGTATCTAGGTGGTGGGATAAGGGTGTATGGTTGTTGCAGAGCGAAGGGCCAGTGTAGATAAATGCCTGACACTTTGTCTCCTGGCAACTGATGGCCGGGGCCCCTCCTCTGCAAAGGTGCCAACTGAAGGTGTTGGAGACAAAGAGGTCAGGTGACCTCCTAGCCCGGGAAAGGGACAAAGCCCAGAGGAGGAGGGGCTGGAGGGGTTTTTTCGGTTTCGAGCTGGCTGGGGAAACGGAGGGGTGCCCAGACGGGGCTCTGGCCCCCCTAGGGCCCCAAGATGGACCTAACTGAGGGGGTCCTGTTGTCTGTACCTGCAAGACCTGTTTTAGATCGTGTTCCTGTCATCTAATAAACCTCTGTTTTACTGGCTGGCTGAGAGTCACGTCTGACTGCGGAGTGGGGGTGCTTGCAGGACCTCTGGCTTCCCCAGGACCCCGCCTGGGCGGACTCGCTGTGGGAAGCACACGGAGGGGCGTATGCTGAATTCTCCAAGGAGAGACCCAGAAGGTGAAGACCTGTGAGCTTCTTGCCCTGAAAACAGTCTGCTCCGAGGGAGAGGAGGCTCCCCAAAGTCCTGCCTGGCTTTGTGGGGAGCAGTTCCAGAGCATCGCCCAGGGACTCCGTGACACGAGGCCAGGCCCTGGGTCACGCTCCATCGGGCCCCCGCTGTCCCCCAACGACCCCCGAGCCTCCCTACGTGTCCAAAGGACTCTGGTGGCCACAGAGACCTCAGAGCCCGGGGAAGGTTCCCCTGCCCGTGGCACCCGGCGCGGCCTCAGGGCTCCCTCTGGGGGTGGGACCGTGTGGACGGGGGCTAATCACAATGGCGTTGTGCTGGGCCCACGCCCAAGGGTGCAGGGCAGCCCAGCCCGCGGCTCCCTAACCCAGCTCCCGCCTGCCCCAGCCCGACGCCCTGTGCCCGGCTCCCCCCCGAACCCAGCCCCCGCCTGCCCCAGCCCAACGCCCTGTGCCCGGCCCCCGCCTGCCCCAGCCCAACGCCCTGTGCCTGGCTCCCCCCCGAACCCAGCCCGACGCCCTGTGCCCGGCTCCCCCCCGAACCCGGCCCCCACCTGCCCCAGCCCGACGCCCTGTGCCCGGCTCCCCCCCGAACCCGGCCCCCGCCTTCCCCAGCCCGACACCCTGTGCCCGGCTCCCCCCCGAACCCGGCCCCCACCGGCACCAGCCCGACGCCCTGTGCCCGGCTCCCCCCTGAACCCGGCCCCCACCGGCCCCAGCCCGATGTCCTGGGCCCGGCTCCGACAGGCTCCTCACCCTGGGTGNTGCCCGGCTCCCCCCCGAACCCGGCCCCCGCCTGCCCCACCCCGACGCCCTGTGCCCGGCTCCCCCCCGAACCCGGCCCCCACTGGCCCCAGCCTGACGCCCTGTGCCCGGCTCCCCCAGCCCAACGCCCGGCTCCCCCCTGAACCCGGCCCCCACCGGCCCCAGCCCGATGTCCTGGGCCCGGCTCCGACAGGCTCCTCACCCTGGGTGCAGTGGGCCCCGCTCCAGCCCTGGCAGCAGGCTCGCACTGTGCGGTTCCACACCACAGGCCTCGTGTCCGGGGGCCTGGCGGGCAGGGGAGAGACACGGTCAGAGACGGGGCAGGGCACAGACGGGGCAGGGCACAGAGAGGGGATGGAGGGCACAGAGAGGGGATGGGGAGCACAGAGGGGACAGGGGCAGAGAGAGGGGGCAGGGGCACATAAAGGAGATGGGGGGGCACAGAGAGGGGATGGGGGGCACAGAAAGGAGATGGGGGCACAGAGAGGGCAGAGGCACAGAGAGGGGATGGGGGGCACAGAGAGGGGATGGGGGGCACAGAAAGGAGATGAGGGCACAGAGAGGGCAGGGGCGGAGAGAGGGGGCAGGGGCGGAGAGAGGGGGCAGGGGCACAGAGAAGGGATGGGGGGCGGAGAGAGGGGGCAGGGGCGGAGAGAGGGGGCAGGGGCGGAGAGAGGGGATGGGGGGCACAGAGAGGGCAGGTGGAGAGAGGGGGCAGGGGCACAGAAAGGAGATGGGGGCACAGAGAGGGGAGGTGCTGAGGGAGTCACCCCTGGGCTGAATCTCTCTTGGTTCCTTGGCCTCCACGATCCCACCTGGATTCCGCCCCCCCCCCCCCCCCCCCCCCCCCCCCCCCCCCCCCCCCCCCCCCCCCCCCCCNCACAGGGAGGCGGTGGGCCCGGCCTGGGCATAGAAGTGGGCAATGGCCTGGTCCCCACCGTAGGCCTGGTGCATCCTGTGCTGGTCGATGCGCCAGCCCGCCAGGTTGTAGTGGTGCACCTCCGCGCAGGGCACCGCCTGCTCACGCCGGGGGCTCACCACCTCCTGCTCCGTCACCTGCTCCGTCCTCTCGCACCAGCGCCTGCAACGGCCCCGGCATCCGAACGAGGAACGGGCCCGGCCCCCACACAGAGCCCTGGACCCCCCAACCGGAGCCCTGGACCCCCCAACCGGAGCCCTGGACCCAGCTCCCCCAAACCGGAGCCCTGGACCCCCAAACCGGAGCCCTGGACCCCCAAACCACAATCCTGAACCCCCCAACCGGAGCCCTGGACCCCCAAACCGGAGCCCTGGACCCAGCTCCCCCAAACCGGAGCCCTGGACCCAGACCCCTAAATCAGGACGCTGGACCCAGCCTTTCCCACCCCTCCGCCACGTTGCAACCCCGGCCCTCAGCCGGCCAAGCCTGACCAGGAGTCCCAGCGCCAAACCCGCAGCACTGGGATCCGGGGCCCCCCCTGCAGCCCAGGCCTGCGCTGAGCCTGCTCCCCGGCCCAGCCACGACGTGGGGTTCAGGGAGCCTGGCTCCCCGTCCCAGCTGTGTGGGGATCTGGCTTCCAGCCTCCCCCCCCCCCATTGGAGTCCCAGGGGGAGGGGCTGCCATGGGGTGAAGCGGGGGGGGCGGCGGGGGGGCTGTGAGGCGTTGGGACTGGCTGGAGTCGGGGGGGGGAGGAGCCCAGCTGAGGGGGGGAGCAGGGGCCCCCTACACTAACCCTCGCCCTGCCCCCGGCACCGCCTCACCCCTCTATCCTGAGGGATGCGAGTGGACTCAGGCTTTTCCCATCCCCCCACTGACCCCGGCGCAGCACGGACCGGCCCCGGGGATCACAGGCCGGCAGAGCCCTGCGGCTGCAAGGCCACCTGGGGGTCACATCCCCACGCTCTGCTCCCTTCCGTGCAGGGGCCCTCCTGGTGCAGGGCCTGGGGGGGGGGAACAGCCCTGGTGGGAGCCCAGGGCCGGCTGCTCGTGGAAGAACCCAAAGCGGGAGACACGTCCTTACCCCTCAGCCAGCGCAGCCGGCACCCAGAGCGAGAGCCAGACCAGCGTCCCCAGCAGCTCCCCGGCGGGAGGGCAGAGGCCCCGGCCCCGAGCTGCGCCCGGCATGGCCCGCAGCCAATCTCACCGTCGCCGAGTGCAGCCTGGGGAGACAGACAGGCTCACTGGGAGCGGGGGCAGCACAGACCCCCCACTTTGCTGGGGCCGGCCAGGCCAACGTTCACAGAGAACCGTCCAGCGGAGACCCCCGAGCCAGGGCTCCATGGGGAGCAGCCCAGGGCTCTCCCGGGGCGGAGACCCCCCGAGCCGGGGCTGGGAGCGGCCCGGGGCGGAGACCCCCCGAGCCGGGGCTGGGAGCGGCCCGGGGCTCTCCCGGGGCGGAGACCCCCCGAGCCAGGGCTGGAAGCGGCCCAGGGCTCTCCCGGGGCGGAGACCCCCCGAGCCGGGGCTGAGAGCGGCCCGGGGCTCTCCCGGGGCGGAGACCCCCCGAGCCAGGGCTGGGAGCGGCCCAGGGCTCTCCCGGGGCGGAGACCCCCGGGGCTGGGAGCGGCCCGGGGCTCTCCCAGGGCGGAGACCCCCCGAGCCGGGGCTCCATGGGGAGCAGCCCAGGGCTCTCTCGGAGCCGAGACCCCCCCGAGCCAGGGCTGGGAGCGGCCCGGGGCTCTCCCAGGTGGGTTTGTTACTCAGGGTTCGTCCAGCCCTTCACACCAAGGCATTTCAGCATGGCCCCGTCAGAGCGATTCTCTGCGATTCGTGGGGTGCGGCTGGTCACAGGAGTGTTTTGCTCCCTGCCTGCAGCTGAGGCTTTTCCAGATAGAAGAAGGCACCAAAGAGCGGCCAGATGGCCAGCAAACCTTCGCCCCAGCATGGCCAGCATTCGCCCCACAGCAGCCGGGGGCGTTCGCCTGCTGTGGCCGTTCTCACTAACACAGACAGCCCCGCTGGGTAAGACCAGGCCGGGGGGAACCCTACGGACCCCAGCGGTTCTACTAGTGCTGGCTTTGCCTGGCGCTGGCGAGGGTCCCAGGGGGGTCCCAGGTGCCAGCTGTGCTGGAGCGAGTGTGCTAAGAACAGCGGTGTGGAGCGGTGGCACGGTGACGAGTCAGGCCAGCCGCCCCGCCTGACCCCGTGGGCACGTACTCAGCGGCTAGCCCATGCCGCTGCCCCTGCTGCTGCTTTCTGTGTGCCCGCTCGAGCAGAGTCTGCCCAAGCTGGCATCACACGCCCCTAGCAGCGTGTGCAGCATGTCCACACGTGTCACGGCTAGCAAGCTAGCACATTGATCCCGCACCTCGCTGCCCATCTCAGAGCCGCCCCCTCCACCCGGGCCCCAGGGTGTGACGGGGTCAGCCCCCCTCTACTGCGAGAGGCCCAGACTGGCACAGTCCCCGCTGGCTCCCACCCAGAGGTGGAATATATTCCCCTCCCTAGAGGGGCTCCAGACTGGGACTTTCCCTGCCAGCACACCGTGGGGTATGGAAACATTGGCCCTTCTAGAGACACCAGATATAGTTAACTTGGAGAATGGAGACCCCAGCGACTGGTGATTTGGGGACCTGGGGACCGGGAGGCCCAGCTCAGGAGTCGCAGCCGGTTCTGGCCAGTGGGAGGACAATGGGCTGCGGAGAGAGGCCCCCGGTGACCTGACCAGCCGGTTCCAGCCAGAGGGGCCAGAGGACAGAAGAGAGGAGAGGAGGCCGAGGCCACCCTGTTTACAACCCTGTTTACCTGGAGCGAAGACAATGGACAGAGGCGGGACTTGGGGCCGGGGGTATCAGATGCCCAGCTGGGAAGCAGGGGGGCTCTGGGCTGGGGGGGGGGAGCAGGCAGAGCCCCCCTGGATGCAGGGGAGACTGGGAGGTGCTGGGCTGAGGGAGGCCAGGTCTGAGGCCCGGAGAGTTTCCTGTGCTGGGTTCAACGCTCAATAAACCTCCTGTTTTACGCTGGCTGAGAGTCACTCTGGGCTAGAGAACAGGGGGCATCAACCCCTTCGGGGGGTGGAGGCCCCGGGGGTCCAGAGCGAGCGGACTCCCTGAGGGGGCCCACGGCAGAGCCAGGCTGCTGGAGGCTCAGGGAGGTGCGGCTCCAGGAGGTGGAGGGGCCTGCCCCCGAGAGAGAGTGGACCCCCGAGAAGGGCTGTCTCACTGAAAGGGGCACCCCCCACGGACCGCACGGGGCCAAGAGTGGGCCCGATCTGTGAGTCCGTGACACACGGTGTTTTGCAGCTTCCTCTGACCAAGGTCCGAGGCAGGCAGATCCCTGCTCTGCCCCAGGCTCACACCGGGGTAGGAAGTACATTGGATGCCCACAGCCACGCCGCGCAAGAGGAGAGTAGAGGCTGCAGCGTGGGGATCTCACACACCTCACTTCAGAGGCTTTGGGGTGGGAACCAGGCTGGAGTCTCCCCAGGATTTTCCACCCCTAACTGCTCCAAGCCCCCAGGACCCTCGCGCACCCAAAACCCCCCTACCTGAGTCTCTTGGAGTCCCAAAGCCCAGCGCTCTCGCCTGGGTCTGCTCCCTGCGCCTAGGGCCACAGCCCTGGGTGGCTCTTCCCCTCTGGAGTGGGGCGGCAGCAGCCCGGGGGAGGGCTTTATATCCTGTCGGCTTAGCCGGACTCGGAGCCAGCGGAGGAGGCTGGATTGGAGAATTCCCCGGGAAACACAGCTGGTGCGGCGTGGATTCGCTCTGCCCACTCAGACGGAAACCCCCCGCCCCCACCCTCCCCATGGGCCACAGGGGGCCGGGGTCTTCCAGCCCAGACTTCGCAGGGGACACGTGGGGGGATGAGCCAAGGCCTGGCCGGCGGGTACAGAGCCCTGTGCCCTGCGGGTCTCTGGGCGGGGGGCACCTGCCGAGCTTGGCTGTGCCCTCACTGGGGACGGCCGGGAGCTGCCTGAAGGGTGTGACCCCCGACGGGGGAGCTCCAGGGGGAACAGAGACGAGGAATGGGATGGCCTGAGCCCCCAAAGTGATCCCAGCCAATTGTCTCCAGGGTGGGGTGGGGGCCCCATGCGTGACAGTCACTGGGCGCGGCCCCAGGGACCAGCCATGCCCTGGGCTCGGCAGAGGAGCCAGCTGGACCTGGGCAGTTCTCTGTCACTAACGGCTCCAGTTCTCCCTGCACGCGCCCGGCAGCCTCCTGCGGCCTCAGCTGTAACCTGCCATGGCCACAGGTCCTGGGCTATGTGGGCCCCAGAGACTACGAATCCCAGCATGCAAAGCTGCACCTCGGTAGCTCAGAGTGAGGGGCCGTGGGGGACAGCCAGGATAATAACAGCCCGTTGCAATGAGCATGTGTGGAGCAAGGGACATGTGCACAACCCCCTTCGCAAACAGGGAGCTCCCCAGCCCCCAGGGAAGTATGGGGGTCCCACCTCCCACGTAGGGAAATCAAGGCACAGGAGGGCAGAGACTCCCCCAAAGTCACACAGTGATCAGCTGCCTGCCAATAGGAGACCCTCATGCCCAGCCCCTATTCTAACCACCAGAGCCCACTCCCTTCCCGGCACCACGGAGAGAACCCAGGAGTCCTGCCGCCCAGCCCCTATTCTAACCACCAGAGCCCACTCCCTTCCCGGCACCACGGAGAGAACCCAGGAGTCCTGCCGCCCAGCCCCTATTCTAACCACCAGAGCCCACTCCCTTCCCGGCACCACGGAGAGAACCCAGGAGTCCTGCCGCCCAGCCCCTATTCTAACCACCAGAGCCCACTCCCTTCCCGGCACCACGGAGAGAACCCAGGAGTCCTGCCGCCCAGCCCCTATTCTAACCACCAGAGCCCACTCCCTTCCCGGCACCACGGAGAGAACCCAGGAGTCCTGCCGCCCAGCCCCTATTCTAACCACCAGAGCCCACTCCCTTCCCGGCACCACGGAGAGAACCCAGGAGTCCTGCCGCCCAGCCCCTATTCTAACCACCAGAGCCCACTCCCTTCCCGGCACCACGGAGAGAACCCAGGAGTCCTGCCGCCCAGCCCCTATTCTAACCACCAGAGCCCACTCCCTTCCCGGCACCACGGAGAGAACCCAGGAGTCCTGCCGCCCAGCCCCTATTCTAACCACCAGAGCCCACTCCCTTCCCGGCACCACGGAGAGAACCCAGGAGTCCTGCCGCCCAGCCCCTATTCTAACCACCAGAGCCCACTCCCTTCCCGGCACCACGGAGAGAACCCAGGAGTCCTGCCGCCCAGCCCCTATTCTAACCACCAGAGCCCACTCCCTTCCCGGCACCACGGAGAGAACCCAGGAGTCCTGCCGCCCAGCCCCTATTCTAACCACCAGAGCCCACTCCCTTCCCGGCACCACGGAGAGAACCCAGGAGTCCTGCCGCCCAGCCCCTATTCTAACCACCAGAGCCCACTCCCTTCCCGGCACCACGGAGAGAACCCAGGAGTCCTGCCGCCCAGCCCCTATTCTAACCACCAGAGCCCACTCCCTTCCCGGCACCACGGAGAGAACCCAGGAGTCCTGCCGCCCAGCCCCTATTCTAACCACCAGAGCCCACTCCCTTCCCGGCACCACGGAGAGAACCCAGGAGTCCTGCCGCCCAGCCCCTATTCTAACCACCAGAGCCCACTCCCTCCCCGGCACCACGGAGAGAACCCAGGAGTCCTGCCGCCCAGCCCCTATTCTAACCACCAGAGCCCACTCCCTTCCCGGCACCACGGAGAGAACCCAGGAGTCCTGCCGCCCAGCCCCTATTCTAACCACCAGAGCCCACTCCCTTCCCGGCACCACGGAGAGAACCCAGGAGTCCTGCCGCCCAGCCCCTATTCTAACCACCAGAGCCCACTCCCTTCCCGGCACCACGGAGAGAACCCAGGAGTCCTGCCGCCCAGCCCCTATTCTAACCACCAGAGCCCACTCCCTTCCCGGCACCACGGAGAGAACCCAGGAGTCCTGCCGCCCAGCCCCTATTCTAACCACCAGAGCCCACTCCCTTCCCGGCACCACGGAGAGAACCCAGGAGTCCTGACGCCCAGCCCCTTGCTCTAACTACTAGACCGAGCTGCTTCCCAGGGAAGGACCCCCGGGGGCATTGGGGAGGCAGGCAGGCCCCTGAAAGCAGAGCTCTGCGCCACGTCCCCACTCGTGGGCAGGGTGGGGGACCGGCAGCTGGGGGCTCTCCAGGATGTTGCCTGCCCAGAACAGGGGCTTGCGTGTGTAACTAGGATGTGGCCTGGGGATTTCCCAGCTGCTGGGCTGGAATCTCAGCCCCTGCTGGCTTCCCCTTCAGCCGCCCGTCCCAGACCCGGATCTGCCTTATCCTCACGTCCTGGGCTCTGGCTCATCCCCACAAAGAATGTCCGAGGCCGGAGCAGGGCTTTGCCCCCTGCAGCCCCCTCACTCAGGGAAGGGGGGGAGAGGGTCAGACGCCTGGGGCAGGGGGGAGGGTAAGGACAGAATCAGAGCACCGTGATCCCCCCAACCAGACCTCGCTCACCACGCCCCCCCAGGCAAGGTCTGGGTGGCACGGGGCTCACCCCAGAGTGGGGCTCCCCAGAAACGTACTGCTCTGGCGAGATCCCTCAGTGCCAGCCACCAGCCGCGGACTAGTCCAGAGCTGGGCTCCCACGCACAGCTCTGCTGCCGCCCCTCAATCCCGGGCTCCCCTAGGAGCTCCCCTAGGGGCTGGCTAGCCCAAATTTGCCCCCACCTTCCTCTGCAGCAGCTGGTCCTGGCCGTGGCTGGAGATGGGATATTGAGCTGGGCAGATGCCAGGCCAGCTCCAGTCCGGCAGCTCCTAGATTCCTTCGACTCCTTGTAAGTAATTCCCTCCCAGAGCAGTCTCCCTAGTGTCCACCCAGGCCCCGTCCTCAGTGCCTGGCGTATTAGCTGAGACTGGAAGCAATTCGGGACAGGGAAAGGCTGCAAAGCACCAGGCCCCACTAGGGCCCTGCAGAGAGATGTGTCTGCTCCTTGCCCTGCTGTCATGGAGAGGGGGGGAGTCCGGGCTCTGCACCCCTCTTCCTGGGATTCACCGTGACTCTCAGCCAGCCAGTAAAACGGAAGGTTTATTAGTTGACAGGAACACAGCCCCAAGCAGAACATGTAGGTACCACCAGATCCCCCCAATCAAGTCCTTCTGGGGGGTTTAGGGAACTTAGCCCCCAGCTTGGGGTTCCCTGCGTTCCACCACCCAGCCCAAAACTCCAAACTAAAACAAAAACCCTCCAGCAGGTCTCCCCCTCCCCCGGCTCCTCCTCTCCTTTGTTCAGTCTCCCGGCCAAAGGTGTCACTTCTCCCACCCCCCCTCCTGGCTCAGGTTACAGCTCAGGTAGCTTCCTTCCCATCCCAATATAACTCCCCTGCAACATTCCCAGGTCAAATCCGCCCCCCTCCCTGCTCCGTCACACCTGCAATGCCACTTCCACCCTGAGTCGTCTCCGTATAGCCTGCGTAGCCCTATTAACTGGGGAGCATATGGGCCCCCCCAACCCCGCTCACCTCCCTGTGTGTCCCCCCAGCCTAGCCCCCTTCCTGCCTCTCCCCAGTCTGTCCCTCCCCATCATCCCGGGGCGGCTGGGCATGGCTGCATTCCCTCCACTGCCTAGCGACCCCCCAGGCCCTGATTCTCAGTAAGACCCCTCTGGGTGCGTTCAGTGGGTGGACATGGCTCACTGAGACCCCCTGGCATCCCCGAGGGTGCAGAACTGCCCTCAGGGCCCTGCACTGGTCCTGCTTCCAGCCCTAGGGCGGCCTCCTCCCAGACGCAGGCAAACTGGCTACTGGCCACCCCCCACCCCCAAAACCCGGTTGCCACCCCCCCACCCCCAAAACCCGGCTGCTGGCCACCCAAACACACACATACATGACAGTCTGCGCACGCACACACACCAGTCTGCGCATTTTTATGTTCTTTCATCACTTTCCTTACTCTGTCCTGGCACGGCGCGGCAGCCCAAGCTGTGGGGCTGTGACCCGGAGAGCCCAGGAAATCTGCTAACCGGCCAGGCAGTACAGAAACCAGCCAGGCTGCTTAAAAACCGGCCAGGTGGCAACTTTGGGCAGGGGATGGGCGGAAGGAGGTGGGTGAGATGCAGAGAGGGCACGTGGCCGGAGCACGCTGGCTAATCTCTGCTTCCCAGAGCCCAGTGGGGGCTGATAACTTTCACTCACCCCTTACAATGCAAAGGCGGGCGGAGGGTTGCTGTGATTTGGTGTGTATGTTGCAGCAGCACCCAGAGGTCCCACTCGCAGATCGGGCCCTGTGGTGCTGGGGGCTGCACACCCCCCTCCGGCCCAGCATTGCCAGCTCTCACCCTGGTATCAGGTGGCTCCCACTCCTGGCTTGTTGGGGGTTTTTTAAGGGTTCTCGTGAATTTCTGATTTCTGCCTCCACCTCCCCAAGTCTGGCACTTCTCCAAAATAACAACAGAAGCCACCGGCAGCCCTCAGCACTGCTGGGCACCGCGTCCTGTTGTTCCCAAGCAGATGCCACATCGCTCTCAGGAAAGACGTGGCCATGGGAGGGGCCGGCCGGGGAACACGGAAGTGTTGGGAACCAGACTGTGGGGGCAGCAGGGAGGGTGATGGGTTCATGGTCTTGCCAACCTGTGTTCTAAAACCATGAGACAGGCCCCCAAAATCATGAGATTCTTCACAAATGATGAATGTGGGGGGTCCCTGCTGGGCCCTCTGGTGTGAGAGTCTGCAGGGGGAACTTGGGTCACGCTCCCAAGCGTTTCTCCACAGCCAGGAGGGCTAGAACATTACATTTTCCCCCCTAGGAAAGCCGAGATTCTCACAAAACTCACCTCAGTCCAGGGGCTGGGGCGTTAAGAGACACACCCAAGGATTCAGAGACTCACCCCCACAGTGCGGAAGCTGGCAGCACTGGGTGAGGGCACAGGCCAGGGATGTCTGGGGTGCCCGGGGGAGGTGGGAAGCAGGAAAGGGGGATGGGAGAAGCCAGCGTGCGATTGCAGGGGAACGTGGCGTGGCAGAGAGGGCGGATGTGAGGGACAGGAGGGGAGGATGGAGGATAAGCGAATGCCGGGTGGAGGCGGGGGATAGGAGCTGGTGCAGGGGGCACGCAGTGGGCATGGGACTGCTGCCTGTCCTGTCTAGTCGGGGGTGGGAGGAATAGGACAGAGAGGGATGGAATTCCCCCCCACTCCCCGGGGAGAGCAGAGGATACGCAGAGTCCGCCCCGAGCAGCGCACAGGGGCTCTGAATCTTCAGGGCGCGCGTTCTGTGTTGCCAACTCTCGGGCATCGATGGCAGATGACGCATCGCCAGCCCCTGCTGGATCCAATGCCCCAGTGAGGCCAGAAACTCCCCCTTTCGTGCCTTTCTGAGGGCCCGGGGTAGGGAACCGCCCTGGGGAAGAGCAGCCAATCAGGACTGCTGCAGAGACACACAGCGCTCTCCCCCCCTTCGCCAGCCAGGAGGAGTTTTGGGGTAGGGGAGGGGGGAGAGGGAACAGCTGACACTGCTCTCATGGGGAGTGGGGGAAGTAGGGAGCAGAAGGAGCCCAGCAGCGCAGGGCAGCTCCGCTCTTTCCTCTCCCTCCCAGGCCTGCCATATTTCTCACTAGCTAGTGGCAACACCAGTTCTCTCTCTCTCTCTGTCATGCACACGCACACGCACACACACACACACACACACACACGTGTACACTCACAGGGAGGCAGCAGGAGTTCAAAACGCAGAAGACAGACCACACCATATGCTTTCATCTTTTTTTACCATCTCCTGATCTGGGGGGGATCTGACTCCTGATTTTGAACGTGATCCTGGTGCCATCTGGGTCTCATCCAAAAGGCAGCACCACCTAGCACATTGCTTCCTCCCTACTGAGTCCCCAGCACCAATTCTAAGGGCCCCTCAGTGCTCTTTGGGGGTCCCCCCAGGTACTAACCTGCTGTGACGTTATGAGTGTAATATAATATCTCATGACAGGGCCAGAAAGAGTTAATTAACTCACAGAATAACCTGACCTAGGGATGAACCTTAAAAACTGGTTAGAAAGATAGGTAGCCCTGCAGCTGGCTGGCTCTGAGTCACAGCACAAGCTGAGCTGGCTACAGCCAGAGAACAGCTGCGGCCAATGGCAGGTCCATGGGCTGATAAGATACCACTAAGGGTTAAGCAGGATCTCTGTCCTCCATCCGGCCATGCCGGAATCACTCCCTCTGCTGCTGAGGTTCTGCAGCTGGCATTGCCAACACCATGTTGCTCTGGGCTACCATGGAAGGGACCCCGCCCGGGCAAATTTAGCTCGCCATTTAGGGTGTGAAAAAGAAGCCTTCCCCAAAGCCCGTGGCGGATCAGACTGTTCCAGGAACTGTCTGAAGTGCCGGGGAAAAGGGGGTTTAACCAAAAACATGCCCCTGGTGCGTTTGCCACCAAACCCCAGCAGCACTGGGCTAGTGCATGAGAGCCCGGGGGGGGAGGGGGAGACACCCCGGTTCCCCAAGAGGCTCCCCCAGAAGGGCAGAGCAGCGCAGCCAGGTCTTGGAGGGGAGCCAGAGCCAGGCCTGCCTTACAGCCATTTACCAAAATCCTCCCAGCTGCTCTGCAAGGCGGGGCCACGGCCGCCCCTCACCACCCTGAGGTAGGAAGTAAGGGGCAGCCCCTTGCCAAGCGCCGCGTCACTGACCAGGCTAGAGCTGGAAATCGGGAGGCACATGGCACGGCCCGGACGCGGGGAGGAGAGACGTGCAGCCAGCATGACAGGAGCTATGAAGACAGACTCTGCTGCAGTGTCCGAGCTAGGAGGGAGAGCACACAGAAAATGCCTCAGACAGTCAGGAGTCCCGTCGCAAAAGGGCACCTGATCAGAGCAGCCTGCCACCGGCTCGGGGACAGAGATGGGTCAGACTCAGGTGTGACTCTGCCCTGGCGTGGGTGGGCACAGCCCCCAGTCCTGCGCTCGCCGCCCTTCCCCCGGGGTGGGGGGGTGTCTCCACTGCGGGGCTCCTGGCTAGGCCCCCAGCGGGCTAAGCCATGTACACCAGACACGCTGGGGGAAGGGACGGCTGTTTGTCCTACGGGGCAGAGGTTTGAACTCCACCTTGCATGAGCCCCGGCAACAACCTCGGGTTTCTGGTCCGCTCAGAGCCCCTTCCCCAGAGCCGAAGCAGAGCTCGGCGTGGCTGCAGAGCTGTCTGTCCCCCCCCCCCCCCGAAGCTGGCCCAGTAAAGGACATGACCTCCGCCCCCGTGTCTCTCTCATCTCCTGGGACCCCCCCTCCCACACCCCGGGCACATGGGGTGAGCCAGGCAGAGGGTCTGGCTGCCCCAGGCAGGGAGAAAGGGAGCGGGGCCGGCTCTCTGCAGGGGGGCAGAGGGGGCCCGGCCGCCCCAGGCAGGGAGAAAGGGAGCGGGGCCGGCTCTCCGCAGGGGAGCAGCGGGGGGCCGGCCGCCCCAGGCAGGGAGGAAGGGAGCGGGGCCGGCTCTCAGCAGGGGGGCAGAGGGGGCCCGGCCGCCCCAGGCAGGGAGAAAGGGAGCGGGGCCGGCTCTCTGCAGGGGGGCAGAGGGGGCCCGGCCGCCCCAGGCAGGGAGAAAGGGAGCGGGGCCGGCTCTCCGCAGGGGAGCAGCGGGGGGCCGGCCGCCCCAGGCAGGGAGGAAGGGAGCGGGGCCGGCTCTNCGCCCCAGGCAGGGAGAAAGGGAGCAGGGCCGGCTCTCTGCAGGGGGGAAGAGGGGACCTGGCCGCCCCAGGCAGAGAGAAAGGGAGCGGGGCCGGCTCTCTGCAGGGGGGAAGAGGGGGACCCGGCCGCCCCAGGCAGGGAGAAAGGGAGCGGGGTCGGCTCTCTGCAGGGGGGAAGAGGGGGACCCGGCCGCCCCAGGCAGGGAGAAAGGGAGCAGGGCCGGCTCTCTGCAGGGGAGCAGAGGGGGGCCCGGCCGCCCCAGGCAGGGAGGAAGGGAGCGGGGCCAGGCAGGGAGAAAGGGAGCGGGGCCGGCTCTCGGCAGGGGGGCAGAGGGGGTCTGGCCGCCCCAGGCAGGGAGGAAGGGAGCGGGGCCGGCTCTCCGCAGGGGGGCAGAGGGGGCCTGGCCGCCCCAGGCAGGGAG
>QXTE01000112.1:5125148-5165000 GCA_003942145.1 Platysternon megacephalum | reverse complement strand
CCAGGCAGGGAGGAAGGGAGCGGGGCCGGCTCTCTGCAGGGGGGCAGAGGGGGTCTGGCCGCCCCAGGCAGGGAGGAAGGGAGCGGGGCCGGCTCTCTGCAGGGGGGCAGAGGGGGTCTGGCCGCCCCAGGCAGGGAGGAAGGGAGCGGGGCCGGCTCTCTGCAGGGGGGCAGAGGGGGTCTGGCCGCCCCAGGCAGGGAGGAAGGGAGCGGGGCCGGCTCTCTGCAGGGGGGCAGAGGGGGTCTGGCCGCCCCAGGCAGGGAGGAAGGGAGCGGGGCCGGCTCTCTGCAGGGGGGCAGAGGGGGTCTGGCCGCCCCAGGCAGGGAGGAAGGGAGCGGGGCCGGCTCTCTGCAGGGGGGCAGAGGGGGTCTGGCTGCCCCAGGCAGGGAGGAAGGGAGCGGGGCCGGCTCTCTGCAGGGGGGCAGCGCCGGGCTCGGCCCCTCTCTCCAGCCAGCTGGCTGCTGTCTCCTGGCCGCGCTGGCTGCTGGGAGATGTAGTCCCCTCCCTGCCGCGGGCCCCGCGGGAACACTACAGCTCCCAGGGTGCCCGGCCGCAGCCAGCCCAGCCGCTCCCCCAGCCGGGCTGCCCGGGCGCCTGCGAGCCCGGCTCGTGGCTGGCGCGGCTCCGGCAGGAGGGAGCAGGGGGCCCCGCTGCCCCTGCAGCCCCCCGGCCTGGGGGGTGACCAGCTCCCGTCCCCAGGCGCGGCCCCGTTGCGGCGGAGCCGGGTCACGCGTGGCCGTGGGGGCTGCCGCGCAGGTAGGACACGCGTGGGGTGGTTGGAGCGCGGGGCGCCCGACGCGGCGGGGATGGGCGCGGAGAGCTCAGTGCCGCTTGGATGTGCGGGGGGGGGGCACTTCCTGCCCCTCTTTGATGCAGCGGGGGGGGGGGGGGGCGGACTCCTGGGTCCCCTGCTGCGCCCTGTGCTCTGCCCGCGGGGGGTGCGGGAAGGGCTTAACGAGGGGGGGGGGTATGGGGAAAAGGGAGAGACATGGGGAGGGGAGGGGCGGGGGGAGACCATCCAGGCAGGGGTGGGAGATCAGGGAGGAGGGGAGGGGCAGAAGGGGGGGAGGGGAGAAGTTCTAGGGAGACAGGATGGGGGGAGGGGAGAATCTAGGCAGAGTTGGGGGAGGGGGAGAGACGATGCAGGAAGAGGAGGGCGGGATGAAGCAAGAATTGAGGGGAGGGGAGGGAAGGGGAAGCCTCCACAGTAGGGGAAGGGAAACTGTACAGGAAGGGGAGGGGGAAGAAGGGTTGTGCAGAGTGGGGGGAGGGGAGGCAGTGGAGCAGGAGAGGGGGGAAGAGGGTCTGTGCAGAGGGGGAAGGGAGAGTCTGGGTGGGTGGGTGGGGGGGGGAGAGGGTCTGTGCAGAGTGGGGGGGGGAGGGGAGGCTGTGCAGCAGGGGAGCGGGGAAGAGGGTCTGTGCAGCAGGGGAGGGGGGAGGGGGAGGGCAGAGTCGGGGGGAGGGGAGGCTGTGCAGCAGGAGAGGGGGGAAGAGGGTCTGTGCAGAGTGGGGGGGAGGGGAGAGTCTGGGGGGAGGGGAGGCTGTGCAGCAGGGGAGGGGGGGGGAGAGGGTCTGTGCAGAGGAGGGGGGGAGAGGAGGGGCTGTGCAGAGGGGGAGGGGAGGCCAGGCCATGTGGCAGGGGAAGGGGAGGAGGGGGGAGGCAGCTGGGCAGGAAGAGGAGGGGATAGAGCCAGCCCAGAGAGAGGGAAGGGCTGGGCAGCTGGGGGAGGGCGGGGGAGAGACTGCATGGACAGGGGGAAGAGGGACGGCACCCGTGGGAGACACCCCAGTTGCTGGGACAATCTCAGTAGGGCTGAGCCCTGGGGTGCGATTCCTTGCTGGAGGGAGACGCCAGCGGGATCCCAGGCACAGACTAAGGAGCCACTCGTGCCTTGTCTGGAGTGGGGCGTGAGGCCTGTGAGCTAAGGGGACACCACAGCCAGCCAACACGGCTAGGAAGGGGTTACTGAGGCTGGCGGGAGAGAGAAAGCTGTGGCTGTTGGGGAAGCTGGCACCTGCTCGCTAAGGTGCTGCACCCGCCATCTCACTAGCCTTGTCTTCTCTACAGAGCCTTAGCGTGTCGGAGCCACCTCACGCCGACAGGACACGCCCATCTCTACGCAGCCCACCGAGCTGTCCTCCGCAGCCCCGTGCTGGCACGCTCAGGAGACACGGCCAGCCCCAGACCGCGTGTGTCAGAGCCCAAGCTGCCAGCCCCGCAAACCCCGCCTGGGATCTGACAGCCCTGCTGGGTCAATCCCCCTCACTCACCATCGCTGCCAATGGAGAGCCCAGAGCACGAGCCAGAGTAGGATGCAGCCCCCTCTCTCGGTCCTGCGGAGCCCACCCAGCTCAGGAGTAAAAAGGCGTCGCTAAGGGTACGTGGGCACCGCGGTGAAAGCCTGCGGCACGGCTGGCCTGGGCTCGGGCTGCAAGGCTATAAAATAACTGTGTAGATATCCAGGCTCGGGCTGGAGCCCGGGCTCCGAGATCCCGCAATGTGAGAGGGTCCCAGTGCCTGGGCTCCAGCCTGAACCAGAACAGCTGCACTGCGGTGTGATAGCCCTGCAGCCTGAGCCTCGGTGCCATGGGTTTATTGCAGTGTAGACATACCCGAAGGGGCATGGGGCACACAGGGAGCAGAGCATGAATCACTTGGGCCAGCTGAATCACTGAGTCCCAGCAGGCGGGTTTTGTCTGCTCTCCCCATGATGCCTCTGCACACAATCCCTTGTTTAATGCCAGCGAGAGTTTTCATCTCCCAGAAGATGGGGACAGGGCTGCAAGCAGATCCCTCATCCTAATGATAAAGGTGTCACTAGCGGCCAGGAGCCAAGCCTGAAGACGAACATCTAAGGCACTATGGGTGTCCTAATCATAACATCCGCTCTGTGAGTGGATTTGGGCTCCAGCAGCTCAGCCCTACTTTAAAAATGATTCTTGCCCTCATAGCAACAAATGAAATGCTGAAAGCTTGAGTCAAGTGTAAGCCACGCAGAGATGTCCGCCTGAGTTAAGGGACATTAGCTTGGACGGGTGTGGATTGCCCCATTCATCTCAATGGGATGTTAACTCTGAACCCTACAGATGGCAAGTAATAACCTAACAGTGCTAACTATTTGGGCAGAAGCGTCCAGCCGATGTGTTGACTCCACACTGTCAATCAATCTTCCACCCATTCCCAGCTGCTAGTTGTCAGCTCCCCCCCGGAAGATGTCTGCAAAGCCGTTCTATAATTTCGTTCCAGGATTCGATAGCGCGTTGAAAACTGAGTGTGTGGGGACAGCATGAAGCAAAGTGGATTTAACATCCAAATACAGCGCGTGGAGCTGCGCTGCGTTGCTCAGCTTCATCCCTGAGTCCACAGAAAGCTCCGTTTCCGAATGTATTTGAAGCTGCTGCAGACTTTCCACCAGAGGCTGCAGAATGTAGGCCCAGCTTCTCCCAGAGCGCACCAAGCCCGGACTGTGATGCTGCCCCAGAGCTGAAGTGGTTTAGCCCACGGGGACGTTTCCAAAGCCCCTGGGATGCGCTGGGGTGTGTTCGGGGTATCCCCACTGAGCATGCTGCTCACTCAGCCGCGTGTTCTGATGGGCGGGCGTCTCTTGTTGTTGCAGGTCTCAGCGAGGCGTGAGGACGGGAGCAGGGGCAGAGCGGCACGGGGAGCAGCACGAGACCAGAATGAGGGAGAACTATGATGCCATGATTGCTCTGGGTAAAAACAGCCCCCGCCTGCGGTGTGTGCCCTGCATTGCACAGGGAGTGCTCCGGGGAGAGCCAGCGAGGGGCACCTCCCCCTAAATTCCCTGGGGGGCTGGTGAATGGAGCACCGGCAGTGTCAGCGGCTCTACTGGCTGCAAACCGGCAGGCCCTCCGGGGCGTGGCTCCCAGAAGCCATTGCGACCCCAGCCCAGTGGCACTGAGCAGGAGTGTTATCTCCGCAGGGACTAAGGCCCTATCAGGACTCCTCTCCTAAACGCACCCTCCGGCAGCTTTGGGGCGACTGGGTTTGCTGTGCCCGAGAGCTGGCGGGTGGCCTGGCCTGCCCTGCACGTGGCCAGCAGCTTCTGTCGTGTCTCATGCAGGGTCCCCCGTCGCCAAACCCGAGATTGTCCCACGGGTCGAGCAAGCCGAAGAGCCTCGTGCCAAGGCTCCTGGGGAGGCAGAGGAGAGGGAGGCCCCTGGCAGCGCCAGCCCAGGTCAGTGAGGGACAGGGGAAGGGCTCTTTCCCAAGCGAGATGCTCCAGGTCCTGGAAGCAGAGTAAGGACGTGGACTGACCAGTGCCTGTGCCGTGTCAGCGGCAGGAGGATCCGGGCACGGTTGTGGCTCTGCCAGGCTGGAGGTCCTGCTGAACCCCAGCCGCAGCGACTTGTCATTGCTGGTGCTCGGCCCGAGATTTGCGCCCTTTCCTGTGGGACGCAGGAGCCCTTCTCGCGCCTGGCGGGCATCTCCGGGGGGGCTGCGCTGGAGACTGCAGCAGCCCCCGCATGGAGCCGGGAGCTCGTGGCACTGGTGCTGGCTGCCTGCAGGCACTTTGAGCTATTGCTGGGGCCCAACAAAACGCTTACTGGTTCGGGTCGCGGTTGCTCACGGGGCTGCCTCTCTCTGAGTGCTGCTGCCGGCTATGGGTAGCCCCGTGCTGTATGCAGGAGGGAGCCTCTGATGGCATTCGCAGGGAGGGGCGGTGGAACCAGAGCCAGGGTCTGCTGCCCTTCAGGCGCCATGACGCCACGGGTGATGGGCAACTTTATAAAACCCGAGGGAGATGGAGGGAGGTGCAACCAGCCACTTCCTGAAGCGTGGGGGAATCTGGGCTTGCTTCTCTCTCCCCCTCTGACAGGATCCATAGTTCCCAAGCCCGAGATCGTCCCGCAAGGTGAGCGAGAGCAGCAGCAGCATGGTGGCGGGGAGCAGATGGGTCTGGAAGGACGAAAAGGCCCTGAGAGCAGCTGCTCAGGTGAGACCCCCCCGGTCCCCCTCCCCCCTGTATCTGCCAAGCAGGGGCAGCTTGAGCAGCCAAGCAAACTCCCTGGCACCATCCGCTGCCAATGTGCCCCAGCCCAGCGATGAGAGGCGCTCAGTCTCCACAGCCCAGTCAGCCCTTGGCCAGCGAGGGGACCACTCAGGGCCTGTCCACATCCCAGGCCTCGCTGGGCCGCGGGAGCAGCTCCGGTAGCTCAGCAGGGGGAGGTACTGGAATTGCTGGGCGTGGTTCTGTCCCTGAAGAAGCCAGGGACGTGGCTGGGGGTCGGTGGGTTACCCGACGTGCTGGGCTGTCTGATTCCCCATCTCTCTCTCCCCTCCACCCCGGGCAGATGACTGGCTCATCCGGACGGTGAAGGTGGAGGAGGACTATGAGGAGTGGCCCGCGAGTCTCAGCGCGGAGGCGCTGCTGTCGGGGCAGCTGCAGGGCAGCGGCTTGCTGCACCCCGACGGGGGCCATGGCTACCTGGGCGCGTGCAAGCTGGAGAGGCCGAGCCTGGAGGACTACGGCAGCTACGGCGACCTCCCGGGCTTGGCCCTGCAGCAGTGGCAGCTCCTGACCGAGAAGCCGTACGGCTGCACCGAGTGCGAGCGGCGGTTCAAGGACAAGCTGACGCTGCGGCTCCACCAGCGGGTGCACACCGGGGAGAGCCCCTACGCCTGCGGGGAGTGCGGCCGCAGCTTCAGCCAGAAGCCCAACCTGGTGGCCCACCAGCGCACCCACTCCAGGGAGCGGCCCTTCCCCTGCGCCCAGTGCGGCAAGGGCTTCAGCAAGAAGGCCCACCTGACGCGGCACCAGCGCATCCACACGGGCGAGCGCCCTTACCAGTGCGCCCAGTGCGGCCGCTGCTTCAGCCAGAAGATCCACCTGGGATCCCACCAGAAGACGCACACCGGGGAGCGGCCCTTCCCCTGCGCCGAGTGCGGCCGGAGCTTCCGCAAGAAGACGCACCTGATCCGGCACCAGCGCATCCACACCGGGGAGCGCCCCTACCAGTGCGCCCAGTGCACCCGCAGCTTCACCCACAAGCAGCATCTGGTGCGGCACCAGCGCGTGCACACGGAGCCGGAGCTGGAGCCGGGGGCGCTGGCCCAGCTGGAGACAAGTGCCCCCTGCAGTCTGCCAGGAGTGGCAGCGCCACCCCCAGGGTCCTCGCTGGAGCAGAAACCCTTCACCTGCCCCGAGTGCGGCAAAAGCTTCAGCTGGAAGAAGAACCTGACGTCGCACCAGCGGCTGCACCTGGAGGGGCGGCCCTTCTCCTGCGCCGAGTGCGGGCGCGGCTTCAGCGACAAGCGCCACCTGACCGCCCACCTGCGCAGCCACATGGGCCTCAAGCCCTACGCCTGCGCCTACTGCGAGAAGAGCTTCAGCCACAAGCCCAACCTGACCACGCACCAGCGCACGCACACCGGGGAGCGCCCCTTCGCCTGCCCCGACTGCGGCCGCAGCTTCACCCACAACCAGCACCTGGTGCGGCACCGCCGCGTCCACACCGGCGAGCGCCCCTTCGCCTGCCCCGACTGCGGCCGCAGCTTCAGCTCCCGGCCCAACCTCATCGCCCACACCAAGGCCCACTCGGGCAAGCGGCC
The DNA here is from genome assembly GCA_003942145.1 of Platysternon megacephalum. Lineage (NCBI taxonomy): Eukaryota > Metazoa > Chordata > Testudines > Platysternidae > Platysternon > Platysternon megacephalum. Next base: position 5,158,426 of record QXTE01000112.1, on the reverse strand, counting down.
CTACATCTGCGAGCAGTGTGGCCGCGGCTTCAGCCGCAAGTCCCACCTGGTGAGGCACCAGGCCGTGCACACCGGCACCCGCCCCCACGGCTGCAGCCAGTGCGGCAAGCGCTTCAGCTCCAAGACCAACCTGGTCCGGCACCAGGCCGTGCACACGGGGCACCGGCCCTACATCTGCACCCAGTGTGGCAAGAGCTTCAGCAGGAAGACGCATCTCCTGAGGCATGAGCGTACCCACGCTGCCCCCCTGCAGAGGGACAGGGGCAGCGCCTGGGCTGTGCACGACCCCCTGAGTCAGCAGGCAGCCTGCCTCTAGTGGTGGGGGACTAGTGACTCCCAGGGACCAGTTGCTCTGCTGTGAGCTGGACAAAGTGCGGGCAGGTGCTGTGCCCTCAGTGCCAACCTGTAACCCCCCTCCCCGCCGTGCTCCCCCACATACACTGCTCTGCAACTCCCCTCCCCACCAACCCCCTGTATTCCAGTCCTTCCACGTCACCCTGGTTCTGCTCATGCACTTCAGACCCGACCTGCAGCCCGCTGCTAATCCAGCCCGGGGCTCCCTCCCCAACAGCTCTGCTGGTGCCCCTCATTCCTGACAGCCAGCCATCGCAGTCCTTCTCTAGATCCTCCCTTCGGCCTGGCCCTGCCATGCCCGCCTGGGGCTCCCCACCCGCCCAGCTCTGCCACTCGCCCTCAATCCCAGCTCTCCGGTGTACGGACGGGGCAGGAGAGAGAGAACTGGGAAGCCACAGGAGAGAAGCTGCCTGAGTGTCCTTCAGTGAGACCCGCTTCTGATCCAGACGTGCCTTGAGAGCCCAGGGTGCGGTTCAGACAGCCCAGCCCGCCCTTATGGGCACCGGCAGGGACACCATTGGGCGCAGCTGCCCTCAGCCTGTCCATCATCCACCTGCTGCGAGTGATACAAACAGCACCTGCGAGACAAGCCCCTAACACCGCCTGGGGAGCTGGCCAGGCAGGAGACGGGGTTAGGACTCATCGTTGAATCATTCCTAAGCTAGAAAGGGGGATGATACCGTTCCCCTGAGCCAAATGGTGCCATAAAGAGTGTTATCGAATGGTGCTGGAGATGGGTTGGAAGCTGGCTTCTCAGCCTGCTCAGTTCCCCAGTTGCTGGCCAGGGCACCCAGCACTGATCCAGTGAGAACCATGGGCAAGCGAGAAGGGGGGGGGGGGGCTCTGTTCTCTACCTGAGAGGGGGCACAGCAGGGGACCCCCAAGCGAAGGGGCATTTGAATGTTAACGTCCCTCTGTAATTAAAGACGAAACTCAAGCCCCTTGCCTGGCTAGTGCTGCGAGCCGGGCGTTTCCTTCTTCACACCCATCTTGGGGGGTCTCTGAGGAGCCCTCCAGGGTGGGAAGCAGAGGCTGGGCACTGAGAACAATCGGCGAGACCTGCTTGGGTCCACGGTGAGACGGTCACAGAGTGGGGAAGCTGGGACCGAGAGGGGCCTGCTCACAAGTTCCCACCGTACCTGCCAATCGCTTTGGAACAAAAAGAGTTCATGTCCCGTTTGGGTGAAATCACACCAATTACCGCCATGGCGGGAGGGCTGCCAGCTTCTCCCCGCAAAGCACAATTGCCAAGGAGTTAATTTTGTCCCCACCTGCCCTTGTCCCCCTGTTCTACTTCCATTCATTCTGCACCACTGTGTCCCCACATCAGCTGATTCTGCGCCTCTCCTGCCCCCTCAACTCCGCAGAAATCGTCGCTCCGGCTCTGCAGCTCCAGCAATTCTCCACCTCCCCACCTCTGCTTCTCCTGCACCCCTGGAGGCCCCTCCCCTCCGCCTAGGAGGGGGCAGCTCAGCAGGGGCCTGTTCCTCCCTCCCTCCCCAGCTTGAAATTACTGGGTGCAGAGGGAGGGCGGAGCAGAGCCTCCCTGAGCTGTGCAGGCTGCTCCCTCTTCCCCATCCCTGACCCAGGATCTCCTAGGCGGGGCAGAGATAGGCCTGCTGTGGGCAGCAGGTTGGCCCTCCGGCTCCCTGAATCTGTGGTACTGACATCCCTGTCCTGGGTGCCAGCTGTCTTAACAGGCAACGCAGAGACAGAGCGGGGCTGGGGAGCAGTAGCAGGTATGGAAATGGCACATGAGCTCACTGAGGCAGGGACTGTCCAGTGGGGCCCTGATCCCTGTCTGGGGCACGCAGCAGAAATCGCTCAGCACACTCATGGATTTGGTTTGTCACCCCTAGCTCCTGGCTGAGGGGGGCTTGGTGCCAGGAAGCGTGGGCAGCAGGGGAGCTTGTCTGTGTTGCCAGGCTGCACTCACTGCTGGTGGCGCCTCCTCCTGGCCATCCTGGGGATTAGCTGTGCCAGGCATTGCAGCCTCCACTGGCGGTGTCTTCCCCCTTCCTGTCTCACCCTGCAGCCACCTATTCCGGACTCGGCCCTCTGGCCAGGTCACTACATGGTTCCCCTTCTGGGGGTTACCCAAAGTCCTTCCACACAACCTTTCCCAGGCAGTCCTCTCGGGCACTGTCCTGATGGTGCCACTTCCCTAGCAACCGGTAGGGAAACCAGGGCCACGCACTACTCCAGCTTCCAGTCCAGGGACCCTGTAGCTAGTAACTGGTCTACTGTCCCTCAGCCTTTGTTGCTCCTTCCTACAGCTTCTGGTCCCCCTCTTCCCTGGGTGAACCACCTCTAACCTCCTCAGAGGGCGTAACCGTAGGTGCCTCTCCCTGGGAGTGAATGCAGCCTGCTTCCCTGTAGCCCCCTTCTGCTGCCGGCTTCCTGGCTTTATAAACCCAGCCCAGCTCCTCCCTCAGCTGGGCTTCATCAGTAAGTTAGGCCTTTGCACCCCCTGGCTCTCCTCCAGGTGTGGTCTACAGGTTAATTGGCCTAATTTACCCCTTCAGCCCTTGTGTGGGGTGGACACAGGGCCGGTGCCCTCCATCCACAGGCTGAGGGGGAAGGCGGCTGAGCTCCATAGTCGGGAGAGGGGTGGGGCAGGCCCCACAATCGGAGTCCTGGAGATAGGGGAGGGGAACTCTCTGGCTGCATTTCTGACAGGGGAGGGGACCTTGCCCAGCCTGGGCTGTGAGGGGGGAGCTGCTCTGCCCACAGAGCTGGCCAAGCCCCCCAGCGAGACACTTGAGGGAAGCTGGGGACACAGACCCTGCAGCTTGCTCAGCCTGGTCACTCCCTGAAGCCTGCAGGGGCAGCAGCCACTGCAAATGCCTCAGCAGGGGGCGCAGAGCTGATGGCATTCGGGTGGAGAGTGCTAGTGACATGAGGTGGGCAAAGGCAGCCCTGGGGGCACAGCTGGGAACCAGACAGCGAAGCCAAACAGCAAAAATTAAGATGCTTGTACACTAATGCGAGGAGTCTAAGTAACAAAATGGAGGAACTAGGGCAGGGGTAGGCAACCTATGGCACGGGTGCCGAAGGCGGCACGCGAGCTGATTTTCAGTGGCACACTGCCCGGGTCCTGGCCACCGGTCCGGCGGGCTCTGCATTTTAATTTAATTTTAAATGAAGCTTCTTAAACATTTTAAAAACCTTATTTACTTTATATACAACAATAATTTAGTTATATATTATAGACTTATAGAAAGAGACCTTCTAAAAACGTTAAAATGAATTAGTGGCACGCGAAACCTTGAATTAGAGTGAATAAATGAAGACTCGGCACACCACTTCTGAAAGGTTGCCGACCCCTGAGGTAGATCATACCAAACCAACCTGATCTCCTTCTTTGAGAAGGTAACAGATTTTTTAGACAAAGGAAATGCAGTGGATCTAGTTTACCTCGATTTCAGTAAGGAATTTGATACGGTTCCACATGGGGAATTATTAGCTAAATTTGAAAAGATGGGGATCAATATGAAAATTGAAAGGTGGATAAGGAACTGGTTAAAGGGGAGACTACAACGGGTCATACTGAAAGGTGAACTGTCAGGCTGGAGGGAGGCTACTAGTGGAGTTCCTCAGGGATCGGTTTTGGGACCAATCTTATTTAATCTTTTTATTACTGACTTTGGCACAAAAAGTAGGAATGTGCTAATAAAGTTTGCAGATGACACAAAGCTGGGAGGTATTGCCAATACAGAGAAGGACCGGGATATCATACAGGAAGATCTGGATCACCTTGTAAACTGGAGTAATAGTAATAGTATGAAATTTAATAGTGAAAAGTGCAAGGTCATGCATTTAGGGATTAATAACAAGAATTTTTGTTATAAACTGGGGAGGCATCAGTTGGAAGTAACAGAGGAGGAGAAGGACTTTGGAGTATTGGTTGATCACAGGATGATTATGAGTCGCCAATGTGATATGGCCGTGAAAAAAGCTAATGCGGTCTTGGGATGCATCAGGCGAGGTATTTCCAGTAGAGATAAGGAGGTGTTAGTACCGTTATACAAGGCACTGGTGAGACCTCATCTGGAATATTGTGTGCAGTTCTGGTCTCCCATGTTTAAGAAGGATGAATTCAAACTGGAACAGGTACAGAGAAGGGCTACTAGGAGCATCCGAGGAATGGAAAACCTGTCTAAGGAGACTCAAAGAGCTCGGCTTGTTTAGCCTAACCAAAAGAAGGCTGAGGGGAGATATGATTGCTCTCTATAAATATATCAGAGGGATAAATACCAAGGAGGGAGAGGAATTATTTAAGCTCAGTACCAATGTGGACACAAGAACAAATGGATATAAACTGGCCACCAGGAAGTTTAGACTTGAAATTAGACGAAAGTTTCTAACCATCAGAGGAGTGAAGTTCTGGAACAGTCTGCCAAGGGGAGTAGTGGAGGCAAAAGACATATCTGGCTTCAAGACTAAGCTTGATAAGTTTATGGAGGGGATGGTATGATGGGATAGCCTAATTTTGGCACTTAATTGATCTTTGACTATTAGCAGTAAATATGCCCCAATGGCCTGTGATGGGATGTTAGCTGGGGAGGGATCTGAGTTACTACAGAGAATTCTTNTGCGGCGCCTCCCTCCCCACCGAGAGCCACTCGGCCTGTGTGATGGTGGAACGGTACCTGCGGGACAACCAGACCATCGGGGCCCGGGAGGACCCGCTGGGGTACTGGGAGAAGCGGCACTGGCTCTGGCCGGCCTTGGCCAAGCTGGCCATGCTCTACCTGTCCTGCCCGCACGGGTCACTTGCTGGAGGATTCTCTGCACCTTGAAGTCTTTAAACCATGATTTGAGGACTTCAGTGGCTCAGACATAAGTTAGGGGTTTGATTCAGGAGTGGGTGGGTGAGATTCTGTGGCCTGCGTTGTGCAGGAGGTCGGACTAGACGATCATAATGGTCCCTTCTGACCTTAAAGTCTATGATTCAGATGGATGCGGGGCTGAGCGGATGGGTAGCCAGGAATTGGGAGCAAAGCTCAGCGTCTCCCTCAAGAAAACTCCACAGCAGGGGGAGCCACCACACACCGCAAAGCTGAGCAAAATGGAGGGGCAATTCTGGGGTGGGGCATTGCCTGGTGCCAGTGGCTGCCAGGCTGGGGCTGGCGCCAGGCTGAAGTACCCGTTGTCATGGACACTGAGGAGTGAGGCAGCGCAGCCCAGTGACCAGGCCTGCCCCGAGTTTGGAGCTGGGCCTTTGCCTGTGCCCCGGCCACTCTGGGGCTGCAGAGTCCCTAAAGATCGGCTGTGGGCAAGGGAGCGGGGAAGCTGTCTCAGACTCGGTGGGTGTATTGGTGGGGGAGGGGGAAGGTTTCTGGACCAGCCCCGCTGTCCTTCCCTGTCTGCCTTCCTTGTCCCTCCACTCTCCCACTGCATCGCTCTCTGTTGCTGTTTCTGTCCCGACACCTTCTTTGGGTAGGGCAGGAGAGGCGCCTGTGCCCCATGTTGGGGGCCCCAGCAGATGATGTTAGGGGGCAGGTGATCTTGCATAGGTCAGCACTCATTAGCCAAACTACACAACTAACCAGGAAACAAGTCAAGCGCCCACCTGAGAACGAGTGGCCTACACACCCAGCGAGGGTTCCTTCGTCTCACCCAGCCCCTAGCTCCCGGCCCTGGGCTCAGAGCCTAGGCTCTGCTAATGCACACAGTGTGCATGGAGAGCCAAACCTTAGCCCTCTCTCCTGCTGGCCCGGGGGCCGGACTTATGTGGGTCTCTCCCACAGAGACCTGAACCCCAGCCCCTCTCCTGTGGCAGACAAAGAGGAAGCTTCCTATTTCCTCCCATTATCCGCACAGTGTCAGGATAAACTGCAGAGGAGACGGGAGTGTGGAGGCGAAGGGAACCCATCAGTTATGTTAATCCAAGCCTTCCGAGGGGTCGAGCTACGAACCAGCTAACAACTCCAGCCACACTGCAGCAGCATGCTCCATTGCTGACTGACAGTGACTGTGAATATTGGTTAGACTAGCACTCTCCACCCGAATGCCTCTCTCATTGCCACGTGCATTTTCTTTGGTGGTTTTGTTGTTTTCTTATCAGAACAATACCACTAAAAGGGAAATGTAAGTAACTATTTATTTATGGGGTGTTCTTCTCCACCCTCTCCTCTGCACCCAGCAATCACAGGGAAGGGAGGTGAGACGCGACCTCTGCTGGAGCTGCCCCCTCTAGGCCTGGGGCGAGGGGTGGAGATGTGTGGGGATGGGGAGACCTGGTACAGAAACAGAATAAAACCAAATTCCGACACCCTGTCTGACTAGTCCTGGGAAGGGTGTGCAGGATTTTGGTTTTATTCCGACTAGAGCCAACTTTTATTAAGACTTTAGAAACTTTAATCCAGTTGGGCAAATCTTTTCTCCCTGTGAGCTGCAGGCTGCTCGAAGCAGGTTTATTTCCCTCTGAGCCTCAGAGGGACTGGCGTTGTGATGAGGGTACAATGTTCCATTTCAGCCCCATTACAGGGTGGGATGGTACCAAGATGGGATGAGGCCTGACCCCTGCCGTGGGTCCACACTCTGCTTTTTTTTACTGCCACAAGGTCATTGGTAAGAAAGCCCCATGCTACAGCTCCAATCTAGCCTAGACCAACCATGCACAAACCCACGTGGGTGCGTGTGACCAGACAAGAACTCTGCTCTCTCAGCTCCAGACACAGAGGTCTCTACCCTGGCTAGCGCCAGCCCCTGTGTCAGATGGTTGCGGTTCAGTGCATATGGACTTTGCACAGTGAGGCACTTTGGGGCGTGCACACCACACACAGTCCAGCTGGAGCTCACGGGCTTCGCTGGGCACTTGAACTCCCTTTCACTCTCCCGTATTGAGTGTCACATCTCAGACAGGATGCTGGTTCCCGCAGACAGGCAGCTCCTCTCACAGCTTCCAAAACCTGGGTCACCTGCCTGCCCATTCCATAGCTAAGCTTTTCCCACTGTGCGACGCACTGAGCTGACTCCAGATTTACTCACTTGCATAGGGAGGAAACCCCCCAGTACCTGAGCCGTAAGGGCTGAGGCCTGTATTCCGAGTGAGAAACTGTGGTTAGACACCCGGAGCTGTCCAAAGGGATTCACTTTTAAAGTATCCATCTTTGCCCTGAGCATTTCATTGGTCATGTTGTAATAGCGAATGGAAGAGAGGCTAACCCATAGAAATGTGGTGTGAGGAGCCTGAGCCCCAGTCATGTCTGCAAGGCACTGCAACATCCCCTGCAGCCTGCCGGAGGTGTTAAAGGAAATCAACAGGAACCCAAAGAGGCCTTTGTACAGTGTTAGAAAAACCAAGTGTCTGACACATCCTGTTCAGGACAGAATTTCTGCCATGCCAGCCTTACAAACCAAAGGGAAAGGATTGTAAAACTGCATTCTTTGTATGGGAGGTCTCTGGCCTTGCACTTCAGTGGAAATGGAGGATGCTTCACTGGAAACCATCCAGCCCACCTGACAGATCAACACTCATCATTTAAAATATATATTTGCGTCCAAGAAATTCCAGGGTATTTTGCTGGAGAGAGATATTACAAGGAGGCAAATGACACTACAGGCTTCAAGGCAATGAGGGTGTGGGGTGTGAAGAGGGCTGAGTGATAATTGGGAGTTTCTTAGGAATGCTTTATTAGATGCTAAATGTTCCCCACAATTCTGCAATCATGTATGAAGGCTTCTTCAGTTAAAAAAGAATAACATCCTCGTTAAGAGGGGAAGTGAAATTAGCTATTAAAAATAAAAATATAATATATAACAAATGGAAAAATGGGGAATTTGATAGCAATGAATACAAACCAACCATTAGGAAAATGCAGATAATTGATAAGGGAAACTCAGCATAGCAGTGAAAAAAATCTATGGCCAGTGCAGTTAAGGACAAAAAGAAGGAATTCATTAAGTATACCAGGAACAAATTAAATCCTAACAATGGTATAAGTCCAAGACCAGATCAGGATGCTAAAATAGACAATCCTGATGCAGGAAAGGCAGAAGTATTGAATCAATATTTCTGTTCTGTATTTGGAATGAAGCATGATGATGTATTCATATCTCCCAGTGATAAGGAAATACCTTCGATTCCAACAGGAATCCAATAGCACTAGAAAAGGTTCAGAAAAGGGCAACTAAAATGATTAGGGGTTTAGAGAGGGTCCCATACGAGGAGAGATTAGAGAGGCTGGGACTCTTCAGCTTGGAAAAGAGAAGACTAAGGGGGGACATGATAGAGGTATATAAAATCATGAGTGATGTTGAGAAAGTGGATAAGGAAAAGTTATTTACTTATTCCCATAATACAAGAACTAGGGGTCACCAAATGAAATTAATAGGCAGCAGGTTTAAAACAAATAAAAGGAAGTTCTTCTTCACGCAGCGCACAGTCAACTTGTGGAACTCCTTACCTGAGGAGGTTGTGAAGGCTAGGACTATAACAATGTTTAAAAGGGGACTGGATAAATTCATGGTGGCTAAGTCCATAAATGGCTATTAGCCAGGATGGGTAAGAATGGTGTCCCTAGCCTCTGTTCGTCAGAGGATGGAGATGGATGGCAGGAGAGAGATCACTTGATCATTGCCTGTTAGGTTCACTCCCTCTGGGGCACCTGGNTTTGATGAGATTACAGGTTTGGTTGATAAAGATAACTGATGACATAATATAGCTATGACCTCTGCATGGCTTTTGTCTGAGTCCCACATGACATTCTGTTAAAAAAACTAGCACTGTACAAAATCCATGTGCCCATATTAAATGGATTAAAAACTGGCTACCTGAGAGATCATGAATGTAATAGCAAGTGAGAATCATTGTCCTTTGCGGGTGTTTCTCCTGGGGTCTGTATTGTCCCAATGCTATTCAATACTTTTCTCAAGTGTCTGGAAGAAAAGAGAAAACCTTTGCTGGTAACATTTGCAGATGACACCACAAACATTGGCAGAGTGGTCAGTCATGATGGGCACAGGTCAGTTATACAGACCAAGCCGGAGCACTTGGTAAGGTGGGCTCATTGGACTAGTCATTCATTCATTCTCTCGCTCTAGCCCAGTGACTGTTCCACCACGGATAAATACTTACCAGTCACTGGGTCGGAGAGAGAGTGACTCTGTATGTAGTCCAGGGCTCAGGGCACACCCCTGAGCCCCCCGCTCTAATCCCTCGGGCATTATTTATCCACCGTGGAAAAGCTTCACAGGAGAGACTGTCGGAGCCCCACATCAGACTACTCCATAGCTGTGATTAGGGCATGCTTGGGAGAGCCCTGTTCAAAGCCTTTCTCCTCCTCCGATGGAGGGGGAAACTGAACCTGGGTGAGAGCGCCAACTACAGCAGTATTGCCAATCCCAAATGGTCCAAAATCATGAGTCAGGCTCACCCAAACTCACGAGATTGGCTTTAAAAGCAGATTCTGTAAAAAACAATAGATTTGGCATTCTTTTGATTTGCCTCTTGCTTGTTGAGCCCTTAGGGTCACATTTTGAAGCTTTCTCCACAGCCAGGAGGGGTAGAAACTTACTTGTTCTTTAAGAATGAAGGCTGAAATCATCAGAGATCCACGTGACTCCAGGAGCTGGGGCTTTAAGGAAAACAGGCATTGTCACAGCAGAGCAGAGGCTCTGTGGGATGGAGCAGGTGGCTTGGTGCTCAAAGTCAACAACAGAAATAAATAAAACATGGCACTAAGCCCCTTATCTTCCCCCAGCACGGACTGGCCTGTCCCAGCCTGGTGGGCATGGCTCGTGGGGGCTCCCCGAGGACTGAGACCACACTGCAGGGCTGGCACACAGGGCAGAAACCCCTTAGGATGGCCCCAAGGGTACGTTAGGCCCAGTCAAGCAAGCAGGGGCCAGAGCTGTGCAGCCAGCTCGGCCTTCCCTGAACCCTGCCCTCAGCCATCTGGAAGGGGAGACATACACCAGTGTCGTCTGCATCCCTGGGCCAGAGCAGTGTTGGGGGGCAGCCAGTCTCCCTCCATTCTCCCGCTCTGTGGGGCACTGGGGACGGAGGGTGGCCAGGCCGGGGGTGTGTGTGTGTCTGGGGTGGGGTGGTAGAGGCACGACTGGCAGCAGGCGAAGGGGTCCTGGATTCAGGGGGCTCGCTGGTCCAGGAGAGAGGGGTGGGCTGGGTCTGAGAGCTGCCCCTGACTCTGGCAGGGGGTTGGGGGTGGGGATCCGTTCCTGACTCAGCCTCACGTGGGCACCTGGGGTTATGGCCGTTTGGCTGTTTGGGGCGGGCACTGGGCAGACAGCCTGGGCCTGCACCACTGCCAGCCCGAGTTCATGGCAGCAGGGCCCATCGAGAATTTACCGAGACCCTGACCCCACAACTGCCAGGGGTGAGACCGCGCTCCCCTCAGGTGGGAGCTGAGAGACAGTTTGGGGGGGTCGGTCCGCGCTCCCCTCAGGCGGGAGCTGAGAGACAGTTTGGGGGGGTCGGTCCGCGCTCCCCTCAGGCGGGAGTCGAGAGGCAGTTTGGGGGGGTTGGTCCGCGCTCCCCTCGGGCGGGGGCGCAGAGGCAGTTTGGGGGGGTCGGTCTGCGCTCCCCTCGGGCGGGAGTCGAGAGGCAGTTTGGGGGGGTCGGTCCGCNGTGCCCCTGACTCTGGCAGGGGGTTGGGGGTGGGGATCCGCTCCTGACTCAGCCTCACGTGGGCACCTGGGGTTATGGCCGTTTGGCTGTTTGGGGCGGGCACTGGGCAGACAGCCTGGGCCTGCACCACTGCCAGCCCGAGTTCATGGCAGCAGGGCCCATCGAGCATTTACCGAGACCCTGACCCCACAACTGCCAGGGGTGAGACCACGCTCCCCTCAGGTGGGAGCTGAGAGACAGTTTGGGGGGGTCGGTCCGCGCTCCCCTCAGGCGGGAGCTGAGAGACAGTTTGGGGGGGTTGGTCCGCGCTCCCCTCGGGCAGGAGTCGAGCGGCGGTTTGGGGGGGTCGGTCCGTGCTCCCCTCGGGCGGGGGTGCAGAGGCAGTTTGGGGGGGTCGGTCCGCGCTCCCCTCGGGCGGGGGCGCAGAGGCAGTTTGGGGGGGTCGGTCCGCGCTCCCCTCGGGCGGGAGTCGAGAGGCAGTTTGGGGGGGTTGGTCTGCGCTCCCCTCGGGCGGGGGCGCAGAGACAGTTTGGGGGGGTCGGTCCGCGCTCCCCTCGGGCGGGAGTCGAGAGGCACTTTGGGGGGGGCGGCCCGCGCTCCCCTCGGGCAGGAGACGAGGGGCAGTTTGGGGGGGTCGGTCCGTGCTCCCCTCGGGCGGGGGCGCAGAGACAGGTTGGGGGGGTCGGTCCGTGCTCCCCTCGGGCGGGGGTCGAGAGGCACTTTGGGGGGGTCGGTCCGCGCTCCGCTCGGGCGGGCGTCGCGGGGCACGTTGGGGGGGGCGGCCCGCGCTCCCCTCGGGCGGGGGTCGAGAGGCACTTTGGGGGGGTCGGTCCGCGCCCCCCTCGGGCAGGCCCCCCCGGGAAGGGAGCTGTCCATCACCTCTGCAGTTCCTTCCGCCCCCCCCCAACCCGTAGAAGAGAACGGGGCGGCCATTTTGAGAGAGGGCAATGGAGCTTCGAGCCCCTTGCAAACAATGGCAGATGGCGGCCATCTTTACTACTGGTACGGCGGGGGGCGGGGTCAGCAGGCCCGGGAGGGGGAAGCCGGCGGATCGTTGTTGCGGCTGCTGGGTAAGGGGGGGGGGCGGCTCTGTGCTGGGAGGGGGTAACCACTCCGCCCCCACCGGGCACCAAAGGGGGCTGAGGCCAGAACAAAGGCGGGGAGTGGGGCGGGGGCGCTGGGCCGCAGGGAGCGCGGTGGGGGCCGCAGGGAGCGGGGGGGGGGCTGAGGGGGGGGCGGGGTGGGGGCTCAGCAGTGGTGGCGGGGTGGGGGCTGAGGGGGGCGGGGGGCGGGCGGGGGGGGGGGGGCGCGGGCCCGGGGCGGGGCGGGGGGCCGCGGGGCGCGGGGGGGGGGCTCGGGGGGGAGCGGGGTGGGGGCGCGGCGGGGCGGGGGGTGCGGGGCCGGCGGTGAGCGCTGGGGCGCCGCCGGCGGGGACGCTGCCCGGCTGGGGGGTGGGGGGGGGGGGGGCGGAGGGGGGGGGGGGGTGGGGGCTCAGCAGGGGGGGGGGTGGGGGCCCTAGGGGGGGGGGGGGTGGGGGCCGGAGGGGGCGGGGTGGGGGCTGAGCAGGGGGCGGGGTGGGGGCTCGGCGGGGAGCGGGGTGGGGGCTCGGTGGGGGGCGCTGGGCCGCAGGGAGCGGGGTGGGGGCTCAGCGGGGAGCGGGGTGGGGGCTCGGTGGGGGGCGCTGGGCCGCAGGGGGCGGGGTGGGGTGGGGGCTCAGCAGTGGGGGCGGGGTGGGGGCTCAGCAGTGGGGGCTCTCCCCTATGTACAATGACAGGTTTCAGATTGGTTAGTCTCTAAGGTGCCGCACGTGCTCCTGTTCTTCTCTCCTGTGTAGGTGCTGCCCTGCTGGAGGCTCTGTCTGTTAGCTGCAGGAGCCAGGTTTGTCTCTTTGGGAGGCTCTTTTCTAAGGCTGCGGAGGTTAATCCCGGCGTCCCAGCTCAGCTAATTACAATGGGCCTGGGCCTGCAAACTGCTGAGCTCCCATTGCCCCCAGCTCCTGTGGGACCACACCCATTCTAGGCTGTTGAGCAGAGCTGGGGGAATAGAAAGGCTGCTGTGTTGCTCCCCAGAGGTGGCTGCATTTCAGTGGCAGTTCCCCACAGATTTGTGAAGCACATGGAGGCAGGCCAGGCCTCTGCACAAATAACCCATAGGCAGCTTTAAGGTGGCTGGGCAGCTCCCAGCCCGCTCCCCCTCTCTCCTCTCCAGCACCGAGGCTCCTGCCTGGCAGATCCACTAGACCAGGGGCTCTCAAACTTCATTGCACCGCGTCCCCCTTCTGACAACAGAAATTACTACACAACCCCAGGAAGGGGGACCGAAGCCTGAGTCCGCCTGAACCCCACTGCCCTGGGCGGGGAAGGGCTCAAAGCTTCCGTCCCAGCCAGGGGACCTGTAACCTGAGCCCCACCGCCCAGGGCTGAATCCCTCAGGCTTCGGCCCTGAGCCCCAGCAAGTCTAAGCCAGCCCTGGTGGTCACGACCCACAGTTCGAGAACTGCTGCACTAGACAAAATAGCAACCGGGACAGAAAAGCTAGAACCCTGCTCCTCCGTCCTGCTCACTGCTGCACCCCCCAGGTCAGACCCATGTCCCCCCCGGCTCAGCTTGGCAGGCAAGCGGGGAACAGCATTTGGGAGCAGAAGAGCTGAGCACATTTGGGGAGGGGCATGGACAGAGGAGGGCGACACATGGCTTTGGGGTGGGGGAGTGGATGTTTTGCGGGGGAGAGAGTACTGGAGGGTGTGCGAGGAAGCAGGTTCAGGAGAGGTGCTGGGGGGTGAGAGAGGCAGCACAAGGCGGGGCGGTGTGAGTGTGTGTGCATGTGTGAGAGAGACACAGCGACCCGGTGGATGGGGACAAGTGTGGATTCAGGGGAGGAGTTGATTTTCATGGGATGAAGGGGAGAGACTGGGAGAATAAACCACAGAAGTGCTGAGCGGGGAGGGGGAGACCGCGAGCGGGAGAACCTGGGGAGAAGTGACCCGTCCCAATTGACAAACCCGAGAGCTCCCAGCATCTGTCCGAGCAGAGCCTGGTGCTGCTTAGCTCTGCCACTGTTGTCATTCTTTTGAATCAGGCTGGTTACCCTGGTGTGTCTGCAGGAGCTGGGCCGGTAACCTATCATTTAAATCTGCTTCTGTACCAAATGATTGCAGGGTAGTTAATATGACACCAATTTTTAAAAAGGACTCTGGGGTGATCCCGGCAATTACAGTACCGGGTTAACTAGTTGAAACTAGTTTGAACAATATTGTCAGAGATATAGATGAACATAATTTGTTGGGGAAGAGTCAACATGGTTTTTGTAAAGGTAAATCATGCCTCACCAGTCTACTAGAATTCTTCGAGGGGGTCAACAAGCATGTGAACAAGGGGGATCCAGTGGATATAGAGTATTTAGATTTTCAGAAAGCCTTTGATAAGGTCCCTCACCAAAGGCTCTTAAGCAAAGTAAGCTGTCATGGGATAAGAGGGAAGGTCCTCTCATGGATTGGTAACTGGTTAAAAGATAGGAAACAAACAGTAGGAATAAATGGTCAGTTTTCAGAATGGAGCGAGGTAAATAGAGTTGTCCCCCAGGGATCTGTACTGGGTCTAGTTGTATTCAACATATTCATAAATGATCTGGAAAAAGCAGTAAACAGTGAGGTGGCAAAATTTGCAGATGATACAAAACTACTCAAGATAGTTAAGTCCCAGACAGACTGCGAAGAGCTACCAAAGGATCTCACAAAACTGGGTGACTGGGCAACAAAATGGCAGATGAAATTCAATGTTGATAAATGTAAAGTAATGCACACTGGAAAAGATTATCCCAACTATACATATAAAATGATGGGGTCTAAATTAGCTGTCGCCATTCAAGAAAGAGATCTTGGAGTCATTGTGGAGAGTTCTCTGAAAACATCCACTCAATGTGCAGCGGCAGTCAAAAAAGCGAACAGAATGTTGGGAATCATTAAGAAAGGGATTGATAATAAGACAGAAAATATCATGTTACCTCTATATAAATCCATGGTATGCCCACATCTTGAATAGTGTGTGCAGATGTGGTCACCCCATCTCAAAAAAGATGTATTGGAATTGGAAAAGGTTCGGAAAAGGGCAACAAAAATTATTAGGGGTATGGAACGGCTTCCATACGAGGAGCGATTAATAAGACTGGGACTTTTCAGCTTGGAAAAGAGACGACTAAGGGGAATATGATAGAGGTCTATAAAATCATGACTGGTGTGGAGAAAGTAAATAAGGAAGTGTTATTTACTCCTCATAACACAAGAACTAGGGGTCACCAAATGAAATGAATAAGCAGCAGGATTAAAACAAACAAAAGGAAGTATTTTTTCACACAATGCACAGTCAACCTGTGGAACTCCTTGCCAGAAGATGCTGTGAAGGCCAAGACTATAACAGGGTTCAAAAAAGAACCAGATAAGTTCATGGAGGATAGGTCCATCAGTGGCTATTAGCCAGGATGGGCAGGAATGGTGTCCCTAGCCTCTGTTTGCCAGAAGCTGAGAATGGGCCACAGGGGATGGATCACTTGATGATTCCTTGTTCTGTTCATTCCCTCTGGGGCACCTGGCACTGGCCACTGTCAGAAGACAGGACACTGGGCTAGATGGACCTTTGGTCTGACCCAGTATGGCCGTTATGTGCTCCGGTCTGGCCTGACCTGGCAGCGACGGGCAGCTGCTCTCCTGGGGCTGCTTTGTAGGATTCTGAGCTTCCTTTCTGCTATTGTAGGTCCAGAACTGGTGGATTCTCCATCTTCCCCAGCACTGTGTGTCCCTGGGCGTGTCCTGAGAAGCCGGGCTCCCAGCTCCAGATGCGTGGGCCTGGCCCGGACACCCAGAGCCCTGCTGCAGAGACCCCAGGCAGGGGCCCCCGTGCTGCCTCACCCAGAACAAGTGGGTAACAGCAGCTGTAGCTCCATGGCTTCCTGTGGACGGACACCAGGATGGGGGCAGCCAGGCGGAGAGGCTGAGGAGCCATTGAGGTCTTAGGAATGAACTCCTGAATTAACGGCGTTCTTTGTGAGCAGACTTGCTACCTACCTGGAAATCAACGAGCAGCTGCGGCCGGCGGCCTCCCGCCCCTAGAACCCTGCCTCTGGTGCCTTCTTGGTAGTGCCGAGGCCGCTCTGCCAGCCTACCCCAGCCACCAGTGCAGCTTTGAGCTCTGCGCTCGCGGACGGGACTGCCTCTCCCCCGGCTCGGAAGGCATCGCCTGCAGCACCTGGCTCAGCCGCTGTCAACGAGCGCGTCTCCTCCTGTTGAGGGGGAGGAGAGGGCCTGGCTGGGCGTGGCGGGTACGCGCCAGGGTGACACCACTTGCTTCGCCAGCTGCCTTTGACCCTGGGTGTTTCCCTCCCCGAACCTGCTCCTTTTCGCTAGGCATGTTGCCGGTAAAGAAAAGCAAGCTGCGGAAGCGGAGGACAGTCGGCGGCTCGGCCATGCCGAGCTCCGGCATCTGTGCCACTTTGCCCCGGGCCATAGCAGAGCATGCCGCGGGGGCTTTCCCGTTCGCCATAGCCGGCGCTGTCGATGCCCACCTCCGCCATCTGCCTCTGGGCCCCGACCACGAGCACATCCCCGAGATCAAGCTGGAGTTTAGCGACGAGGAGGAGGAGGGCCATGAGGGCGGCACGCTGGGATTCATGGTGGCCTGTGGGGAAGGGAGCCATGAGAGGAGGAAGGCAGAGCTGGCCCCCCGAGGTGCGGGCAGCAACCCCCGCGTCATGGCCGGCTGGCAACCCCCTTCCTCCGTGCTGGGTGTAGACAAGGCTCTCCTGGAGGGATGGGCAGCGAAGCGCCCCGCACCTCCGGCCTTCGGCCTCCCCGTCCGCACCCGGCGCCGCAAGACCACCTCCGAGGTGTGGCAGTTCTTCTCCCCAGATGCCAGCGACCCCTGCCGGGCCGTCTGCACCCTGTGCCAGGCCAGCGTCGGGCGCGGCAAGCTGAGGGGCCACTGCAACACCACCGCCCTCAAGCGCCACCTGGAGGGCAAGCACCCGCTGGAGTGGGGGCAGAGGAAAGGAGCAGGGGGCAGGGCCCAGGAGGAGGAGGAGAATGAGGAGGAGGAGGAAGAGCAGGTGGCGAAGGGGTTTCCCTCGCAGGACACTGTGTTTGGCACCAGCCATGCTCTGTGCTCCCCTGCCCAAGCCCTCAGCAGGGCGCCCCCCCAAGTGCCCCAGGGTGCCCCCCGCTTCCTGTACGTGATCAGCGACTCCAGTGAGGAGGAGGGGCGGGGAAGGGCAGGCACCCCAGTCACTGATTCCTCCCCAGAGTCCAGCGAGGAGGAAAGCAGCGAGAGTAGCAAGCTGCTCCCCCAGGGCAGGGGGAGGGGCATGAAGGGCAGCGCCCAAGGGGGGCACCCCAAGCCGGACCTGGCCACACCCTACCTGGAGATGCTAATGGGCCAGGGGCTCCCCAAGTCCGGGCAGCTCAGCCTCCCCAACCACCCGCTGGTGCCACCGGGCACGAAGCGCCGCAAGTCCACCTCGGCCGTCTGGCAGTTCTTCTACATCGACTGCAGCAACGTGTGCCGGGCCGTCTGCACCCTGTGCCAGGCCAGCGTCAGCCGCGGCAAACTGGGCAGCCACTTCGGCACCTCGGCCCTCATGCGCCACCTGGAGGGCAAGCACCCGCTGGAGTGGGGGCGGGGGAGGGCTGCTGGTGCCCCTGCCACCCCTCCTGGCAGCACCCGATCCGAGAGGCTGAGCCTGGGGCCGGCGGAGGACGAGGACCCTGTGGAGAACCTGTCTCTCACGTCGCCCGCAGCGTCGGACCCCCTGAGATCGCCCTGCGTCAGCCCTGGCGGGGCCCCAGCTCCTGTGTGTAACAGCTGGCAGAGTGAGGCGCCTCCCGAAGGCAAGGTGGAGAAAGCCCTGCCTGCCCCGCTGCCCCCCAGCAAGAACCAAGCCAGCCTGGCCGAGCGGGGCGGGGACGTGCCTGGCAAATACACCCCCAACCACCCACAGGCGCAGGCCTGGAACCGCAGCATTGCCGAGCTGCTGTGCGGAATGGCCCTGCCCTGCTCCTTCGTCTCGGCCAAGCCCTTCCACCGGTTCATGGCGCAGGCTGACCCGCGCTACCACGTCCCCTCGCCGGCCTTCTTCTCCCGCAAGGCAGTGCCCCAGCTGTGCCAGGCTGTCGGCCTGGGCCTGGCCCTGGAGCTGCAGCAGGCCAGCGTCAGCCGGGTGCACCTCAGCGCCCACGTGTGGGCCCAGGGGCCGGCAGGGGAGTCCCTGGCGCTGGCAGCGCACTGGCTGGCGCCCCGCTCGGAGTCAGGCCAGCGCAGGCAGGCGGTGCTGTGCGTGCGGGCGCTGCAGGAGGAGCAAGCGCTGGGTGGCGTGCGGCAGGTGTTGGCCGAGCAGCTCGAGCTGTGGCTGGCCCAGAACTCCTTGAGCCCCGGATTCCTGGTCTCGGGCGGCAGCCCTGGCGTGGAGCGGGCCGCGAAGGACGGCGGCCACACCCACATCCCCTGCTTCGCTCACTGCCTGAGCCAGCTGGTGCTGGGCTTCCTGCGCCTCCACCGCAGCATCGAGAGCACGCTGGGGGCGGCCCGCGCCATCTGCGCCCACTTCGCCCGCTCCCCGGAGGCCAGGAGGGGGCTGGCGGAGCTGCAGCGCCAGCACGGCTCGGCCCCACGCCGGCTGAAGCAGGAGGCCACGGCGAGCTGGGACTCCACCTACTACATGCTGGAGCGGCTGCTGGCGCTGCAGCCGGCTGTGCAGGGGTACCTGAGCAAGCGCCGGATGGGCGAGGCTGGCCCGGCCCTGAGCGCCACCCAGTGGACGCTGACGCGCAGCCTGGTGGAGCTGCTGCAGCCCTTCGAGATGGCGGTGCGGGAGGCGAGCGCGGCCGACGCCTCACTGAGCCAGGTGCTGCCGCAGGTGCGCTACCTGCACATCTTCCTCCAGCAGATCCGCCTGCGCTTCGAGAGCCAGGCCGGGGAGGGGGCCGGCTCCGCCGTGCGCCTGGCCGAGAGCCTGGCCCTGCAGCTCTCCACCGAGCCCCGGCTCAGCGAGATGTTCCACCGCCAGGAGTACGTGCTGGCCACGCTGCTCGACCCCCGCTTCAAGGGCAGGATGGACGCCATCCTGCCGCTGGGCTCCGACCTCGACCACTGGAAGCAGCTGCTGGTCCGGAAGGTCAAGGAGCTCCTGGCCTCACCCACCGGCTGCCCTTCCTCCCCCTGGAACGCCCAGCCTGGCAAGGCCTTCTGCGTGGACGCAGCCCCACAGCCCCGGGAGGCAGAGATGGGGCCGCGGGAGCCCCATCGGGACAGGGGGCCGAGTGGGAAGAGCTCCACGGTGCCTCCACTGATCCAGAAGGAGAAGACCCTGACCGAGCACCTGGAGAGCGTGGGGCTGCTGGCCTCTGAGGGCCGCGGGGCCTCCCTCCCCACCGAGAGCCACTCGGCCTGTGTGATGGTGGAGCGGTACCTGCGGGACAACCAGACCATCGGGGCCCGGGAGGACCCGCTGGGGTACTGGGAGAAGCGGCACTGGCTCTGGCCGGCCTTGGCCAAGCTGGCCATGCTCTACCTGTCCTGCCCGCCCTCGGGGGCCTTCTCGGAGCGCACCTTCACCGCCCCAGGCAGCCCCTTCTCCGAGAGGCGCCCCCCGCAGGGGGAGAGTGTGGAGCGCCTCGTCTTCCTGAGAGCCAATCTGGGGAACTTCCCCGACTACCCCCCGCCACCCCTCATCTGCTCGGAGAACGACAGCGCGGGCAGCAGCAGCGGGGAGGAGGGGACTCAACCGGCTTAGAGACCGTCTCCGAGATACAGGCAGCGGGGCACCCGCCCGTCTCCGGGGTACGCCAGGCCAGGTGCACGGCGCTGGGCGGCCACTGGGCCCTTATGGGGCAGAGATGGCTGAAGGGGGAGGGTACAGCTCCCGTGTGGGCCCTGCTGCGCTCGGTGTGCCTCCTAACCACGGGCCGTTTGGTCTCAGTTGCTATAAAGAGGACAGTGACCAGCTCTCCACTGGAGGTCGGACTAGGAGCAATGGGCTTAATCTGCAGCCAGGGGGCTGGAGGTTAGATATTGGGGAAAGGTTCTGTCACTGGAGGTGTCTAGGCTTACCTGGGTGCTGCCTCAGTGCAGGGGGCTGGGCTAGCTGACCGTTCCTTTCCAGACCTACATGTCTGTGTTTCTATGAGCATCACAGTGTGTGTGTGAACATGTATGATGCATGCGTGTTGCAAGTGTGCAGCATGTGTGAGCATACCCAGGACACGTCTGTGTGACTGTGCAGCGTGTATGTGTGTGCATGTGCAGATCTGAGTGTGACTGGTGTGTATGCATGCATGTGCAATGTGTGTATCTGTGTGTGTGTGCAGGGCTGTGTGTGTGTGAAGTGTATATCTGTGTGTGAATCTTTGTGTGCACTGTGTGTGTGTGAATCTTTGTGTGCACTGTGTGTGAGAGCATGCACAGGGTGTATCTGTTCTGATCTGTGTGTGCAGATCTGTCTCTGTGTGCACGGTGAGTATCTGGGTGTGTGCATGATGTGTGTGTATCTGTATGTGAGTGTGTGTAGTGCGTACCGGTGTGAGTGTGCACAGGGTGTATCTGTGTGTGCAGATCTCTGTGTGTGTGTGTGTATCTGTGTATGAGTGTGTGTGTGCACGGTGTGTATCTGTGCACATGCACTCTGTGTATCAGCATGTGCAGTGTGTGTGTGCACAGACCCGGGGCAGATTGTGGATGCCCCATTCCTACGGGTAAGATTTTCTCACGGTTATTTTTAGTAAAACTCAGGGGCAATAAACAGAAGTGCAGGGAGCCGGTGACCTGTCCGTGACGGGGAGCAGGGCTAAATGGGGAGCGGAATGGAGTCCCGGGGGGGACGGGACCTGACAGGCCAACACCCCCGGCTCCAGTGGGGGCGCACGGCCCCCTGCTCCGGCTGGCTGCAGCGGTGGGACAGTGGTGCCCGGGGGTACCAGCCAGGCGGGGGGCTGCAGGGTCCTGCTTCCAGCCACCGGCCCCAGCGGGGTCCCACGGAGCCGCCCCTCCCCCGCTGTGCAGCACGNTGGGGGGGAAGGGACCGGACAGGCCAACACCCCCGGCTCCAGTGGGGGCGCACAGCCCCCTGCTCCGGCTGGCTGCAGCGGTGGGACAGTGGTGCCTGGGGACACTAGCCAGGCGGGGGGCTGCAGGGTCCCTGCTTCCAGCCACCGGCCCCAGCGGGGTCCCACGGAGCCGCCCCTCCCCCGCTGTGCAGCACGTGCCGCTCGCTGCCCCGCCGGGTGAGGGGCCGCGGGCGGGAGGCACCGGGCACCGTGGGGAGGGGGGGGGGCGGGTCCTGTGAATGCAGCGTGGGGGATGGGCGTGTGTCCGTGTGTGCATCTGTGTGTGTGTGTCTGTGCGTGTGCATGTGTGCGGTCATCCGTGTGTGTGATTGTGTTCATCTGTGTGCACGCCCACATACACATTCATGTCGCTGTGTCGCTCTGCACGGTTGTGCCGCCTGCACACTTTGGGGGGGGGGGGGGGATCCACGCGTGTACATCCGTGTGCACAGGTGGGTCTGGCTCTGCACACGGCGGTGTGCACGTGCATTCCCAGGCTCCCGCCAGCCCCGCAGGGGGCACGGGCTGGGGGCGGAAGCCCCCGCGCTCTCCCTGGCCCCGTGGAGGTGTCAGGCTCCAGACGGCCTGGGGCTCGGGGGGTCCCTGCAAGGGTGCCAAGAATTGGTGTTTAAATACCCTATTTCCACAACCCCGTTTTGGTTTGTTGGGATGAAAACGCCCCCCCCCCCCCGCACATGTTTGCAGGCCAACCATTGCAGCCTTGGCCTCCTAGTGCCTGCGCCCCCCCCGAACCTGCTGCGCCCCCCCCCCACACAGCGCCTGGCAATCAAAGCAGCCCGAGCTCTGGCCATGGCCTGGGCTGGAAGGGGACACAGAAGAAGCCAGGGAGACCCCTGACCCACGGGGTGTGTGTGTGTGTGTGTGGGGGGGGGGGGTTAGTACCGCAGGGAAGGACGGACACGGTGTCAGGTCTGAGGCAGGCAGTGGGTGATGCCCCTGGACGGGAGTGGCCAGGCCTGTGGGGCCGCGGGGGCGAATTCCTTCTTCACCCAGCTCTGAGCAGCTGCTGCTTTAGTGTGAACCTACCTCTGGGTCCCTGCTGCCATCGAGGGCAGCATCCCGCCCGGAGCAGCCTGCAGGACATGCGTGCCCCCTCCCTGTCACAGACGGCAGCTTCGAGCACCAGGGGCCCGGAGTGCCCAGCTGTGTGCAGGGGGAGGGCTAAAGGGGGCTCCGGCCCTGCTGGCGGGACGGAGGCGGCTGGGCTTGGGCAGGGTCCTGATCCCGTCTCCTCTTCCCTTCCAGAGGCTGGTGCATTGCCGGCGTGGCTGCACGGGCAGCGGGCTCCAGGGAGCCCTGTGGGGCAGAGGCGCTGGCCCAGCTCGGGGTGTGCAGAGGTTCTCGGGGCCGCTCGGGCCCTGCCTGAGCCGCAGTGCAGCGGGCCGGCCGCGATGGAGCCCCGGGCGGAGAAGGGGGACGAGGGCGAGAACGTCAGGATCACCGCCCAGCTGCTGAAGGCCAAGACGGGCGAGTTCGCCCTGGAGTCCATCCTGCTGCTCAAGCTGCAGGGCCTGGGCATCTCGGAGCTGGGCTGCCTGGGCGAGTGCGCCAGCCTGGAGTGGCTGGACCTCTCCGGCAACGCCATCTCCCACCTGGGCCCCCTGGCTGCCCTCAAGTCCCTGGCTGTCCTCAACCTCTCGGCCAACCGCGTCGGCAGCCTGGAGCCGCTCGGCGCCTGCGAGAGCCTGCAGAGCCTCAACGTAGCCGGCAACCTGCTGGGCAGCCTGCAGCAGCTGCAGTGCCTGGGGGGGCTGCGCCGGCTGGAGAGTCTGCGTCTGCACGACGCCCGGGCCCGCCTCAGCAACCCCGTCTGCGCCACCAGAGCCTACCGCAGCGCCCTGGGGGACCTGCTCCCCGGCCTCAAGGCCATCGACGGCGAGAGGGTCTCCGGGCGCGGCAGCGAGCTCTACCAGCTCTGCAGGGACCTGGACAGCTCCCTGGAGCGGGGCGGCGGGGCGGGCAGCCTGGAGCCGCCAGGCGCGGCCCTGCCCTGGGTGGAGGAGGGCTACTGGGAGCGGAGGCCGGCTCGGCGCAGCTCCATCATGGAGGAGGCCTACAAGCAGTTCAACGACGTGCTGCGGGAGTGCCGGGAGCTGAGCGAGAGGGCGGACGGCACCATCTCCCAGGCGGAGCGGGCCCTGAGCGTCCGCAGCGACCCCGGCTCCTACGTGTTCTGAGCCGCCCGCCGGGCACCGCCTGCAGGGGCGAAGCTGGGGATCCGCCTCCATCGCCCGGCTCCACAGAGGCCCATGCCCGAGTCTCTGCCTGCAAAGCCCCCTGCCCTCTAGCCCCGGTGCCCTGCCTGCCTGGACGGCAACCCATGGAATGACGGCCCCTTTCTGCCCGCGCCCCCGGCCCTCCTCTTCTCCTGACCACAGCCGGCTTGAGGCCCTGGGGCGCTGGCCCCGGCCTCTCATCCCAAGCTGATCTGACTCTGCCCCGAAGCCAGAGGGGAGTTTGGGGCCCAAGCCAGAGGGGCTCCAGGAGCCGACTGGACGGAGGGGCCCAGCCCCGCAGCAGGGCGCACCTGGGTCTGAGCCAATGAGCCCAGCCACGGAGCCCCAGCACTGGTGTGCGCGGGAGCCCCTGGAGCAGGGCCTGTGGAGTGCTGGGCGCCGGCGAGCCTGGGGACTTTTCCAGATCTCCCCACACCACCCCGACAGTTCCCCTCGGGCCTCCGGTGAGTCTGCTCAGCCGCTGGCATTGCCCTGGGGCTCCCTCCGCCTTGGGCTTAATTCTCAGATTGCGCTGAGAGGAGCCGGGCTGGCGGCCCTGGAGACAATTCCACCAGCAGGCACCGTGCGGGCAGCTCAGGGCAAGCTGCCCCACCAACGGGCACCGGCCCCGCCTGCTCCATGGCTCACTCCCTCGCTCCTTGGCCTCTCAGCTCACGGGGCTAGTGGCGGCCAGAGGCAGTGATGGGTTGGGGAGGGGACCCCCCCACGTCCTTCCCTTTGAGTCTCCTTCCCGCAGGGCCCAGCATTCAGTCCCTACCGGCCAGGGTCCTGGGGGAACCAGTCCCTTTCCCTCTCCCCCGTTGTCCCTCCCAACCCAGTGTCCGTGCGAGAACCGGCCGGCTGACCCCAGTGGCAGGGGGGGGGAACCTGTAGTCTTTGTGAACCCCCGTCTGCTGGTGAAGGGCAGCTCCT
This sequence comes from Platysternon megacephalum, assembly GCA_003942145.1. Taxonomy (NCBI): domain Eukaryota; kingdom Metazoa; phylum Chordata; order Testudines; family Platysternidae; genus Platysternon; species Platysternon megacephalum. The sequence goes on along the minus strand of QXTE01000112.1, from coordinate 5,134,224 downwards.
GCCAGCTGTGTGGGGCCCTGGCAGCATCCCCCGCTGGGGAGTGCCAGCCGGGCTCCGGGCTGGAGTGTGCCCTGGAACATTGCTCTGAGACCTGCCAGGGACTGGGGATGGCGCACAGATGACCCCATGGGATTTTGCCTCCACCCGAGGCTGGCAGGAGCCCCTCTCGGACCGCTGGCACGGCGGCAGGTGGGCAGCGGTGCCTCGCAGGCTGGAGTAGACAGGAGCAGAGACCAGGACCAGCCCTAGCGCTGACTGCGGCAAAGGTCCCTGATCCACTGGGAGGAAGGAGCGGTCAGCTGCTTCCTGGGGGGCAGGACCCAGGGGAGGGGTGGGGCGATCCCCTGGGCTCAGGGGGAGGAGGGGACACAGCCGTGGGCGACCAAGGGGAGGCAGGGCCTGGGAGCTGCCCATTCCGGCACCGTGGGCCCTGCTCGCTGTGGAAGGGCCGCGGTGCCATGTGAAGAGATTTGCCTGTGAAATAAATGTGTTGTCTGCTCCCTGGCCCCTGCCTCTCTGTGCCCGGTCTGTCGAGCCGGGGGCACCCCAGCTGCACCCAGGGACTTTCCTACGACGAGCTGGACTGCGGGGCCTCACTGCCACAAGGGGGGCCTGATAATCTTGGGGTTCTTAAGCCCCTGCCCTGCCCTGGTGAGTTGTTCTGGGGCTGCACCCCTCACCCCGGCTCTGTGCCCCAGATCCCTGCCTGCCTGGCCTGGTCCTTCGCCCCAGCAGCCTCCTGCTTCCTGGCGGCTGGATAGTAAAACTCACACCCCAGGGCCACCACACCCAGCTAAATGCTCCACCCCCCTGAGCGAGGCAGGGCAGAGCCCAGGGACCCAGCCGGGTGGGAGAGCGGGTGACACAGACTCCTGGTCTGCCCTGCCACGGCAGGCAGGAGACGATGCGCTGGAGCAGACGACCCATTGGGGCAATCCAGGGCGGCGGGAGCAGGCCCAGGTGGCTGTTCTGCCATATCCCCATGACCCACGAAATCCCCTGGGGGGCCGGCTGGCCCGACTTAGCATCTGCCGGCAGGGCAGCCCCTGGCTGAATAACGGCCCAGCCCTTCCGAACGGTGCTCTGGCTTTATTGGGGATGAACAGCCGGGCGATGGGGCTGAGCGAGGCGGGGGTGGGGGGAAGGGGTAGCAGGATCCGTTGGCCAGGCCGTTCTGCCTGGCCTGGTGCTCGAGCGGGTGCAGTGTCTGACAGGCAGGGGTGGTTGCCGGGTCTCTGCTGGGCGGCAGCGATAGCAGCGTCCTTCTGCGGGTGGGGGGCGCCAGAGGTGCCCAGGCTGGCCAGGGGAAGAGGAGACATGCCATGGGGTTAGCATTGCAGCTGGGGGCTCACGGGGATCCCCCCCCCCGCTGCTCTCCAGGCTGGGTTTTTTTCTGGGAGTTGGAGGAGGCGTCTGCCGCGGCGTCAAAGCAGCCGAGCGGGTCACATTCGCAGAGAGCCAAGCTGTGGCCCTGGGGAGCGGGTGCCTGGGGCAGGAGCGAGGGCACCCCTTCCGCACCCAGGGGCCCGCAGGCATGCCCGCCGGCTGGCACTCCAGGCCCCGTGGGTGTGCTCTCCGCTCCGCGGGCACACCCGTCCGTCTGTCACAGACCGTGATGTTCCAGCCTGCGCTGCTCCGGGGCCCGCTTGGTCCTCGGTCTCTGCTGGGGCTGCCAGCGAGGGGGCGACCGGGGGGGTGGGGTGGGGTTGTGACCTGGACCCACCACCAAGGACTCACTCGAGCCCAGCAAACTCACTGCCCCGCAGCCAGCAAGCAGTGCCCAGACCAGACCACTTGCTCACCGCTGCCTTGGGTGAGCCTGAGTGTCTGCAGCCCAGGCCGGACCCCGGAAACCCCTGCCCCATCTGCCTGCCCTTGGTCCCCCTTGGGGGCACTGGACACGCCCCCTCCCGCTACGGTGCATCTTGGCGCCCTCTGCTGGGCTGCGGGATCAGCCCCTGGGGAGAGCAGTGCGTCAAAGGGCATCAGTTCCAAGGGGAGCGGGCACAGAGCGCTCTGCAGGGGGGCTCGGCCGGAGGGGGGAGCAATCTGGTGCCCAGCCCAGAGCCCCCTAAGGGAACCATGAGTGGCCCAGCCCCCACCTGGTCCAGGGCCCTGCCTGGGGGTGCCCGTCCTACCATGCTGTGGATGTGGGGGTGCCGCCTTGGCTAGGATGGCAGCGCTCTGGAGAAGGCAAACACGCCGGGATGGTAGGGTGCTTCGCCCATCTCCTGCACAGTCCTGCACTCCTCCTCGTGTCTCGTCGTCTCCGTCTCCTGCAGGGGCAGAGGCGCCAGGTCACAGGGTGGCCAGGGAGGTGGTGCGGATGCAGCCCCAAGCAGCGCCCTGGGGACATGGGCTGGGCCCAGCGCTGTTGGCACCATCCGTCTGCACAGAGCATGGAACCGCTGAGCCTTGGTGCTCGCGTGTTGCATGCGTGTGCATGTCTGTGTGCATGTGTCGTGGGCACGTGTGTGTCTTGGCATCTACCTGGGGCACGGGTGTCCGTCCGTCCTGCATGCGCAGACCCATGCTGCACCTGGGAGTGGGACCTGGGGGGCTGAATGGCCTCACCCAGCACTGCTCCCAGGCCCCTTGCCCCACGTGTCAGATTTTCCCAGCACCCTGCTCCCAGGAGAGCGGCTCTGCGCCCGCGGGCGCGCTCACCTTCACAGGCTGCTGCGTCTCCATCCTGCAGTGCATGTACTGACCCAGCACCTCGCCCCGGCTCCGGGAGTCAAACTTCACACAAGCCAGGCAGATCTGCTTCCTCTGAGGAGAGAGGGACCAAGGGAAGCCTCACAGCCCCGGGGGCAGCGCCCGGGGGCTGCCGAGAACATGCAGCAGCTCCCCCGCCAGCTCCCCCTGCTGCACGTGTCCCCAGTGCCGTCTGTGCCCCTCGCTCACCCTGGGGCATGTTCCCCTCGCACCCGCAGGTCGGTGCACCCCCCCCCCACCCTTGGCCCCAATCCCTGTAGGTGCTGGGCCTCCCCAGTATGTGTCCCCCGCCCAGCCCGTGGGGCGGGGCAGGCGCTGACCCCAGCACAGCCAGAGCCACACGGTGACTTGTCCCCCAGGGAGTCCCTGGCAGAGCAGGGCCCGGAGCCCAGCACCTTGCCCCGGGGGCAGCCGCCTCCAGCCCCCACGACGCAGGGTCCGGCTGGAGCCCTCACTGCTCCGCACACACTCAGCCCCTCCCTGCCGCTCGCACGCTCCGCACTCCTCCCTGGGGCCCGTGGGGCAGAGCAGGGGGCTGCCCCCCCCAGCTTCATTCCCAGGGGTGGGGAGAGCATCACCGCAGCCCCGCTCCCCGGTGGAGGGAGGGGAAATGACCCTCCGGAGCAGTGACCCAGCCGCACAGACAGACAGAGGCCGGAGGCGGCCGGCCCCTCGCTCGCTCACCCCTCTGCGTTTGAGGGCACAGTCCTGTCCGCTCCCCGGCTGCTTCGGGCACTGTGTCTGCTGGAGCCTGACCCGCAGCCGCACATAGGGCCCCGCCGGATACACCTGGAACCAAACAGAAACCAGGGTCAGCAATTCGGCCCTGCTTTGAGCAGCGGGTGGGACTAGAACCTCCTGAGGTCCCTTCCAGCCCCCGCTGGCAGCTCCTGCCAGAGCCCCGGGCTCCCTCTGCTGAGGGGGGTGGAGGCTCCCCGGGACGCTGAGGGGAGTGTGCATTGCTCAGTGACTAGCCAGTGCCCAGGTCTGCGCTGGAGACACTCCAGCCCAGCCCGGAGCCAGGGGCCTGGGCACGCGGCCTGCACCAACCAGCCACCTCCGGGCTACAGCCTCACTCGCCCGCCATGGCGTGACCCTGGGAGGGGCAGTGTCACCCCAGGGCCCCTCCCCGCTGCCGGCGCGGCGACGGAGGGGCTGGTAGCGACTCCCTCTGCCTCGTGCCGCTCCCGGGGAAACCGGACTCAGGCCCCCGAGTCTGACATGACGTCCCGCTCCCATGAGCAGCGGTGCCCGCAGAGGAGCCTGGGAGAAGCCCCTGAGCACCCCGCGGCCTGTGCTGGAGTGGGGGGGGGGGGGTTCGCCCCACGCTGCAGCAGCTGGGAAGGGGCCAATGGCTGGTGGGTTACGTCTCTGGTGGGGCCGAGGGGCACCGCCGGGAGGAAAAGCTGCCACCGGAGAGGCCGGGCACTGAGCTCAGCCAGCCTGGGAGGAAGCTGCAGCAGGCGAGTTACAGCCCAGGGAGGGGCAGTGAGGGATGGTGCCAATGCGCAGTCCCTGGGCTGGACCCCAGGGGAGCGGGTGGGCCTGGGCTTCCCCCCTCAGGAGGGGTGGGGGGAGCCTGGGGAGCAAAGGGGCGGGGGCTACTGGGACTAGGCCCCCGGCAGTGCCCCGCACCCTGTGCCTGCCGCTGGCTGCCCCCTCAGGGGGGCCGGGCACAGTTCATGTGTAGCTGGGCTCTGCAGGTCAACGCCCACTCGCCTCCGACAAGGCTGGCCAGGTGCCCGCAACCCAGCCTAGGCCCCTGGGCCAGTACACTGAGCCCTGTTAGCTGGAGCCAGCTCTCCCGGCCGACGCCCGCCTGGCGCTGCCTGCGGGGCCAGGCTGGGGCTCCGGCTGGAGGAAGGAAGAGCTCCGTCCCGCTTCCCCCAGCCCTGAAGAGGCGTTCTGGCTGTGCAGAGCCCTGGCCACCCTGCCGGCCGTGCCCCAGCCAGGCGACGCACGACGCACGGGCCACTGTCTGCACCAAGCTTAACAGAGCTCCATCTCATCCCCAGCCCCTGCCCACCGCCATCCCACCCCCCTCCCTGTACCCAAACCCAGCCCCCCTGCCCTGCCCCCAGACACTCGCTGCAGACCTCCTCCGGCCCCACCCAGGGCCGTGTGCATCCCCACCACAAACCCACCCAGATGGGCTCCCACGTTCCTTTCATCCGCCAGGATCCCAAAGCACCACAGGGATCGCTTCCCCCATCACTGCAGAGCAGCCACCTCTAGGGAGGGACTCAGCAGCTCAGCACACAGCAACGCGTCGCTGGCTCTCACGCACTCACTCTTTCAGTGACCTCTTCCACCGCCTGTTTCTTGTACACCCATTGCACGATTTTCCTGTTGTGAAAAGTCTCCAGCACCAAGTCCACCACCCTCTCCTGCAGCGTCAATTCGCTAGCCGCAGCCAGGGCCACCAAGCCCAGAACTAGCAGCCCCTTCATCTGTGCGGGTGGCGAATGGATCCCAGGGAGCTGTCTGCCCCTCTCCCCCACCCCAAGAACTCCCCTCTGTTGATCTTAGTCTTCCATTAACTAATTCCCCAGAAGCTGCCCTACTCCTCCCCCTGCCCCCGGCCAGCACCCTGCCCATTGCAATCTCTGCCATCGATTTGTTGCCGGGAGCTGCTGGAGAGAAGCAGGCAAAGTTGGCACAGCCCGGCCTTGGGGGTGGGGCAGGAGGGAGGGCGAGCCAGGGGAACGGGATGCCCAGTTCCTGGTGGCCTGGAAGCTCTTTCCTGTGGCTGGGCACTAAACCCATCTAGCCTCTAGGGCCGGATTGAAGAGCCCATTCGGTGCTGCAGCTGCAGGGTCCTGGAGCCAGAGCACATCCTCTCTTGGCTCCTCTCCCTGGCTGTGTCCGGGGGAAGCTTTGCCAGGAGACCCACCCCACCCAGCCCCCCATCTGACCAGGGACAGGTGTGTGTTTGGGGTGGGGGAGGGGATGCTCAGGAGGTAGAACGGAAAGAGACCCCCAGAGGTTCAGCTTCTGCCTCCTGTCAAAGTTAGAATCAAGACTCACAGTTTTTAGTTATAGACCACTCTGTTTTATTAACGCAGCGCTGGGCTAATACATTCAGATAATGTGAGCGCCATATAAGCCGCAGACTGTCTTATTTATACAGATAAAAAGGGGGGTGAACTTAACAAGAAAACAAAGGAAGCAAAGCTGATAAGTTTTCCTGGGGCCAGACACACATCTTATTTCCTTATTAACTCTTAGCAATCTTCTGCTAATGTCCCACCATTAGCTTAGGTGCGACTCATTGTTCTATATCTTAATGTTTCTCTTCCTGACAACTATATTTCAACATTCCTCATTCCTGCTTAAAGGAACATACAGCATTTCTTTAATCCATTCTATTTTTACAATATAATTCATTCTACTTTCACACTCCCATTGCAACGGAAGGAGCTTCCGGCCTGGTGCTGGGACCCCCCCTGGGCTGGCTCCTCATCACAGCCCTTTGCAATTCAGGGGCATCGCCCATCGCAGGGCACCAGGGCACTGCGTACAGCTCCCCAGCCCCTGGGTGAGGGGTCACATCATGGTCATCCCTGCAGCCCAGCGAGAGGAATCTCCCGGTGAGGGAATGGCAGAGAAAGGAGCAGAGCTCCCAGCCACGAGGCCATCCCTCCCTCATCCCCGAGCGCTGCCCGGGAGTCGTGCACAACAGCTGCAGCGGTTCTGGCTCTAGGGGTGCTGCCCACAGGAGCCCAGGGGGCTCTGCCGGCGTTCCCTACCCCCGCCCTGGGAAGAGAAAAGGAGCTCAGAGCAGCAGCAATGGCAAAGCCTGGGCAGGTCCCCGCTGTGTACGTCCCTGGCCCTGGGTCTCCCAGCCCCCACGGCTGGATCCGTTTGTTTTTCCATTCTGGTCGCTACGTTTTATCTGAAACCTGATTGATGTTCCACCCAGAGAGAACCAAACGTGGGGCAGAGCTGAACCTTCCCGGTGCCCCTGGCAGGCAGGGGACTCGTGCCATCGGGTCGCTGTCTGGGAGGGCAGGTGGATTAGGCAATGCATCGCCCTGCACAGAGGAAGAGAGAGCAGGGGTTGGAAATGCTGAAGGTCGCGCTGGTTTGAAGTTCAGTGTTTCTCCGAATGATTCACAGAGCTGAATTCTCAGCACAGAGTCTGAGCACTTGGGGGGGGGGGGGGCAGCGGAGATACTTAACCCTAGATACTGAAGCCAGCTATTCCCTGCCTCACCCACGCCCCTAACCGTAGCCTGCTCCCCCACCCAGCCCCTGATCCCACTTTCTCCCTGCCAACAAGACTCAACCCTCCCGCTGCTCTTCTAATCCTTCCTAAAGTACTCGCCTCCCGCCTTCAAAGCTGACCTCCTCTCTCCGGCCCCCACTCCCCACCGCTCCATGCTCTGCTCTAGCCCCCAGCTCCCCCAGACCTGCTCCCAGCTGATTCCCTGGCCGGGTGGAAAGAGAGGCCGGGGAGGGTGACTGCATAGGGCGAACAGCCGGGGAATCAGGGAGCATTTCTAAAGATAGCCCGGTACAGTTAACGTGGGGCTGGGAGCAGGGGTGACAGGTCTGTATAATTTTTGGTGGTGCCCAGAACGGGTCCGAGCAGAACCGTCCCGTCCACAGGGGCCTGGCACCAGCAGCAGCGAGTGACCCAGCCCCAGCCGGCCCCGCCCTGCTCCCGGCATCGCTCGGGGGAGGGGACGGAAGCTGGAAAGAGGCCGGGCGGGGGCTTGGGGGAAGGGGTGGAGTAGGGGTGAGGAGGGGGTGGAGCAGGGGTGAGAAGAGGCGGGGGGGGGGGGGCGTGGGGGGGGGGGGGGGGGGGGGGGGACGGGGGGGGGGGGGGGGGGGGAGGAGGGGGGGGGGGGGGGGGGGGGGGGGGGGGGGGCGGGGGCTGGGGGGAAGGGGTGGAGTAGGGGTGAGGAGAGGGTGGAGCAGGGGCGAGAAGAGCCGGGGGGGGGGGGCGGGGGCTTGGGGGAAGGGGTGGAGTAGGGGTGAGGAGAGGGTGGAGCAGGGGCGAGAAGAGCCGGGGGGGGAGGGGGCAGAGGCTTGGGGGAAGGGGTGGAGTAGGGATGAGGAGGGGGCGGAGCAGGGGCGAGAAGAGGCGGGGGCAGAGGCTTGGGGGAAGGGGTGGAGTAGGGGTGAGGAGGGGGCGGAGCAGCGGTGAGAAGAGGCGGGGCTCCCAGGCTGCCCTGGACCGTGCATCCCCCCGAAGCATGGGGCCAGGGGAGGCTGCCCCAGTCCATCCTATGGCCAGGATGGCTCTGAAAATAGAAGCCCAAACACTGGTGGAGCCGGGCCCACATTGCTGACTATTGGTGGAGCATGGGCACCGCGGGCCCATAGAACTCGCCGCCTATGGCTGGAGGCTTCGATTGAAATGCATTAGCTGTTTGTGCTCCTAGTATCACAACCCCAGGTGCAGACTTAAAACAGACACGTAAACAACATCCACAGGGGATCCAGAGACTTTCTCCCCACTAGGGCTGGAGCTCAGGTCTCTGTGACTTGTGGAGGACCTCAATGGCGTCACTGGCACCCAAGCAGAGTGGGGATTTGCAACCCTCACACCTGGGAGGGGAGGCTAGTGGGTTAGAAGGTGTGTGGGGCATGGGGGTGGGGCAGGAAATAATACTTGGGACTCCTGGTTTCTATTTCTAGTGTTGCCAATGCTCACGATTTCATTGAGTTTCACACTAGCTGGTGGATTTTGTTAAAGCCTGTGACGGTGCTGCCTGTTGGAGCCAGCTGAGGTCACTCAATCAGGGTGAACTGCAAACAAAACGGGGCAAACCCCAAACGCTGGTGGATATTCCAATACTTAGATTTTCCCAGCCAGCACAAAACAACTTCTATATTACCATACAGGTTACTCAGAAGTCCAAACAACGCAGTTCCCTTAAAGTACCCAGCCTTAGGCCTCTGTCCAGACACACCTGTCAGATATGATGATGATTACTGAGAATCTTATCTCATCATATAAAAGAAAAGGTTCTTCCAATCCCAAAGGATCAGCCACATACCCAGGTTCAATTATAACTTAGATCTTACCCAAAATACACGCTATAGCCAATTCTTATTAACTAAGCTAAAATTTATTTAAAAAGAAAAGAGAGAGTGTGTTGGTTAAAAGATCAATATACATACAGACTTGAATTCAATTCTTGAGGTTTAGATGCATAGCAGAGGTGAGCTTGTAGTTGCCAAAAGTCCTTTCAGAAATAGTCCATAGGTTATAGTCCAATGTCCATATTCAGGGTGGCTCCAGTCAAAGACTGGGGATCTCAATCCTTATGGCTTAAGGTTCCCCCCTCTTGAAACCAAAGCAGATCTGAGATGATGTATGATCATGTCCCAGGGTTCTTATACATTT
>QXTE01000112.1:5092558-5119369 GCA_003942145.1 Platysternon megacephalum | reverse complement strand
GGGGAGAGGCTGGGTGGAGGGAACCGGGTTAGGCTGGGTGGAGGGGGTGGGTGTGGGGAGAGGCTGGGTGGAGGGAACCGGGTTAGGCTGGGTAGAGGGGGTGCATGTGGGGAGAGGTGGGGTGGAGGGGGTGGGGGTGGGGAGAGGTGGGGTGGAGGGAACCGGGTTAGGCTGGGTGGAGGGGGTGGGGAGAGGCTCGGTGGAGGGAACCGGGTTAGGCTGGGGGGAGGGGGCGGGTGTGGGGAGAGGCTCGGTGGAGGCTAGTTTTATCCCTTGTAACTGCCCCATGCTGAGGCGAGTCAGGAGTTGCGCTGGCAGAGGAATTACTCAGGATGCTGCCAGGGTGGGAAGGTGACTGGGACTCAGGGGCTGGAATGGAGAAAAGGGGAATTAAGGGTAAATATGAAGGAAAATCTCCCTAGCGTATCAGTGACAAGCATGTAAACCCATCTCCTAAGGCAGTGGTTCGCAACCTTTCCACACTACTGTTCCCCTTTCAGGAGTCTGATTTGTCTTGCTACCCCAAGTTTCACCTCACTTAAAAGCTACTTGCTCATAACATCAGACATAAAAATACGGAAGTGTCGGTGCACACTATTATTGAAAAATTGCTGACTTTCTCATTTTTACCACAAAGTTCTAAAATAAATTGATTGGAATATAAATAATGTACTTACATTTCAGTGTATAGTATATAGAGCAGTATAAGTAAGTCATTGTATGAAATTTGACTACTCTAGTGCTTTTTATGTAGCCTGTTGTAAAACTAGGCAAATCTCTAGCTGAGTTGATGTACCCCCTGGAAGATCTCTGCATCCCCCCAGGGCTAAGCATCCCCCTGGTTGAGAACCGCTGTCCTAAGGGAAGGGACGGGAGCCCCGTTAGACAGGACATTACACCCTAGCTCTGTAGGGGACTATCGTGCCATGGCCCGTGGAGGACGACTGTAGCAATCTCGGTAATAGCTGGGAACAAGCTTTCAGCTCAGCTCTGTTGATGTTTGTCCAACTCCTCCCTGCAGTGCTAGTTGTGTTTGACTTGAACTCAGCGGATGGGCTAAAGGAGACTCCAGGTCGCACTGACTGTTTGCCAGACTCTGGCTGCTAGTAGATACAGCCTTGTATTGCAAAGATGCTCAGTCTCGCTGCTCTGGGACTTCTGTGAAAAACACATCCTGTGTTCGCGCTTTCAGCTTGGATTGGCCCTTATTGTCCAACATCCCCCTGTGCTTAACGAAATATGGAAACAACTCGAATTGCTGAAGGAGCTAAAGTGGCTGAGCTTGGGTGTCAGGCAGCAGGGTAGGGAGGGGAAGTGCACTTTCTCTTTGTAGATTCAAGGGTTTAGTTGTTCTCATTGTGGTTCAACTGCGTCAATCAATGGAGCCGTCCAATGGCCTAAGAAATCTCTCCCAGCGCGTAGAGGGGGTTCTGTTGTAGCACAGTGACTGGGGAGACCTGGAAGCCATCATGTGGGGGCAGAGCAGGGTAATGGGAGCAGAACCAAACCCTTGAGTACTTCTTTGTAAATAACTGCAAACCAAGAGAGTGCTGAAAGGCAGTTCTACTCAGATGGCCTAAGCCTGCTTCCCAGTGTCACCCTTTTGACCTGAGTGGTTAGCCGATATCTGGGGACTTGTGGGTTGTTTCTATTAGGAGCAATCGATGATGGAATCAGGCATTTCTTTGATGCAACCCTATTTATCTACAAAGAATATGCAAAGTCCTGTCTCCCTGAACACAGCAGGAATCAAACAATTGGAGAGAGCTTCTTTGCTCATGGTTCCAAGCCCCTTTCCAGCTAGCACTCTGCCCAAGAGCTTTCTCTTAAGGTCATGCTACAAATGCTTCTCTGGCTGTCTCTGGTGCTTCCCTGCTGCCTTCTCTGTGTGCCTCTGTGGTGTTTCTGACTGCTTCCCTCCACATGCATGCACGGCTCCATCACAGCAATACCCACCCCCCTGCATATGCTCAGCTCCTTGCATATGGCCTGTGTTTTGGGTGGTGGCTCCTATTGTTTCAGCCATCTTATTCCATAAAGGACTTAATTGTTTCTTACATTTATCCTGAATGAAGGGCAGCTTTTACCCCCACCCGCTTCAAGCGCCCACCCAGCCCCCAGCACATTGGGCACTAGCTCTGGGCACTGTGGGATGGAAAAGCCCATCAACACCCCCACATCAAGAGGCTATCACATGTATGCCTTGGAAAGTGCTTTCTGGGTGGGTAAAGCAATGATTTCCGGGTATGTCTTTATGTGAGGTGGTCGAGGATCACTGTTAGGGGGCTGATTCCTTCACCCTCTCACTTCCCTGGTCCTTCTCGCATGAACAGAGAGCAACAATACCTGAAGTCCGAAGGTGCAAACAATTCGATGTTTATTGGGGTGAACTTCCAGCAAGCATGATTCCAGTTTCCTTCCTCAGTGTCCCTCTTCCCAGCTCTGACACCACAGAGCCTTGCCTGTGTCCCTGTTCCCATTCCCCCCCTTAGCGAAACATGATTCCAATTTCCCCCCTCCATTCCCTGTTCCCATTCCCCCCATACTTCCTGATTGACTGCAGACTACATAGTAAAACTTGAGTTCTGCTTAGCTATACCTTAACCAATCATTTTACTGAAATTTAACCAACCAGTCCTAACATATTGTAACATGATTATTTAACCAATTATATCCCACCACCTTAATTGGTTTACACCCAACAAAATTAATTATACAGCAGACAGACAATCACAGAACCAGACAGAGATTATACAGACAAACAATAGGGAAGTGGAGACTACAGTGATAGAACAACACCGAAATGAGGATTTCACACCCCAGCTATTGATAAGTGAGTTCTTGCCAGACAGGATGCTATCAAACTACTTTTCCTTTTACATCTTCTAGGCTCTTCCCTTTCTCTGGAGGTGATAGGAATACAATCCTATCCTGATATTCCTAACAGCCCAATAGCACCTTATTTCAATGTGACTGGTTTGGGATGTGAGGATGTGACCGTTCACTTCCCAGCTTATGGCCTCTGCTGCTTAGCCAAAGAACAGGGCCTCAGACTGGCCCTTACACTGGCAGACAGTGATTTTGATTCTTTCTTTTATACCTATAAGCTCTATAACTAGCTTAGTGATAAGAATACACCTAAATTCTTAAAGTCTAGGCCTTTGCAGACAGGCCTGAATAGCTATATCCTAACAGTCACCATTGCTTGGCTCACCTGATATGGGTGGGTCAGGAGTGGTCCTCCGCAGCAGTTATAAGGGAGTGAAGAGAGGGTGTACATGGCCCCTGGGTCTCTCCTCTTCTGTGCTCCCTGCAGTGCTAATGTGGAGGCTGGACCCCATCCGCCTCCCTGAACCAAACCGGTCCCTGGCTGCCTGCCAGTCGGGAGGCCCCTCTGCACGGGAGCCCAGCTCTGTTGTCTTTGTAAATAGAACGAGGGGCCAGCAGAGGGATTTCTCTGGTTTCGTTGCAAAGTTCCCGTGCAGTTTTCCTCTCCACACTCCAATGGCCCCTCCAGCAGGCTCGGCCTCTTCCCTTCCTCTTGGCTTCTTCATGGGACTGGGATGCGCACACAGGGCTTCCTGGTGTGGGCTGGGCAATGCCTCACTTGTTTCAGGTGGGAGTGTGGCTTACTGATGAGAGCTGGGGACTGGAAGTCAGGATGCCTGGGTTCCAAACTCAGCTCTGCCCTGATTTCCTGAGTAGTGCTGACCAAGTAATTTCCTGTGCCTCGGTTTCCCCATCTGTAAATGGGGGATGATTTTCTTTGTGCTGCAGAGGTCCGAGTGCCTGATTCTGCTGCCATGCTGACCCTACACTGCTGGAACTCCCCGATCCTCCCCTGGGTGAGATCAGCACAGGCTCCTTAGTCTGGTGCCCTACTCCCAGTTGCCAGGAAAGGTTGAGAACCGCTGATCCAAATGAGCTTCCTGAACTGCTTCCTCTCTTACCAGCCGAGTACTGAGAATGGTTCCGCCTGGGAGGCTCAGAGACTCACCAAGAGCTGCCACAGCACTAATGGAGCTGGCGGGGGTGGGGGTGGGGGCTTTTATTAGAATTTGTGGCCCAATACATCTGGAGGTGCATCAGTGTGGAAGTCCCTCGGCCACTCCCAGTCACCAGTGTCTAACCGGCCTGATGGCACTTGACATGAAACTTCTTGCCTGGGACTTCTTCCCCGACACTACCCCAGGCTGCATAGCTTAGTTAGTATCCATAGTGCCCTTCCGTTCCTTGAATGCTCTAGAGAACCAGGAGGAACATGGATTTTAAAGCATCTGAAGGTGCTGAAGTTCAAAGCCTGTTTTCTCAGCTCCAATTCTGGTCTGTGGTTATGCAACATTTCCCAGCGAGTAGCTTTCCTGCAGGGTGCTGTGTCCTTCCAGCACCAGCCCAGGGCGAACGTTTCCCTTCAAAGCAGATCATTTGGGCACAGATGAAGATGAAAGTGCAGAAAGCTCCACACAGAGGGTAGAAGAGACAGCGAGTTTTCAATAAATGCTCCCGCCCCAGAAAAGTGGAACTAATGGCGCTTGCGACGTAAAGCAGGTGCTCTGCCCGCAAGGAGCACACGACAGCACTCCAGGATTAGCTACAGCAAGGCTCCTCTGCTGCCAGGGAGAAAAATAACTGGAGCGGAGAGTGGAGGTAATTCCTCCCTCATTACTACGGACATCTGGGGCAGGCACAACAGTTCAGTTAAAGTGCAGGGTCAGCCTGGGTCCGGGGGCCAGGCCCTCCTGAGTCTGAATCCCAGCTCTGATTCTCACTAGCTGCAAGGCCTGGGGAAAGCGACTACCCATCGACATGGCTCCGTTACGTGGGAGTGCTTTGAGGATCGGCTAACGACGGTCAAGCGCTTTGGAAATGGGATGTTCTCTGTCAGCGCGAAGGGCCAGGCACTGGGAGGCGTGCAGCTCTCCTGACTTCAGTGGGGAGCTGATAACCAGCCCCTCCGAAAATCAGGGGCTGAGTGCAGTTGTCATGCACATCAGACGTAACCCATCATGTGCTAGCTAGTCAGAGTTGGGACACACGCAAACACTGGCTACTTTGTAAAGGTTTGGCAGGGGGCTGCAGTGTGTGAATCGGGGAGGGTTTCTGGCAGCTTCGGATGAGGGGTGGGGCTCTTGTCCGGAGTGCTGCCATTCTATACATCCCCCCCCCCCCCCAATCCTGCATTCTGTGCTGGTCCCCCTTTCTCAAACAAGATAGCGCAGCGATAGGAAGGGGATAGAGACGGAGCCAAGGCCGGGAGAGATTGAAAAGACTGGGACAGTTCTGTGTAGAGAGGAGGAGACAAAGAAATGACTGGATAGACACGTAAGTCAGGGCTCTCCTTTATCACCGCCTACACTGCAAGAACAAAGGGCCATTCAGTGACTTGAAAGGCAGCACATTTAAAACTCATCAAAGGAAGTAATTGGTGCTCGATTCACCTGTAGAAAACTCAGCCACAGGATAGCACCATGGCCAGGAATCGCTGAATTATTGAAACAAACGATGGGATGAGGGGAAATCTGGGCCTGCCGATGTGCAGTCTGCATTCCTGCTTCCTGCAGTGCTACCCTTCAGGGCTGTGGGTCTAGCCGAGCTGGTGGGCTGGGATAAAGGGGCCCTGCTTTCACTGTTATCACGGCCTGGAGAGGGACAGGCTGTCTTTATGCTGTCCCGGGGGCTGCTGGGAACTGTAGTTTTCTCTCCCCTCCCCCATTGTGTCCTGTGAAGCAGGCTAGGCAGCACTCACGTGTGGTAGCATCCTCTCGCCAGCATGGACTACAAGTCCCAGGAGTGCTGAGCGGGCTGGTCTGGGGGAAGTTTGCAATAACAGGAGCTCTGTGAATTCAATACAGAGCCTGGGCTTAGCTGAACTCTTTCCCTAAGATGGCTGGAGAGAGGTGGGATGAAAGCCTCGGTCAAGTCTCTCTCTCAGCAGCTTCCCAGCCTTTGGGTTGTGCCTCTCTCCTGTCCCCAGCCCCCGCTTACTAGCTCTCCTTGCTGTCAGTGCAGGGATCTGCAGCAGCCGCTCGAAGACGCTGGGAGAAGGGACGATTCGAGTTGCCAATCCTAGTAAAAGGTGAAGGGACAGGATCTCGTCCTCACGTCCTCCACACAGGAGCCACGGCATCTTCCACCGAGGCGTCTCTGATGGGAAAGTGCCTGCAGGGGGTGCTGCCCAGGTAGGCCGCAGCTGGGGGACTGCAGGATGCCAGAGGCTTGCCTGACTGCTTGCTGTCTTGTGCACACACGTTGCGGACAGGAAGGGGTTAATTCTGATCTCTATTTCCTCCCCCTCCCTCCCATCACAGAAGAGAGGAAGGTGGTGCTGAGGAAGGGGGCAGCCTTTGATCCCTTGTTGCTCTGTGAGGGTTTTGTGGTGGTGTTTGGACACTTTCTGGGGGAGTTGGAGACCTAACAAGAAATGGGGTGAGGCATAGTTATTTTGTACCTTCATTCACACTCCTGGCTGAGCTCCCTGCCCCTTGGGGACAGTAACCGGGCTACTGTAATAGACTGAGAACCTGGATCCCATGCACTGTTCAGCCTGCTGGGCCTGAGCAGCGTCCA
Source organism: Platysternon megacephalum (assembly GCA_003942145.1). Lineage (NCBI taxonomy): Eukaryota > Metazoa > Chordata > Testudines > Platysternidae > Platysternon > Platysternon megacephalum. The sequence goes on along the minus strand of QXTE01000112.1, from coordinate 5,112,802 downwards.
GACCTGCCTGGCACACGTCTGGCACCCCCTCCTGGAGGTGTGGAACCCTGCACTCCAGTTACCCTAGGCCCCAAGACCAGCGCTGATTCCCCAAGTCTTCCCAGCATTTCAGCTCTGCCCGCCCGGGCACTCTGGTTTACAGGTTAACCCTACAGGGACTTTGTTACAGTTAAAGCAAGTAACACAGACATTGCAACGGTATTTCTGAACTACACACGCCTCACTCATCCCCAGAGCACAAGGGATATACAGAGCTATGGAGAAGTAACAAACAGCTGCATGCAAGACCTTGCCTCAGTTTCCTCACCTCTCCTGAGAGCTCTTTGGGTCTTAGTTACTGTACTTCCGGGAGTCCAGGATCCTTCTGGGCCCCCTCTCCTCCTGCCTAGCTTTCTCTTTGGTTCTGGGCTCCATTAGCTAGAGACATTATCTACAGTAAGAAATACAGCTTGACTGTTTCCTGGGAGGGAGGATGTGGTGTATCCCAGATTCACTGATGGGGAAACTGAGGCACAGCAGAGAAAGTGACTTGCTCAAGGTCACATAGTGAATCAGTGGCAGAGCTGGGCGTAGAACTCCCAGTCCCCTGCTCCAGCCACTCCCACATGTGAGATGCTGCCAGCCAGCAGTTTGTTCACAGGTGTGTCCCCTGTCCATTCCTACCCCAGCTATCCCAAGCTCTTTCCTCCAGACAGAACCTTCTGCTCTCTGACATGACATCTGCGGCACGGTGAGGTAGGCAGGCGCTGTGGTATCACCAGCCACCCATATTGTACTCAGCCATGTCGCCCGTACGAGTGCCTGGCACACACAGCCTGTTCTCCCATTTTGGCCAGCACCCAATGGCCTTGCCCAGTAGACGGGTGGGTGACGGCTGTGCTGCTGAAGCAGGCAGTGCTGAGTGGGGGCAGCTTCTTGTTGCAGGTGCTGGTGACGTCTGAGGACGGCAGGGTCTGTTTCTCCCCGGCGGAGTGGGCGGCGTTAGCGGAATGGCAGAGGGAGCTGTACTGGGCCGTGAGGAGGAAGAACTACGAGCTGGTCACCTCGCTGGGTGAGGACTGTCTGGTGCACAGGCTAGAGGTGAGATGCCAGGCTGTAAAAGGGGGGCACCTGAGGGGCTGGAGAGTGCTGATGTAAATATAACTCTTCGGTCGGGGGACAGTGCTGGGCAGGGATCAGCTGTCTCACTGATTGAGGAGCCCTTACCTTCTCCTCCTTCAAATCCCTTTGCCAGAGTCTGCTCCCTGAAAGCAGAGCTGGTACTGCCGGTGCATGGGACAAAGCTCTTCCCTCCAGCCCCTGGACGACAGTGTCACTAAACTCACTGCCCACTGCTGCCCGCCTCACTCTCTCTCAGCAGCCTGTGCTCCCCCAGCGGGATCTGGGAGCCAGGAGCTGAGGGAAACTGTACTGGGGCTGCCAGGAACCAGGCTCTCTACTTCCTCACGGTTTGCAGCCCTCCGTGGCAGGGCAGAGGGCTGCTCCCTGGCTGCAGTGCGGGTGGCTGTGAGGGGTGCTGGAGAGGCTCACCCTCTTTGCGATGTACCTGGCTGGTTGGTGGGGCAGCAGGGAGCGCCCGGTCTCCCTCCTCATTCTGTCCCTCCCCTCCTCAGGCGAAAGCAGCTCCACGCGGAAGAGGGATCAGTCTGGGCCCCCGGGTGGAGCGCTGGCTCAGGTGTTGCCTGTTGCAGGGTCTGAGAGCCCCATCCCGCACACAAGGCAGTGAGGCTGGCCTGGCGGCTGGGTGTAGCCATGTCCGAAGAATCGCACCCATCAAAGGAGGGGGCAGGATGGCACAGTGAACTGGAGCTGGGCTGTGGAACCTTTTCTCGCGGCGTCACTAGTTCAAATCCAGGTCAGTGCTGCTCCAAAGTCATTGTCATCTGAGCCTCTTTGGAGACCCTCATGAAATTATTTACAGGGCCTCGGTCCACTTCTTAGGCCACCTCCTAAAATCCACCCCCAGCCTGGCCCTGTTGCTGTCCATCTTGCATGAGACACTGGCAATTGAGTGGGCAGCGGAGACTTATTCCTCCCCGCCCCCACAGGTGCTAGAGGGGCTGGGTATGACTGTGCTGTTTTCCATTCTCCACTCTGAGCAGCCGTGTCCCTCCACCCAGCGCCAGCTAGCAACGCCGCGGGGACCGAGCCCTGGCTCCCGTTGACTTCAGTGCGGGCAGCAGTGGTCGAGCACCTGCTAACAGAAATATTTTCCCCCCTGAACCAGGCCACCCGGCTCTCAAACCTGATCTCTTGTTCCGGATTGAACGAGGGGAACAACCAGGTGTGGGGGTTCAGCTGGTCTCTGGTGGCTTAGAGCGTCCGCCAGATCCCCGTGCAGGTGAGTGCTCAGCACAAGAGCTAGTTAGCACCACACGAGGTCGAGAGAAGCAGATGAAACCGCCATTGGCGTAATCCTTCCATGTCTTTACTCACTCAGATGAAATACAATTTGCTAGAGTTTCAGGGGATGTGTCAGTCATGGTTTTGCACCAGTCCTAAATGACATCTGGCTGTGGCCCCTCCCCTTTGATTGAGCGGTTCAGGGAGGATTAGTGGACAAGGCAAAGGACAAGTCTAGGTTCCCGGGTTCTAAGCCCAGCTCTGTTACTCTGACCCACTGTGCAAATTTGGGTCAGGTCACTTAACCTTCCTGGGCCTCAGTTTCTCCATCAGTACAGTATGGCTAGTGATCCAGACTTTCCTCCCAGGAGACAGGCTGGAGATGTGATTCATTAACACGTGTTACGGGCTTTGAGATTCTGGGTTGAAAGGCACCAAAAAAGAACCAAGTATTTTTATGAACATTTGGAAGATACGTTGAAAGCTCACTGTTTTCCTGGCCAGATCTGCTCTCCTCTGTCTGCCAGTCGCCCCCAGGACAGTGGTGAGGAAAAGGAGGGCTAGCCAGGGAGCTTGATGGTGTGTTGATTGTATTGTCCGGTATCTTTAATTCCACAGTAGGCAGCAGAGGCTTAGAATAAAGAAAAAGGTTCCCCTGGGACTTAGGTTAATTATTTGATTTGTGAAGTAGCATATGCATCATCTCCAGCACAGTGGTGTCGGCACTGGATGCACCTAACCATACATGATGACATCCTCTATCCCCTCAACCAGGCTACGGATTTTTCAAGCCCGATGGTTTATTCCGTATTGAGCAATGGGAGGAGCGATACATCGAGGCTCAGCAGAAACTGGAGGAGAGCAAGATCCTCGGAAGTGCCTGCGTAGGTGAGTGAGAGCAGCGATTGGTTCTGCTCTGGGCTCCCCTTCCAGCGGAGGCTGAGATCAGCATAGAGGGTGGTTTGCTGGACCTGTTGTCTCAAGGGGCTGCAGTTCCATTGCAAAGATGAGGACAGCTGCAGTCTGCTCTGCTTTGTGCCAGTTGGCTGCGGCCTCTGCTGTTCTTGCAGGCTGCCAGTGCAGCCCTCATCTGGGTACAGTCTGGGCCCAGCCTTACGAGCTGCTCATTTCTGTAGAGTTTTACAAACGGCAAGGAAAGCCCATGAGTTCATGCCGTCACTCTCTCTTTGTAATCCAGCAGAGCACGGGGGTGTGAACACAGTCGAGCAAGAAGAGAACTCGGAGAGCTTTGCTGCAGACTTAGAGCTGTCCCCCGTGGTCTGTGACAGTTCCGACGGCTCGTTTCACAGTCGGCAGCTGGTCTCCAAGAGGCAGCAGAGAAACCAGACCCGGATCAAGATGGAAGAATCAGCCGGCTTCAGCAAGTGTTCAGATGCCGTCGTACGTCAGCTAGGGGCTGGGCCTTTCCAGTGCGCCGAGTGCGGGAAACGCTTCCGCCAGAAGCAGAGCCTCATCACGCACGAGAGGATCCACACGGGAGAGAAGCCTTACAGGTGTCCAGACTGCGGGAAGAGCTTCAGCCAGAAGCCCAACCTCCTGACTCACCGGCGGATCCACACCGGGGAACGGCCCTTCTCCTGCACGCAGTGTGGGAAGAGCTTCAGCCAGAAGGCCAATCTCATTGCCCACCAGAGAACCCACGTGGGGGAGAAGCCGCCGCAGTGGGGCGGGCTTGGGGGGAAGCCAAAGTCCCCAGCACAGCAGGGAGACCAGGAGGAAAAGCGGCCGTTCGTATGCCCTGAGTGCGGGAAGAGCTTCACGCAGAAACCCAACTTGGTGACTCACTACCGGACCCACACCGGGGAGCGGCCCTTCAGCTGTGCCCAGTGCGGGAAGAGCTTCAACCAGAAGACCAACCTGGTGACTCACTACCGGACCCACACCGGGGAGCGGCCCTACGCCTGCCCCCAGTGCGGGAAGCGCTTCACCCAGAAGACCAACCTGGTGACTCACCAGAGCACCCACACGGATGCACGCCCCTACCCGTGCGGGGAGTGCCAGAAGTGCTTCAAGGACAAGGTGTCCCTGAAAGCGCACCAGAGAACCCACAGCCTGAGCCAGCCCAGACCCTGTGGGAATGCAGAGCCAATCCCACTCCACAGCCCCCCCGCCGTGCCGCTCCAGCCCGCAGGCGCAGAGCAGGAGAGCCAGCGCGACCCCACTCAGCCAGCGCTAGCCCAGAAGATCCCCGGAAGCCAGGCACTGTGCACGTGCACTGACTGTGGTAGCAGCTTCCCCCAGAAACCGCATATCCCACTGCCCCAGCAAACCCCCTCAGCAGAGCAGCCCTTCCTGTGCGTGCAGTGTGGGGAAAGCTGCCCACAGGCGGCTCTTCTGAAGCACCAGCCCGGCCAGGCCAGGGAGAGGCCCTGCGAGAGCGCCCAGTATGGGAGAGGCCTCAGCCTGAACCAGCATCTCCTCAGACACCTGGAACCCTGTCTGGGCCCTGGGGACGCGGCGCACGCAGCCCCCGGGGCAGAGCGGCCCTTCATCTGTAACCAGTGCGGGAGCAGCTTTAGCTTTTGGCCGGCTCTCATTGCCCATCAGGGCAGCCATGCAGGATGGCAGCCGTATCAGCTTCCTGAACGCGGGAAAGGCCTCAGGCCCCGGCTGTCCCTGCCAGCCCAGCAGGATGCGCAGGTGGGGGAGACAGCCTGGACGTGCCCCGAGTGCAGGCGGAGCTTCAGCCAGCACAGCCAGCTGGCGAAGCACCAGGAAAGCCACTGGGGCGACAGGCCCCATCGGTGTGACGTGTGCGGGAAGAGCTTCGGCTTGAAAGCCAACCTGATGACGCACCAGCGGCTCCACACGGGCGAGCGGCCCTTCGCCTGCAGCCAGTGCGGGCGGCGCTTCAACCAGAAGGGGAACCTGGTGACTCACTACCGGACCCACACGGGCGAGCGGCCTTTCGCCTGCCCCCAGTGCGGCAAGAGCTTCAGCCAGAAGCCCAACCTCCTCGCCCACCAGAGAACCCATGTGGGGCGGCGGCCCTTCGCCTGCGCCCAGTGCCCCAAGCGCTTCAAGGGCAAGATGTCCCTGAAGATCCACCAGCGTGTCCACGTAGGGGAGAGACCTCCCACAAGGCCGCCGAGCGTGGAGCTGATGGAGGCCCACGCCGGGAAGAGGTGCTGTTCCCACTCCCCATGCGGGAAGCCCTTCAAGGAGCACGTCGCCCTGGAGCTCACCCAGCGAGTGCCCGGTGGGGAGCGGCCGTACGCCTGCCCGGAGTGTGGGAAATGCTTCCGGCAGAAGGTCACGCTGGTCACGCACCTCCGGACCCACACCGGGGAGCGGCCGTTCCAGTGCACCCAGTGCGGGAGGAGCTTCAGCCAGAAGCCCAACCTCCTCACGCACCAGCGGACTCACACCGGCGAGCGGCCCTTCGCCTGCACCGTGTGCGGGAAGGGCTTCAGCTGGAAGCCCAACCTGGTGACCCATTACCGCACCCACACCGGGGAGCGACCCTACAGCTGCGCCGACTGCGGGAAGACCTTCAGCCAGAAGCCCAATCTCCTCACTCACCGCAGAACCCACTCCCAGCAGAGACCGTACGCTTCCCCCACGGCCACGCAAGCTTCCCCCACGGGGACTGGCCCCACGTGCGCTTGGCCTGCAGAGGGGGCCTCAGCCACCGCGTCCCCCACGGGAGGGAGCTCCTGAAGCCAAGCAAGCAGAGACGTGGTGTCAATGCAGCGGGGGTGGCAGGAGCTTCGAAGATCAGAGAGCTCTGCGGGCGCACCAGAGAGCACCCGTCCCCCTGTGCGAGCCGGAGTGAGTAGAGCGTGCGCCTGATCGGCGAGCTGTACGGTGACTGGATCTGGGAACGGGGGGCTACCCCGTGCTGCTGACGCACCCACGGCACCAGACACAGACCGGGGAACGTTACAGCCAGAAGCCAGATCTGACTTCATTCTGCACACACCGAACTTCAGAGAGGACACAGCTGCTGACAGCGGGCAAGCCGGCTGACTGAGCAGCACACATTGCTGCAGGGTGCGAAGAGACTCCGAGTGCTGCTGTGAGCGGAGCGAGGGGTGGGCGCAGCAAGCTGGCAGGCCTGGGACCCTGCAGCGAGTGTCCCGGGAAACCAAACCCTGAAAGAGACTCCCTGGGCGGGAATGGCCCGTAGAGCTCTACCCTCTGGCCTCCCTGGAGCTAAACGTGGGGTGGGGGCGGCTCTTGGAAGCTACAATCCAAGCAGAGGCGGAGCCTGGCTAGCCTGGGCGTACGTTGTACCGAGGGTATTGCTGGGTTCTGGATCCCCCCCAGAGCCAGCTGCAGGGCAGTGAAAGGCCGCCTGGGGCTGCGAGCTCCAGCCCCTGTAGACACAGTAACAGTGTCCCTTTTATTTTAGTGCCCTCCCCCCAGAGTGTCTGCATTTCCCGGGGGGGAGGGGCAGGAGGCACAGCCCCCAGCCCCAGAGAAGGCTGCGGTTGGTCTGAAAGCAGTGGGGGCCCCACAAGGACGAGGTGCCCTTGCTGGGGAGCAGGAAGGAGAAGCTGGGTGCTGATGCCCTGGTGGAGGAGGACTGCGTGCTGGGGCAGAGCTCAGCTCGATGGGAGGCCCGCCGCCCGTCAGGTCAGGACTGAAAAACAGAAGGGGCAGCGGGGGGACATGGGGAGCCCTGGTACCTGCTTAGCTGAGCCGCCAGCCTCGGCCAGGTGTGGAATTAGCTCCACGGCGGAGAACAGAGCCATGTTCCAGCATGATCCTCCCAGCTACGCTCTGCCCGTTGTCCCAGCAGGAACATGGCGACACCATGAATGTCGTATGTCCCAGACAGGAAGAAAAGAAATACTAATGGCAGGAGGACTGGGAGGGTGGGGCACGCAGAGCCCGTGGCTGGGGGGACAGTGGCATGGGACAGGGGGACATGGGGCACACACAGAGCCCCTGGCAGATTGGGGAGGGCAGAATGGGGCTGAGACTGTGGGTTGTAGCAGGGAGCCCCTGTGCTAGGGGGGAAGGGAGGGTGGCACCCGGGGAGCATGTGGGGAACGGAGGGATGCAGGGACCCCCGGTGTGTGCGCTGAGCTTGGCCTGCAGCAGTGACAGCGCGTGTGGTGACCCTCTCGAAACTTCTCACCCCTGGAAACGCAGCCAGCAGTCCCCCAGGTTGTTACAGCTAAGGGGGTATCACCTGGGTAGGTCGGTCACTCAGCAATGGGCCAGACTCCGACCGCTGCCCCCAAAGCCGTCCCCAGGGCTGTGCATTCCCACGCAGCGTCTGGCTCTCAGGCCTCCCCAGGATCCCTTGTGCTGGCGGCGAAGGCACTGCCTGTCCGTGGATTGCTGCTGCGGGGTGTGCGGGGGACTGAAGCTGCCGGCTGCAGATGAGTGAGCAGAGGTGGGGAGGGGACAGCCTGGCCTGTGGGCGTGGCTGGGTGAACTGGGTCGAATGATGAGAAGGAAGAAGCCAGGGCGGGTTGGGGCAGAGGGGACCAAATCCCGTCTTCACTTAGTGAGCGTGAGGTGGGGCCTGCGCTGCCCTACGCTATCTCTTCCCAGGCACCAGCCCCTGCCATCACAAGCACAGGCTGCAGGAGGCTGGGACAGGCTGAGGGAAAGGAGCCCTTTGTGTGACCGTCTCAGACCGGTTCCCACCAGCCCCTGCCATCACAAGCACAGGCTGCAGGAGGTTGGGACAGGCTGAGGGAAAGGAGCCCTTTGTGTGACCGTCTCAGACCGGTTCCCACCAGCCCTTGCCACACTTAGTCCTGTTGGGCAGTCCCAGCACGCAGGCAGAACGGGCCACGGGCCCTGGCCTCCCCTGAGCCCTAGAGCTGATCTGGGGCAGGGTTGGGAGATGGGCGTGCGCACATGCGAAGCTTGCAGGGCCCTGCCATACCTGCTGACTGGTTCCCCGGGACGTCGGGCTGCTCGGCCAGCGCCTTTCTCCCGCACTGACCTTACATAGCTCCCAGGAGCGCCGGCGGGAGATGGCTACAGAACCCACTGGGGCTTTTCTCACCTCGTGTTTCGCTACCTGACCGCGCGCTGTCTCGGTGCTGACGTCTCCCAAAGCTTTGGGGCCCCTCCCAGCAGCAGCGGCTGGCTAGGGTGAGAGTGGGCACTTGGGTGGGAACAAACTAGCGTGTTGCTTCCTTTCGTTCTTGTCTAGCATCCGTAAGTCCCCCGGCCTGCCAGACAGGCACCGCTGTGCAGCGGGGTTCATGGAGCGCGGGGCTCTGGAGGGGACCCTGCCTCAGGCCGCGGGGAGTGAAAGGCTGTACACTCCACAAACGGGACGGGGCTGCTTCCACTCTAAAGTCCTGAGAGCCGTGCGCACCCCGTCCCTGCAGCCATCTCCCCGCTTCCCTCTCGCTCGTGGGCACGGAGCCGCTTCGTTCCCAGCCACTGAGCCGCACCGGTGAGGACCGCGTCCTGCTCTGGATGTTGGTTAGCGCTGGGCGTGACACGGACTTGTGCCTTCAGAGGAAGTTCCTCGGGGCGGGCACTCTTCCTGCACCGGGGCTAATACCCACGATAACTGCGCGTGTTTGCACTTGCCGTGGGCACTCCTAGGTTACAGCTGTAGGAATGGGCGTTTCAGCCCCCTGTGGTTGGTAATCGAGGCCTGCCCTGTCCCATGACGGGCCCTGATGTGCTGCCATTGTCTGCCACTGGGCCAGGTGTGCGTTTCCAATGGGCCGGAGGTGGCATGTCAGTTCCTGGAGGAGCGGTACGGACTGTGCGTTACTCACTGATCCGGCTCCTGGCTTAGAACACACCTGGCCAGGCAGCCAGCTGGATGGGACAGGAGGCTGCTGGATAGGGTGGGATGGCAGAGTTGCTTAGCATGGTTGGGGACCATTTCTCGAGCATGAAGCCAAACCTGCCGTGTACCCGCAGCCCTCTCGTCACCATCTCCTCGTGCTGCTGCTGTGTATTCATGGCATGTCCCTGGTGGGAAACGCCCATGTCACCAGCCCCGCGCTCACGCCGTCTTTCAGAGCCTGCGGAGTCTATTTCCCCCCGATACGTTCATTTCAAATAAAAGCTTTGGGGCAGCAGGTGAGTTCTGTGTTTGTGGAAATGCCTGTCTGGTTTCGTGGGGAGCAAGGCCCAACCGCAGAGGGGAACCCGATCAGGGGCTTGGGTTCCAGCCTCTTTCGCTTCTAGGCTGCCAGGCTGAATTCAGGCCCGGCCAGCAGTAACTGCAAAGCGTTGCTCTTGGGTGGCTGGTCAGAGGCCTGTGACTAGAGCTCCTAGCTCTCGGTGCTCAGCGTCACTTCTGTGTATTGGCGTCTCTGTGTCTAGCGGGGCAGGGAGGTTGTGGCTCCTGGGCACCCGGCAGCGTTACGCCCATCGACCTGTTCCTCAGCCACAAAATGTAGGGACTTGTTTGATGCGAACAAACCTCCGTCCTCCTCGTGCGATGTCCATGGTGATACCAGGACACCGAGCTACCCCAGGGCAATCCAAGCCCTGCAGTTGTCTGGAGAGCCACGGCTGGCTGGCTGAGTGCCGCTCCTGGGGCTGGGATGAATGTGTCCTAGGCAGCTTGGCAGAGACACTGTTTAAGTGATTGAAAGTGTGGCTGAGTCTGGTGCATTGGCATGGCTGGGGGAGCTGCAAACTGCCTGTGGATCAGCCTCTTGCACTGATGTAAAGTAGCCTCGCTACCTCCTAAGATGCAGCAGGGTTAGTGTGCAGTGTGGTGCGGGGGGGTGGTGCAGTGCGCAGTGTGGTGCTGTGGGGGTGCAGTGTGGTGCGGGGGGTGCAGTGCACAGTGTGGTGCTGTGGGGGTGCAGTGTGGTGCGGGGGTGTGGGGGTGCAGTGCGCAATGTGGTGCCGTGGGGGTGCAGTGTGGTGCGGGTGTGTGTGTGCGTGCAGTGTGCAATGTGGGGGTGGGGTGTGTGTGTGCGCGCAGGGGGGTGCAGTGTGGTGCCAGTGGGGGTGTAGTGCGCAGTGTGGTGCCGTGGGGGTGCAGTGTGGTGCGGGTGTGTGTGTGCGTGCAGTGTGCAGTGTGGTGCGGGTGTGTGTGTGCGTGCAGTGTGCAATGTGCTGGGGTGGGGTGTGTTTGTGCGCGCAGGGGGGTGCAGTGTGGTGCCAGTGGGGGTGTAGTGCGCAGTGTGGTGCAGGCATGTGTGGTGCAGTGCGCAAATGTGCTGGGATGGAGGGGTGCAGTGCGCAATGTGGTGCCGTGGGGGTGCAGTGTGGTGCGGGTGTGTGTGTGCGTGCAGTGTGCAATGTGGGGGTGGGGTGTGTGTGTGCGCGCAGGGGGGTGCAGTGTGCAGTGTGGTGCCAGTGGGGGTGTAGTGCGCAGTGTGGTGCAGGCGTGTGTGGTGCAGTGCGCAAATGTGCTGGGATGGGGGGGTGCAGTGCGCAGTGTGGTGCCGTGGGGTGGTGCAGTGCGCTTGCTCCAAAGCTGCTACGTCCCTTGGTCTCAGATGACTCGTTTAGTTATTCTCTCCCCAGGTTTTACACCTGCAACACTCCTGTGCTATTTGCTGGTCCTCACTGGAAATTACAACTGCTCCCCACTTAGTGTTCTCTGGACACGTCCGCTCGATGTGCAGCGGCCGTCAGAAAAGTGAACAGCATGTTAGGAGCCATTAGGAAAGGGATAGGTAACAAGACAGAACATACCATGTTGCCTCTATATAAATCCATGGTACACCCACCTCTTGAATACTGCGTGCAGATCTGGTCGTCCCATCTCAAAAAAAGATCTTTTGGGATTGGAAAAGGAACAGAGAAGAGCAACAAAAATGATTAGGGGTATGGAACAGGTTCTGTATGAGGAGAGATTAAAACGACTGGGACTGTTCAGTTTGGAAAAGATGACTAAGGGGGGATATGATATAGGTCTATAAAATCTTCACTGGTGTGGAGAAACACAACACAAGAACTAGGGGTCACCAAATGAAATTAATAGATAGATTTAAAACAAACAAAAGGAAGTATTTCTTCACACAACGCGCAGTCAACCTGTGGAACTCCTTGCCAGAGGATGTTGTGAAAGCCAAGACTATAACAGGGTTCAAAAAAAGAACTAGAGAAGTTCATGGAGGATAGGTCCATCAGTGGCTATTAGCCAGCATGGGCAGGGATGGTGCCAGAAGCTGGGAATGGGGGACAGGGAGGGTTGCCAACCTCCCGGTTTTGCCGGGAGTCTCCTGGAATTAGGCCTCATCTCCCAGAGGCTAATGACACCAAACGCAGAGATTTTAGGCCACTAAAAGTCCGGTGACACAGCGGAGCTAAGGCAGGCTCCCTGCCTGCTCTGGCCCTGCGCCACTCCCGGAAGCGGATGGCACGTCTTTGTGGCCCCTGGGGGGGAAGGGGCAGGGGGGTCTCCACACACTGCCAGTGCCCTGAGCGCTGACTCTGCAGCGCCCATTGGCCAGGAAGTGTGGCCAATGGAAGCTGCGGAGGCGGTGCTTGCGGCGCAGGCAGTGCGCGGAGTCCCCGCCCCCAGGGGCTGTAGAGACGTGCTGGCCACTTCTGGGAGCGGCGTGGGGTCAGGGCAGGCAGGGAGCCTGCCTTAGCCCCGCTGTGCCGCTGACTGGGAGCGCCCCCAGGTAAGTGCCTCTCGGCCAGAACGGGCACCCTTTACCCCCTTCTGCACCCCAATCCCCTGCCCTAGCCCTGAGCCCACTCCAGCACCCAAACTCCCTCCCACAACTTGCACCCTGCACCCCCTCCTGCCCCGAACCCCCTGCCCCAGGCTCAGCCCGGAGCCCCCTCACACACTCCGAACCCCTCGGCCCCCGCCCAGAGACCGCACCCCCGTCGTACACTAACCCCCTGCCCCAGCCCGCTAAAAGTGAGTGAGGGTGGGGGAGAGTGAACGACAGAGGGAGGTGTGGATGGAGTGAGCAGGGCGGGGCCTCAGAGAAGGGGCAGGGCAAGGTCATTTCGGTTTGTGTGATTACACAGTTGTCAACCCTAGCAACAGGGAAAGGATCACTCGATGATTTCCTGTTCTGTTCACTCCCTCTGGGGCACCTGGCACTGGCCACTGTCGGCAGACAGGATACTGGGCTGGATGGACCTTTGGTCTGACCCAGTGTGGCCGTTCTGATGTTCCTAGTAGCACCACACACTTCATTCATGACAAGGAAGCTATTAAGAAGATCACTAGCCCTGCTTCCCGAGATACCCCAGCTAGTAGCTTTGCCCAGCCCAGCACGCTGCCAGTTCTCATACCTTTGATTCGTCTTTCAGCCAGGTCCAGCCCACGTGCCACTTAGGGTTGCCAGGAGTTCGGTTTTCAACTGGAACCTCCGGGCGAAAAGGGGACCCTGGTGGCTCCGGTCGGCGGCACAGCAGGGCTAAGGCAGGCTCCCTACCTGCCCTGGCTCCACGCGGCTCCTGGAAGCGGCTGGAATGTCCCTGCAGCAGCTAGGCTCCGGCGGCCAGCGAAGCTCCATGTGCTGCCCCCGCCCCGAGCGCCGGCTCCACAGCTCCCATTGGCTACTTCCCCTGCAGCTCTCTGCTGCTGCCAGCTTCCTGGCTTTATACCAGCCCTGTCTGTTCCTTCTCAGGGGGGCTCCCTCATCAATCAGCCTATCAGGTTAATTGGCCTAATTCAGTGATACTCAGACCTCAGTGCTTCAGGAGCCAAATTAGCCATCAGCATTACCCAGCGTCTCAGTCGCGTGAATTCATTGTTTCATTTACTATAGTGCTATATAGTCCTATTTAAACAGCATGACGGACAGATTTAGTTTATATACATAGGCGCCAACTCCATGGGTGCTGTGGGGCTGGAGCACCCACAGGGAAAAATTAGTGGGTGCTTCGCACCCACCAGCAGCAAAGCTCCCCCCACCCCTCCCCCGTCCTCCTCCCCCGAGCGTGGCGTCCCTGCTGCTCCCCCTCCCAGCGCTTCCTGCCCGCCGCCTAACAGCTGTTTGGCGGCGCTTACGACTTTCCAGGAGGGAGGGGGAGGAGTGGGGACGCGGTGCACTTGGGGGAGGAGGCGGTAAAGAGGTGGGGCAGGGGCGGGGACTTGGCGGAAAGGGGTGAAATTGGGGTGAGGGTGGGGCAGGGGCGGGGCCAGGGGCAGGGGGGGGGGTTGAGCACCCATGGGGCAGAGGGGAAGTCGGCGCCTATGTTTCTATATTTATATTATTCCCACAGCAAAATAACCAAGTATTATTTTATCAACAATTGGTTAATAACACAGTAGAAGTCTCCTGACTGGTTAATAACTTAGATTGGTTAATAATTTAATCACACGGCATTTTAATATCATGCGCTGCCATGAGCCGCAGGAGACACGTTAAAGGGCCACTTGGCGCTCAGGACCCTCAGTCTGAGCATCACTGGTCTAATGCAACCTGCTCTGCCTTGTGTGGGGCGGACCCCCCCTCCCACTTCCGGCAGCTGGTGGGCGCGAGACCCGGACAGCCTATAGCCGGCATGAGAGAAAACTAAGTACCGTCCACACCCACTGGCTTCCCCGTCTTCGAAATGGCCAGTGGGAACCAAAATGACTGACGCTGAAGTACACGAGAAAGCAAAATTGTCAAGTTTAATGATTATTTTCCACCACAGACGTCTCCGTTGGCTAGAACATCTGCCCGCATGGATGCTTTCCAAAGGAACTCCTGTATGGAGACCGTGCCCATGGCCCAAGGCCACAGGGCCAAGCTAGCCTCAGGTTTAAGGATGTTTCCAAGCGGGACTGGAAAACTTTCAACATCAACACGGCAAGCTGGGAAGACCTGGCAAGACACAGGCTGTGCTGCACCAGCGAGCCAAAGGGGGCGTCTACACAGCAAGTTCCCGAGCCCGGAGCTCCTGCTACGGTGCTAAAAATAGCCCCGTAGCCTTGGGGTTTGGGCTGGAGCCCCAGCGGGCTCTGCACCCACCATGCCTCCCTGGGGTTCAGAGCCCCAAGTCTACAGGGCATTTTGAGAGCCACAGTGCGAGCCCTGCAAGTCTCCGACTGCAGCCCAGGCTCTGACACCCCGCGGCAGGGGGTGCGGCTTGCTGTGTAGACGCACCCAAGGAGGCTGAAGAGAGAGGAAAGTAAACAGGCTGCAAGTGCTCTGGGTGTGCCAGCTTCATCTTCCGTCCCTGCGCTGTACTCCTGCATTACGGGCGCTGTCACGCGAGAGCTGTTGGCTGTGGTGAAGTTGGAGCCAGGATCTGAGAGAGGCCCGGTGCGGGGAGGTCACGTCTTACTGCACCAGCGCTCTCACCAGCAGAAGTCGGCGCACTAAACGCCATGACCTCCCTCCCCCACCTTGTCGCTCGAGAACTGGACATTTTAGCGACTCGCGATGCTGCCGCACGACACACAGTCACCGAGCTGCAGATGTGCACGGTGGTGTACACTGGGTACAATGACTAGTGCTCCAGCCGCGTCTCAGCGCCGGAGCTGGTATCCTGAGCCAACACCAGCAGGGCTGGGTGCTCTTCTCCAGGCCCAGCTGAGCCCTTTTTGCGCCTAGAGACACTGGGGTTAATTCGATTACTTCCCAGTGCTGTGGCTGGCCAGGGAGCTGGGGAACCCCCTGGCTATTGGTCCCTGAGAATCAGAGCTGTCAGCCGCCCCCTCGCCTCCCACCGGCCCCTGCAATAGGAGGGTTTGGCTCATCTGAGAAAAGGAGCCAATGGCAGCTGCCTTCCCGCTACCCTCAACTCTGGCTGCTTTCCCCCCCCCCCCAGAGCAAACCTTTGAATTGCTCTGGCCCGTTGGATTGTCAGGGCCCCCAGCCAATTGTCAGCCAGGAAAACAGTTACTGAGCCCAGGCCCTGAGTGTTTCCCCCTTTAGCTCCAAAGGGATTTTCTCTCTCTCTGGGAGGCTCTTCGGAGCCCCTGTCCCCAGCAATGCGAGTGGGGGTGGGTGTCTATGTAGATATGGGGGGTGCATCTCTCTCTATAATCTCCTCCGCTCGACAGGCTCCCTGCATCTGCTGTTGCATGAATTCTGCGTTGCAGAGGCAGGACCAGAGCTTTGCCCGCCTCGGTCAGGCTCCCCGGATGGCCTGGCTTGCAGAGCTGAGTGACTGATGTCCTTGGGGGGTTGCCAAACCTTCCCACAAGCTCCCCTCCACTTGGAAACTTTTGTTGTAGTCTGTGCAAATAGGGGCTGGGGGGCAGGGTCGGTCCCACTCCTCTGGGAAGGGGGTGGAGGCCAGGATACCTCCTGATCAACCAGATTAAAATTGGGGCAGGAGAAGAGGAAACCAGCTGTCCAGCTCCAGGGCCAAAAGGGCAGGCGAAATGCTCAAGGGGCTCTCCCAGGTCGGGCCACGATGCCGGCTGCGTTTGGGTGCGGGTGGCCAATGCCCTGGTGTCTGTGCATCTCTGCGTGGGCAATGGATTGAAGCAGAAGTGGAGGGAAACAGGTGTGAACAATGGAGATTATTGAAACTTTACTTCCCTTGGTAACTGCTGGAGAGCAGAGGAACCCCCCAGCCCCGCCCCGCTATGGGGGTTGGAGTAGATCATCGGATCCGTAACCTGAGTTGAACGGTGAAATAGATGGCCGTTCTATAACGTTGCAGCTCCTTTCGCACAGGGTCTCGCCCGCTGCCTGATGAAAAGGAGCCTTTACAAACGCAGGGTAAGAAAAGGAGCCAAGCAGGGGACAGGTGTGCGGAGATACAGAATGTCAGGAAAGTGCCGTGGGCGGGAGACGGGTATTGCATTTGCTTTTACTACTGGTGACCGGTCAGCTTAGGGGATTCCATGGGGAGCTGATTCCAGACGTGGGGACTGTGATGCAGAGGGAGAATCCAGGAGAGGGAGAAAGGTTCGGGCTGGTGGGAGACCCAGGTTTCATTGCAAAGGGGCACTGACCTGAGGATTTAGGTGATGAGAATAAATATCAAGGAGGAGAAAAAGGTGATCATCAGAGGTGACAGAAAACAAAGGGGGTTTAAGTGAGATAGCAAAAAAGAGCCGAAGCAGATGAACTCCAAAGATGGGCAATGAAAATGGCTAGAGGGATTGGTACGATTAGACCTGTTTACAGAGGAGTCACATGAGAGGGAATGCGATGGAGATATGCAAAATAACGACTGGTCCAGAGAAGGTGAATCCCATTCACACTTTCTTGTGACAGGAGAACGAGGGGACCCCCCAATGAAACTGAAAGGAAATTTTTATTTGGTGCATAATTAACCTGTGGAACTCACTGCCACATGATAAGCTAGAGGCAGAGAGGAAGCTTGGTCTTGTGGGTGAAGCCACAGGACTGGGACTCAAAGGAGCTGGGTCATATTCCTAGCTCTGCTGTGCACTTCTTGTGTGAGTCTGGGGAAGTAATATCATCTCTGTGCCTTAGTTCTCCATGGGTCAGATGGGGGTAATAATCCTGCCTTGCTTTTCGGGGGGGTTGTTTGTAAAGCCCAGACTCTGTAGTGACGGGGGCATACGGGTAACTAGACAGATTGAAGAAGGGCTGGGGTGTCGTTGGGGAAGAGCAAGGAGGACATCACACTATCCCGCATGGTACCTCAGGGCTGACCACTGCCAGGGGAAGGGGACCTGCAAAGGAAAACAAAATTGGGGTTGTGCCTCTTTTCCCTTCCGCGTGGTGCCCAGAAGTACCTGCTGCAGGGTACATGTCGAAGCCAAGCTGCTGGCGGAGGAGTGGTCCTGCGTAGTATGTCCACCCTGCAGGACTCGGTGGTGAGTAGAGAACCCGTGAAAGTCCGATGTCCCGGGACTCCAAAGAGAGTCAGTTGAGGGCGGCTGGTGCTTCCTCAGACTTCGTTTTGCGTTTGTATTTTTGTTATCCCAGCTTGACTCCAAGGGCTAACGAGCACCTCGGAGAAAGGAGCTCCACGCTCGTCCCTGCGTCACTACACCTCCGAGATCCCCAAGGAGTCCTCCAGCAAAACCAGGGAGGGCCACAGCTGACAGTCCCAAGGGGGGAAGAAAGAAGCCGAAATGCAGCCTTTTAAATACCCAAACCTTTCAGGCCCTTTCTCTGCCACGCAGCCCTACACTGTCTACTTTGCAGTTCACCTTTCAGGGGCACCTCCGGCCAGGCAGGCTGGGAGGGGCACAGGACAGGCGGACGACGGTCGGGGTGGTAACGCTGGCTGCTGGGGTCGAGAGTCCCACAGGTGGTGCGAAGATCAGGCAGAGCAAGAGGAGGAGAGGAGCTGAGATTGCTGCTGAGCTTGTTCCCTGCTGCAGGCAGGGCCCCGGGAGCGTCCGGAGGAGCGGGAGGGATGTTGCCCAGGAGGTTATTAGGAGACAGAGGTTTAGGCAGGCCCTGAATCTGCTCCCGTTGCAGTTAAGGGAAAACCTCCCACTGGCAGCAGGCTCAGGACCCCGGTGTGAGTAAATAAGTGACAGGGACCCCGGGGTGCTGTGTGGGGAGCTTGGATTTGCTGCGCTGCAGGGAGCAGACACCCCAGCACTGGGCGCCTCTCTGCAAACACAACGAACGGCCCAAAGCGCTGGCTGGTGCCCACGCGAGGCCCTGGGCTGCGAGGGGAAGCAGCCGGAGCAGGGATGTGCAGGAGGAGCGTGCCGAGCTGCAAGGAGCGGCGTGTTTCTGTGGGGTGTGGGGGGGGGTTTGTTTCCCAGGCAGTAGCGGTGCCAGCTCTTCTGGCGCCCTAGGCGGCGGAAGGTCCCGCCCCCGAAATTGAACGGGCGGCCGGAGCGCCGGCGCCCCCAAAATAGCAGCACCCTAGGCGACCGCCTAGGTCGCCTAATGGGTTGCGCCGGCCCTGTTCCCAGGGGAGCTGGAGGGGAGAGTTCTGGAGCCGCCTTGGGGCGGAGGTGGTGGAGCATCGCGGCACGTGGCCAGGGGGTTTTGTGCTCCGAAGCTGAGGGAACCCTGCGAAATAGCCTGTGTTGGACTCTCCCAGCACCTGAACTGACAATTATAGGGACCCTCTGGCAGAGTAAGGCTGCCTTGAGTTGTAACAATACTTCACTCTTACATAGCACGCTGGCTGCGCAATGCTCTCGTACTCAGCAGCTTCCCTGCAGGCTGTTACACCCATTTTACAGTTGGGAAGAACGAGGTGAAGGCCGATATTTCTGGAACCTTGGATGGGAGCAGGCAGCCGCTTGGGTGCCCACCTAGGTGCTCGGGTGGGAGCTGGGTTTGGGAATGCCAGCGACTGGCGCCCAAGTGAGGGCTGGGCACCCAGACAACTTGGCCTCCTGGGTCTCAGGGCAAGTTCTGAAGAGCAAGCGGTGCCCATGTTCTGCTTCGGATTGTCCCCTGTGAATCACAGAAATGTGGGGTTGGAAGGGACCGCAAGAGGTCACCTCATCCAACCCCCACCCACCCACGCTGAGGCAGGAGCAAGTATTCTCTGACCCTCCCCAGCAGGTGTTGGTCCAAATTGTTCTTAAACACCTCCAGTGACGGGGATCCCACAACCTCCCTTGGAGCCTGTTCCAGAGCTGAGCTCCCCTGAGAGCTAGAACATTTTTCCTGATGTCCAACCTAAACCTCCCTTGCTGCAGATTAAGCCCATTGCTTCTTGTCCTACCTGCAGTGGACATGGAGAACAATTGATCCCTCTCCTCTTTATAGCCGGTATCAGGTCCTCAGCCTCAGCAGTCTTCTTTTCTCAAGGTTTTTTTAACCTTTCCTACTAGGTCGGTTTTTCTTTTATCATTTTTGTTGCTGTCCTGTGGACTCTCTCTGATTTGTCCACATCCTTCTGAACCTGTGGCACTCAGAGCTGGACACATTCGCCAGCTGAGGCCTGAAGCGTGGGACAATTACTGCCTGTGTCCTACAGACACCCCTGTTAATACGCCCGGCTACGAGATTAGTCTTGTTAGCCATTGCACGAGGTATTCAATTTGTGATCCACCGTAACCCCCAGATCCTCTTTCGCAGCACTACCACCAAGCCACTGATTCCCCAGTTTGTAGCTGGGGCTTTTAATTTTTCCTTCCTCGGTGTAGCACTTTGCACTTGTCTTTCCTGAATTTCAGCTTGTTGATTTCAGCCAATTTCTCAAGGTCATCTTGAATTCTAATCCTGTCTTCCAAAGTGCTTGTGACCCCTCCCTGCTTGGTGCCAGGCACAGATTTTATAAGCATCCTCTCCACTCCATTATCCAAGTCATTCATCAAAATATTGGGTAGTACCAGACCCAGGACACAAGTAGATACGCTCTCCCAATTTGACAGGAAACCATTGATAACTCCTCTTTGAGTCCGATCTTTCAACCAGTTGTGCACCCACCTTGCGGTGATTTCATCTAGACCACATTTCCCTGTGTTTTCTGAGCATTCAGAATTGGACACCCAGATCCCCCACAAAGTGCCCTTAGAGAATTCCCCAGGATGTTAGGAATCATTAAAAAGGGGATAGAGAATAAGACTGAGAATATATTATTGCCCTTATATAAATCCATGGTACGCCCACATCTCGAATACTGTGTACAGATGTGGTCTCCTCACCTCAAAAAAGATATTCTAGCACTAGAAAAGGTTCAGAAAAGGGCAACTAAAATGATTAGGGGTTTAGAGAGGGTCCCATACGAGGAAAGATTAAAGAGGCTAGGACTCTTCAGCTTGGAAAAGAGAAGACTAAGGGGGGACATGATAGAGGTATATAAAATCATGAGTGATGTTGAGAAAGTGGATAAGGAAAAGTTATTTACTTATTCCCATAATACAAGAACTAGGGGTCACCAAATGAAATTAATAGGCAGCAGGTTTAAAACAAATAAAAGGAAGTTCTTCTTCACGCAGCGCACAGTCAACTTGTGGAACTCCTTACCTGAGGAGGTTGTGAAGGCTAGGACTATAACAATGTTTAAAAGGGGACTGGATAAATTCATGGTGGCTAAGTCCATAAATGGCTATTAGCCAGGATGGGTAAGAATGGTGTCCCTAGCCTCTGTTCGTCAGAGGATGGAGATGGATGGCAGGAGAGAGATCACTTGATCATTGCCTGTTAGGTTCACTCCCTCTGGGGCACCTGG
>QXTE01000112.1:5060153-5089764 GCA_003942145.1 Platysternon megacephalum | reverse complement strand
GGGGGGGGGGCGGTGGGACCGAATTGCGTCTCTACGCTGCTCGGGGGGGGGGGCGGTGGGACCGAATTGTGTCTCTACGCCGCTCGGGGGGGGGACCGAATCGGTGCAGAGAGGCACGTACGTCAGCAGGAGCCAGATATAAGTGAAGACACGACCACAGCTAGGTCGATGCAAGGCAGCTGCGTCCGCCTAACCCTGTGGTGCGGCCCAGGCCTCGGGCCGGCGCCGATCAGATCCAGGAGACAGAGAACAGGCTCTTGGTACCAAGGGGCAGCCTGGACTAACCCAGCGACCCTCCTTTGAGCCCCGAAGTGACGTGACTGTAACCAAGAGGCTGGCGGGGCGGAGGGACCAGGACCTGCCAGGGTCTCCGTGGGGGGATGGGTAACACCTGGGAAACTAGCACCTGTTTCATTCCATGTTTTCAGACGTTCCCCGGCCAGCTCCTGGCTAACACAGGCCAGAGACTTCCCCAGAACCACCACTTCTGAGCTGGAGCAGCTCGAAACCGATTGCAAACCCTGCCAATCTGCCTTTCAAAAGAGCCAGCGACGGAGAAGCCGCTAGGACCTTCCCTGTGCTGCTTTCGTCCTAAAGAAACGTACTGGGCACTGTGATCCTGGCTGCTTTCCCGTAATCCCCACCGAAGCCCTGGGAGAGTGGGATGCAGGCGCTGGAGTAAGGTCAGAGCTGCTGGGATAATCATTGTGAATTGCAAGGGGGGGGGGGGGCGGCAAGTCTAAACTCCTGGTCTGGAGGGAGAGGGATGTGGGTCCTGGAGGGCTGAGACCTAAAGGAGACCCCATGGGGCAGAGGTGCAGTGAATCCTGGGTCTGTGACAGGCCCCACATCTGCATACAGTGCCATGGGCTGTCCCAGTGCAGCCCCCCAGCCTGGACCCCCAGCACCACAAATACGGCAGAGTTAGTGATACGCTGCGGTAGGTGTGCTTGGCGCTGTACAAACCCATGCAGAGGCTTTGCACTCAATACGGTGTCACACCGAGGGATGAGCCCTGGAGTTTCCAGGGGCCATGCCACCCCCACGGCAGCTCTTGCCCGGTGCAGGCAGGTCGGGCAGTATTTTGTCCCTTCTGCGTTGCTGGAGGTGAGGTGTGGCGGTGGGAGGGGCTGAGCTGGGGGGCTCATTTCAGAGCAGTGGGGGCGTGAGAGGGAGCGTAGCAGAGGCTGTGGGGTGGGGTGTCGTTCCATTACTGCTCTCCACCCACTTGGGCAGACGCTGGGTCACTCGTGTTGGCTCCTTCTGGAACCAAACAGTTGCCGGCCTGACCCCAGCAGGTTCACCGCCATGCTGCTGCTTCTGGGGACCTCTGTCCCCACCCAGGGCAGCCTCTTCCCACCGTTTTAATGACCTTTTCCCTACTGGCCAGGTCCTCCAGCCTGTGAACCCAGCGGCCCAATGGAGAGGAGGGAGGAGCTGGGCTCCCTGCGTCAAAGGGACTCCACAGAGAAGGAAATGCTGAAAAACGTCTGCACGGGTGAGTGACAGCCACAGAGCTGCTGCTTGGACAAAGCAAAGCCAGCAGAGCCGGGTTTGTCCGAGGCTAATAGAATACGTCGAGCTCGTTAGCCCCATGACGTTAATCGTGGGTCTCCATGTGCTTCCGCTGCCCTGGGTTAGCCTCAGAGTCATTTTACAGCAGAGCCTCAGCGTTATGGCCCCCTCGGGGATGCAGGTTGTACGTAACTCTGAACAGAAGGTCAGGGTTGTTCTTTCAAAAGTTTACAACTGAACAGTGGCTTAATACAGCTTTGAAACTTTACTGTGCAGAAAAAAATGCTGCTTTTAACCATCTTGATTTAAATGAAACAAGCACAGAAACAGTTTCCTCGCCTTGTCAAAACATTTAAAACTTTTCCTTGATTGTATTAGTAGTTTACGTTTCACACAGCACTGTGCTGTACTTGCTTTTTGTGTGTGTCTCTGCTGCTGCCTGATTGTGAACTTCTGGTTCCAAATGCGGTGTGGGGTTGACTGGTCAGATTGTGGTTCTGGTGTTTGTAACTCTGAGGTTCTCAGAGCCCTAGAGAATCCCCACCCAGCATGTCCAAGGGGCTCTGGGAAAGTGTCCTGGGCCCCTGAGTAGCTGCATGTACTCGGGACCCCCCCCCAACTCATCAGCCAGGCTCCCAGGATAACAACTCCTCCCTTTGTGGACTCATTTCAAGTCTTGCTCAGGCATTCGCAAACTGTTCCAAACGGGTAGCCGTGTTAGTCTGGATAAATGGACACAAGTCAGATATCAGGAATGGCAATATACAAAAACCTGTAGGACAGGGGTAGGCACCCTATGGCACGCGTGCCGAAGGCGGCACGCGAGCTGATTTTCAGTGGCACTCACACTGCCCGGGTCCTGGCCACCGGTCCGGGGGGCTCTGCATTTTAATTTAATTTTAAATGAAGCTTCTTAAACATTTTAAAAACCTTATTTACTTTACATACAACAATCGTTTAGTTATATATTATAGACTTAGAGAAAGAGACATTCTAAAAACGTTAAAATGTATTACTGGCACACGAAACCTTAAATTAGAGTGAATAAATGAAGACTCGGCACACCACTTCTGAAAGGTTGCCGACCCCTGCTGTAGGAGAACACTTCAACCTCCCTGGACACACAATACCAGATGTCAAGGTAGCCATCCTGCAGCAAAAAAACTTCAGGACCAGACTCCAAAGAGAAACTGCTGAGCTTCAGTTCATTTGCAAATTTGACACCATCAGATCAGGATTAAACAAAGACTGTGAATGGCTAGCCAACTACACAAGCAGTTTCTTCTCCCTTGGTGTTCACACCTCAGCTGCTAGCAGAGGTCCCTGATTGAACTAACCTCGTTATCTCCAGACTGATTCTTGCCTGCTTATTTATACCTGCCTCTGGAAATGTCCATTACATGCGTCTGACGAAGTGGGGATTCACCCACGAAAGCTTATGCTCCAATACGTCTGTTAGTCTATAAGGTGCCACGGGACTCTTTGTCGCTTGTTTCAAACAAGCCGATCACACTGCGGGGTATTGATTGGCCGTGGCTTGTTTTCAAACCCTGGTCATCCTAACTAAAACAACCTAGTTTGGTTGCTTCCTATGATTTGCGGTTCCTATAATTTACAACTCGAACCCGATCGTTTTGTTACTGTGAAAAATCTCCTGCCTGGGCTGAGCGCCTGCTTGCCAGGTTTCATTAGGAATGGAGCGTGGGAGAGAACGGTGGTCAGTTCAAACTCTCAGTTACGCCAGTGTTCAAGGAGCTGCTGTCCTCTGGAAAACCTCATTTCCCTCTGAGTGCTTTGTTACCCGTCACACCAGAGAGCCCGTGACAGAAACAACCCTGCTTCTCTGCTGTTAGGGGGTCTTTGCTTTGGGCATTGAGACCACCTTGTGTGTGGGGCCAGCTGCATTGTTTGGCTGATGGTCAGTTGCCTTTCCAATCAAATGCACTAGGACAGGGGTTCTCAAACTGTGGGTCGGGACCCCATTTTAATGGGGTCACCAAGGCTGGTGTTGGCCCTGGGCCCCAGAAAGTCTGAAGCCCAAACCCCACTGCCCAGGGCTAAGGTTACATGCCCCCGGCCAGGGCAGAAGCTCTTGGGCTTCAGCTTTGGCCTCCCTGCCCCAGGCAGCTGGGCTGGGGGGCGGGGGGGGGGGGAATCAGTCTTTGGTCCCCTCCTGGGGCCGTGTAGTAATTGTTGTTGTCAGAAGGGGCGGGGGTCAGGGTGCACTGAAGTCTGAGAAGCGCTGCACTAGGACGATAACATCCCTCTCATGCCCGCACTGGCGGCGCTCAGATGCACATTGCTCCCTAGCCTCTGTCTGGGGGTGTCTAAGCAGAGCCTAGCGTGATGGCAGGCAGGCCTGTGGGTATGGCACTGGGGGAGGAAGAAAGGTCTGACCGTGGTTGGTGATCACGCCCTCGCCCTGCTTAAAAGACCCTTATGAATTTTTGAAACAAATTTAAAAAGACAAATTCCGCACGTGCCATTTAACGGGGGCTCTGTCGGAAACTCAGTGATGTTTTCCAAATTAGTGAACTTCAAAACAACTAAAATGGACGGAGTCCCGGTAATCTGGAGCTGCTCCACTGAAGTCCTGAGTGTAAGTTGGCCCAAACGTGACATAAGGAAACAGGAGCATGAACACAGGGCCTCCAAAGGGCCATTTCCTTTCCTGACTGTGTGTGGGGCTGAGGACAGGAGCTGCAGCCGGAGCCTTGCAGAGTCCAGAGCACCACTGCGAACTTCCCCTCGCCTGCCTCCACCCACTGGGTCTTGGGGGAATCATCCCTAGGAGGGAGTGTCACGTTATTGATTTGAACTGGGACCGTATAGAACATGGTTGCAACCAAAGTCCCGTAGTGGCACCAAATCTTGTATAAAGGGGGTCAAATGAGGTGTCTAAGACAAGGTTATGGGTTGCTGGTTATGATTATGCTCTCTGTATGTGTGTATCATTTTGTAGTTGGAGTTATGAATATTGGCTCTATGCTGTCTGTATTTCAAACTTATCCTGTGCTTCTGGGAGACATCCCAGACAAGTTGGTGTTAGCTCTGCCTAGCCTGCTTGATGGCCCATTAAGGACCATCAGCGACACAATTGACCCATTGAGAGAAGGCAGATATGCCTTGTGACTCAGCAAAGTATGCAGGGACTTGCCCATGTGACTCCAGACTCCATTTTGCTGTAATTTTCCACAGTAAGAACAAAGAGGTGTTCTTACACCTGGGAAAGACTATAAAAGGCTGATGCCTCATCTCCATCTTGTCTTCAATCCTGCTTCTTACCTCTGGAGGGATGTTGCTACAAACAGAGGCTCTGAACAAAGGACTGAATGACCCATCCCAGCGGGGGATGTACTCCAGAGACTTGATTTGAACCTGCAGTTTATTTCATCACTGCTACAAGCCTGTACCAAGAACTTTGCCATTACTGGATGTGATTGATTCCATTTAACCAATTCTAGCTCTCATCTAGATCTTTTTCCTTTTATGAATAAACCTTTAGATTTTAGATTCGAGAGGATTGGCAACAGTGTCATTTGTGGGTAAGATCTGATTTGTATATTGACCTGGGTCTGGGGCTTGATTCTTTGGGATCGAGAGAACCTTTTTTCTTTTACTGGGGTATTGGTTTTCATAACCATTTGTCCCCATAACGAGTGACACTGGTGGTGATACTGGAAACTGGAGTGTCTAAGGGAATTGCTTGTGTGACTTGTGGTTAGCCAGTGGGGTGAGACCAAAGTCCTCTTTGTCTGGCTGGTTTGGTTTGCCTTAGAGGTGGAAAAACCCCAGGCTTGGGCTGTAACTGCCCTGTTTTAAGCAATTTGTCCTGAGTTGGCGCTCGCAGTTGGGTCCCACCAGAACCAGCATCGTTACAGGGAGATTGATGGATCTTGATGGTCCTGAGACTGCCAACAAGGGCAGGTCATGGAGGCCGTGGGGATGGTTTCTGTGATGTGAAGACCTGTCCAACCCTCAGCTCCTTTCACACAGGCTGTCAAACAGCTTCCACCACGACCTGCTTGGGCTGCAGAGAACCAGCAACCAAGAGCTAAAATGCTCCAGATTGCCTTAAAAATCCCTCCCATCCGTCCAGAAAAGTGTCTGCATTCCCCTTACCCCAGATGCCAAGGTGCCCGGCGTTAGGAACGAGGCAGTGTGAATAAAAGAAGGGGATTTGTGACAGTTTGGGTCGTTTCTCCGGCTCAGTAAATATTCAGAGGAGTAAGTGCTTCGAAGCCAGCTGATCTTGAATGATAACTCAGGGGTGTGTGAAGTATATTTTTGCTGCTGGAACAAGTTCTTCTGGTGACTTGGTTGTGAATCAAATGTTTCTTAACAGTGGAGTTTTCCTTTGTTACCAGCATATGAAGTAATGTCTGGATCTCGCTCGCTCTTTCTTTACTATCACAGAAGTTCTGCCTGTGAACAACATCAAGAAAGAGAAGCAACATGAGGACCACGTGGAGAAGGCAGAAGCCCAGGAGATGCTCCCAGAAAAGGAGAATATTTTCCAGTGTCCTGACAGAAGAAGGAATTGCGCAAACCAGTGTAAAGTGACAGGGAATCAGAAGACGCCTGTGGGAGCCAGGCTGGTGGAGGAGGGCACTGGGGACCGAGGTGTCTGTAAGGTCACAGAGGGCACCGGGAAGGGGACAAGAGAATGGTCCCCCGCCGGGCCAGGGGAGAGCTGCCAGGATGAGGTCGCTCAGAGGTCCAACCGCAGGATGCACCCAGCCGAGGGACACTTCGTATGCAGCGAGTGTGGCAAGCGGTTTAGCTGGTGGTCGTCCCTCAACATCCACAGACGGACCCACACCGGCGAGAAGCCGTACAAATGCGGCAGGTGCGGGAAGAGCTTGAGCCAGAAGCAGCACCTCCTCAAGCACCAGCGCATGCCCCGGGGAGACGGGGCCTGCCGGGGCCCCGCGGGCGGGCAGAGCTTCAAAAGCCGGGGCGTGCTGCGGACGCACCGGCACGGGCACATGGGGAAAGGGCTGCCGGCGGGCACCAAGCGCAGCCGGAGCCTGGCTCACACGCTGCGTCTCCTTGCCTCTCCGCAGTGACTGGGGGCTGGGCGTGGGCTGGCAGCCGGATCTCCTGGCCCACCAGCGAGGCCACCCGGGAAGCGCTGCATACGCCCACCATGGGTATGAACAGCGCTTGGTGGGGCAGATCGGCCCCCTGGCCTTCCAGAAGCCTCCTGCGGGGCACAGACCCTTCCCCGGGGAGCGGCAATTCATCTGCAGCGAGTATGGGAAGAGCTTCAGCTGGTGGGCGGCCCTCACCATCCACCAGCACATCCACACCGGGGAGCGGCCCTACCCGTGCGCCGAGTGCGGGAAGCGCTTCCGCCAGAAGCCCAGCCTGACACGGCACCAGCGGAACCACCCGGGGGAGCGGCCCCACCGGTGCGGGGAGTGCGGGAAGGGCTTCGCCCAGAAGCAGCACCTCCTGAAACACCAGAGGATCCATGAAGGGGACAGAGGCCCCCGGAGCGTGTAGGCTGTGAAGACAGAGCTTCTGTAGGCCGGGGGGAGCTGAGCGAGGGCGTGGGGGAGAGATTGCAATGGGAGCACGCCTGTCTAACACTAGTGAGCTGAACTCTGCCTCCTGCCACACCCGGCCACCCCCCGTGAAATCAGACTGTGACCCCTGAGACTTCACACGTAGGACACCATAGACGGGGGGCTGCATTTCTGGTGCACCCTGCACGTCAGCGGGAGTTTGGGCGTGCAAGGATTGCCAGGCTGGACATTCCGCAGGTCGTACCGCACGGGGAAGGAGGCACTGCTGTCACGCCTTCCCTTGTTCACTACTTGGTAGGGACACACGATATACGCTACAGTGTATGGGACACATGGCGTACGAGACGCTCTGGAGCTGCAGGCCACAGTGGTTAGATCACCTCCCTCATCATCTGAGCTGGGG
This sequence comes from Platysternon megacephalum, assembly GCA_003942145.1. NCBI lineage: Eukaryota > Metazoa > Chordata > Testudines > Platysternidae > Platysternon > Platysternon megacephalum. Next base: position 5,082,315 of record QXTE01000112.1, on the reverse strand, counting down.
CTGTCGCATACGGTTTGCACAAAAGGACCAAGCGGTGACACGGCAGTCGTATTTCTAAGCTCTGCCACCTCGCCCTCACCTGCCCCTCCAAAACCATGTAACGCCGAAGGCTTGAAGATGTCCAGCAGACGGGATTGTGCCTTACTTTCCACCACACCCTGAGCCTCTGCCTTGGGCTTCCAGGCATGCCCCAGCCAAGTGACTCCCCTGGTAAACAAGTCTGTGGTTGTTCTTTATACTCCTTAGTACGGACGCTGCCTCAAGACACTGTTGAGGGGGCCAAAGGCTTGAGAGTAACGGCAGCCAAACCCCATGAATAAAACCCTGTGGGACTGTAACGTTCCCTGTCTGACTGGCTTCCCTCGCACCCGCTGGCTTTAGGACAGAACCGTGCCTCCATTCGGAGCATTACAGTGAAACTGAGGTAACGTTAGCAGCCCCACGCGCTCAGCCAGCGTTCGGGCTGAAATGTAGGCCTGGCCCCGCCCCTGGACGTGGCTGCTTCTGGGGCTTGGGCTTGTGCTGTTAGACCATATCCGGGGGTCCCTGACACCTCGTGTGCCTGTCTCACGCCTTGTTCATCATTTGTACTGTGGTAGTAACTAGAGACAGGGCCTCCTTGTGCTGGGCCCTGGCCAGACGTAGCGACCCGATGGGTCCTGCCCTGAAGAGCTCAAATCTAAGGCCTGGTCTGCACGAGGGAATGAGGCCAGTGTAATTGCGTCACTCAGGGGGGTTCATGAGGCCAGAGGTTCATAGCCAGACACAAAGGGGCGGCCGTTCACCCAGGACTCTTAACGATGTGTGTTTGCTCGTAATGTTATTTTAACAGATTTGGGAGCGTTTAATTCAAGACTGGTGTACAAAATACAGAATAAATCAGTCTCCCCATCCCCCCCCTCCCCGGAGCTTCTGGGGACTTGGATCATTTCACAATGCGTCTATTTGCACCCGAGGCCATGATGGCTCCTGTCACAGGCTGTCACCTACCGTGGGTCCCCCCCCCAGACTGGTGTGCCATGGTGCGAGTGCATGCTCGGGGGGGGGGGGGGGGGGGGGGGAGCTGGCCCTTCCCAGTCAATAAGGCAGCATGGTAGGCCACTGGTGGGTGAGATAGTTACACTGGTGCGGAGTGGGAGGTCTCCAATCATTGGAACAGATTGCCCAGGGCAGTGGTAAATTCATCCTCCCTTGAAGTATTTAACTAGAACCTGGACGTTGGTCTACAAGGTAAACGCTTCATGCAATCACAACAGTGTCACTTACCTGGGAACACAGGACTGGGTCAGACCCCAGATCCTTCTAGGCTAGTGTCCTGTCTGTGACACTGGCCAGCTCCAAACATTTCAGGGGAAGGTGTAAGACCCCATCAGTAGTAGATGTGGAATAATCATCCCCTCCATACACGTCCCATCCAGATCTCTAATAGTTGGCGATTGGCTGAAGCCCTGACGCACAAGGGTTAATATCCCCTTCCAGGGCAAGGTGCTCAGGGTGACAGTCCATGACCTGTGTGATGCCAGAGCTTGGCTAGAGGGTCACAAGGATCCCTTCTGGCCTCAACATCTATGAGTTTATCAATTGGTCGCACAGTGGTTCAGATGTTGGTAGAAAACTCTCCAGACAAGAATCCCAAACTGCCGTCCCTCGAAGCCGCCAGTCTCTGATCTCCACCATAGCGCCTCCTGCTCGCAAACAGGCAGTTTACACAGAGTATGAATATTTAGCAATTGTATACAATGTGCCCAGGGCCTGTTCTTTCAAGGGGCTCTCAGCTCCCAGTGACGTCGATGGGAGAAGGCTTTATTCCTCCAAGATCTATTGGACTTGAAAAGGTTCAGAAAAGGGCAACAAAAATGATTAGGGGTATGGAACGGCTTCTGTATGAGGAGAGATTAATAAGACTGGGACTATTCAGCTTGGAAAAGAGGTGGCTAAGGGAGGATATGACAGAGTCTATAAAATCATGAGTGATGTGGAGAAAGAAGTGTTATTTACTCCTCCTCATAACACAAGAACTAGGGGTCACCCAATGAAATTAATAGGCAGCAGGTTTAAAACTTCTGCACACAACGTACAGTCAACCTGTGGAACTCTTTGCTGGGGGATATTGTGAAGGCCAAGATTATAACAGGGCTTAAAAAAGAACAAGATAAATTCATGGAGGATCGGTCCATCAATGGTTATTAGCCAGGGTGGGCAGGGATGGTGTCTCTAGCCTCTGTTTGCCAGAAGCTGGGAATGGGCGACAGGGGACGGATCACTTGATGATTCCCTGTTCTGTTCATTCCCTCTGGGGCACCTGGCACTGGCCACTGTCAGAAGACAGGACACTGGGCTAGATGGACCTTTGGTCTGACCCAGTCTGGCCGTTCTTATGAATTTATGAAATTGTTACACGGTGAAACAGAAATGCAGCTTTACACCCCTCCCCTGAGAAGTCCAAAGCTTACTACAAAAGCATGATATTAATACTCTTTGCTGCACTGGCTTTATAATGAGACAATTCTGTTTTGAGGGTGAAATGTGACTCTGGGGGGGGCCATTGTGTCACCTTGGTGGTGGTGGTTTATTTTAAGTGTGTATGTTTTCATTATCATCAATATTTTAACCTCTTGGAGCAAGTACAAGGAAGGGAGAAAGAAACCTCGGAAAAATCCAAGCCCTTACCAGAATCTGACAAGACGTGCTAGTATTTAAAGACCTGTGGGGTTTTGTTTTCTTTATGACGGGAAGCCAGGTGCAATAGTGAGAATTATGCATGTGGACGGCGGGAGAGAGACATTTTGTCTCTACGGCAATTAACATTTTCATTTACTTTTACATGTTTAAGAAGCTAAAGTGATCGTGGCTAATGACAACTTTGCTGGTTGTCGCACAGTGTCTAACGTACTCTGTACCACGGGTGTTAACTGGTCATTCTTCTTCTCCGAGGGTGAAGTCTCCATTCGTGCTCCCGTATCACCCCCCACCCAGGTTCAAGCAAGTGGTGGGAATTCTGCCTCAGGTCTCTACCCATAGGGGGAGCTGAGCATCAACGTCCAACTCCGGACACAACAAGGGATTCCGGGGGGAGAATCTTGCCCTGAGTTTGCCCCTTCCAACGTTAGCAGCTCCATGATCTGCCGTAGCTGCTCGTCGGGGAGCTGATCCAATGCCTACTGAAGCCAGTGGAAGTCGTGGTAGCAACAGTGGGAGCGCTAGTGTAGACAGGGCGCAGGCGCTGTCATCACCACGTTGTCTTAACTTGCTCAGAGCAGGTCAAGATGGCAGAGTGGTCCAGATGTCGGTAGAAAACTCTCCAGACAAGAATCCCAAACTGCCGTCTCTCGAAGCCGCCAGTCTCTGATCTCCACCATAGCGTCTCCTGCTCGCAAACAGGCAGTTTACAGAGTACGAATATTTAGCAATTGTATACATAAGAACATAAGAACGGCCGTACCGGGTCAGACCAAAGGTCCATCTAGCCCAGTATCCTGTCTGCCGACTGTGGCCAATGCCAGGTGCCCCAGAGGGAGTGAACCTAACAGGCAATGATCAAGTGATCTCTCTCCTGCCATCCATCTCCACCCTCTGACAAACAGAGGCTAGGGACACCATTCCTTACCCATCCTGGCTAATAGCCATTAATGGACTTAACCACCATGAATTTATCCAGTTCTCTTTTAAACGCTGTTATAGTCCTAGCCTTCACAACCTCCTCAGGTAAGGAGTTCCACAAGTTGACTGTGCGCTGCGTGAAGAAGAACTTCCTTTTATTTGTTTTAAACCTGCTGCCTATTAATTTCATTTGGTGACCCCTAGTTCTTGTATTATGGGAATAAGTAAATAACTTTTCCTTATCCACTTTCTCAACATCACTCATGATTTTATATACCTCTATCATGTCCCCCCTTAGTCTTCTCTTTTCCAAGCCGAAGAGTCCCAGCCTCTCTAATCTCTCCTCGTATGGGACCCTCTCTAAACCCCTAATCATTTTAGTTGCCCTTTTCTGAACCTTTTCTAGTGCTAGAATATCCTTTTTGAGGTGAGGAGACCACATCTGTACACAGTATTCGAGATGTGGGCGTACCATGGATTTATATAAGGGCAATAATATATTCTCAGTCTTATTCTCTATCCCCTTTTTAATGATTCCTAACATCCTGTTTGCTTTTTTGACCGCCTCTGCACACTGCGTGGACATCTTTAGAGAACTATCCACGATGACGCCAAGATCTTTTTCCTGATTCGTTGTAGCTAAATTAGCCCCCATCATGTTGTATGTATAGTTGGGGTTATTTTTCCCAATGTGCATTACTTTACATTTATCCACATTAAATTTCATTTGCCATTTTGTTGCCCAATCACTTAGTTTTGTGAGATCTTTTTGAAGTTCTTCACAATCTGCTTTGGTCTTAACTATCTTGAGTAGTTTAGTATCATCTGCATATATACGATGTGCCCAGGGCCTGTTCTCTCAAGGGGCTCTCAGCACCTTACAGTACTCGGCCCTCACTGCTGCGCTGATGTGTAATTCATTGTGTGTTATTTTAATCTCACCATGGAAACACATTGGTTTGTACAAGGACTTTTACTTACAAAATGAACATACATCGTGCTGTACAGATGAGACTGTAGCTCTGTACGCTGCTATGCAGGCCGGCCAACAGCAATTCCGGGCCCCACGCGCACACAAACTGCGCCCGCGGGGACACGGTCCGCCTGACATTTGGGCAATGCTGCGTCTGCGCTGGCTGGTGCCCAGCGAGCTGCCGGCTGCACTGCTGGGTGTGCTCTTCCGGCACGGCCAGGGCTTCCACATGCCCACCTGGTAGGGTTCCCAACTTCTAATTGCGCAAACCCAAATACATTTGCCACACCCCTGTCCTGCCCCTTCTGCGAGGCCCCACCCCTGCTCACTCCATCCACCCTCTGTCGCTCGCTCTCCCCCACCCTCACTCACTTTCACCAGGCTGGGGCAGGGGGTTGGGATGCAGGAGGAGGTGTGGGGTGCAGGCTCTGGGAGTTTGGGTGCAGGCTCTGGGCTGGGGCAGGGGTGTGGGGTGTAGGAGGGGGTGCAGGGTGCAGGCCCTAGGAGGGAGTTTGGGTGCGGGAGGGGGTGAGGGGTCGGGCTCTGGGCTGGGGCAGAATGTTGGGGTGCAGGAGGCGGTGCAGGCTCTGGGAGGGAGTTTGGGTGCGGGGTGTGGGCTCTAGGCTGGGACAGGGGGCTGGGGTGTGGGAGGGAGTCAGGGGGTCGGCTCTTACCTTGGGCAGCTCCCGACAGCGACCGGTACACCCCTCTTGCAGCGGCTCCTAGGCAGGGGGCCCAGAGGGTCTCCGCGCGCTGCTGCCCGCAGGCACTTCCCCCGCAGCTCCCATTGGCCACAATTTCTGGACAATGGGAGTTGCAGAGTCGGCGCTCGGGGTGGGGGCAGCGTGTGGAGACCCCCCCCCCCCAGGGTCGTAGGGCCATTCCTTAACCCTGCTGCGCTGCCGGCAGTGGCGGCTGGGGGCCCCGGGCCCTTTTAAATCGCCTGGGCCCCTGGACAATTGCCCCCTTTGCCCCCCCCCTCCCGTCGGTGGGCCTGCTGCTATGGGACTTCACCTAGAGCGTGAGTGTGGCCAGATAGGTAGATAGGACCCTGTCGAAACAGCACTGGGGGTGGGGCATTTAACACNATGCAGGAGGAGGTGTGGGGTGCAGGCTCTGGGAGTTTGGGTGCAGGCTCTGGGCTGGGGCAGGGGTGTGGGGTGTAGGAGGGGGTGCAGGGTGCAGGCCCTAGGAGGGAGTTTGGGTGCGGGAGGGGGTGAGGGGTCGGGCTCTGGGCTGGGGCAGAATGTTGGGGTGCAGGAGGCGGTGCAGGCTCTGGGAGGGAGTTTGGGTGCGGGGTGTGGGCTCTAGGCTGGGACAGGGGGCTGGGGTGTGGGAGGGAGTCAGGGGGTCGGCTCTTACCTTGGGCAGCTCCCGACAGCGACCGGTACACCCCTCTTGCAGCGGCTCCTAGGCAGGGGGCCCAGAGGGTCTCCGCGCGCTGCTGCCCGCAGGCACTTCCCCCGCAGCTCCCATTGGCCACAATTTCTGGACAATGGGAGTTGCAGAGTCGGCGCTCGGGGTGGGGGCAGCGTGTGGAGACCCCCCCCCCCCAGGGTCGTAGGGCCATTCCTTAACCCTGCTGCGCTGCCGGCAGTGGCGGCTGGGGGCCCCGGGCCCTTTTAAATCGCCTGGGCCCCTGGACAATTGCCCCCTTTGCCCCCCCCCTCCCGTCGGTGGGCCTGCTGCTATGGGACTTCACCTAGAGCGTGAGTGTGGCCAGATAGGTAGATAGGACCCTGTCGAAACAGCACTGGGGGTGGGGCATTTAACACTGATTCGCCCTCAGTGGGTTCCAGATCAAATTCGCTCCATTTACAATGAGCAGCAAATTCCAGCCCCTGATGCTGCAGGTTCAGCGAGGTACATGAAGCTCTTCGGCGACTGTTACAACAGGTAGGAACAGACGGGGATTTCCTGCCTTTTCCCTCGGCGCCGCCTTTACAAACCACGGCAGGTATTTGCCGAGCTCACTGATGCTCTACACCAGCGGTTCTCAAACTTTTGTACTGGTGACGCCTTTCACACAGCGAGCCTCGGCGTGCGACCCCCCCTTATACATTAAAAACCCTTTAAAATATATTTAACACCATTATAAATGCTGGAGGCAAAGCGGGGTTTGGGGTGGAGGCTGACAGCTCGCGACCCGTCGTGAGACAGGTTAATCCTGCTCAATACGAGAGGAACGGCAGGTTCAGACATTTGGTGTATGTGCTTGGCTGAGGAGCCAATGGGGCGAAGCTACCGTCTGTGGGATTATGACTGAACGCCTCTAAGTCAGAATCCCCCCTAAACGTAACGATACGGCAGCGCCGTGGAGCCTCGGTTGGCCCCGGATAGCCGCCCCCCCCCTCCGGGGGGTAGGGCTCAGTGAGGAGAGCCCTTCGTGTCGGGACCGGAGTGTGGACCAGGGCCGGCTCCAGGGTTTTTGCTGCCCCAAGCAGCAAAAAAAAAAAAAAAAAAAAAAAAAAAAAAGCCGCGATCGCGATCAGCTCTACAGCCGCCGCTTCAGTCTTCGGCAGCAATTCGGCGGCTGGTCCTTCGCTCCCAGCGGGACCAAGGGACCCGCCCCCGAAGACCCAGACTTGCCGCCCCAAAAACAGCTGGAGTGCTGCCCCTCTCCGTTGGCCGCCCCAAGCACCTGCTTGCTGGGCTGGTGCCTGGAGCCGGCCCTGGTGTGGACAGAAGGGAGCCGCCTCTCACCCGTTGTGCACCGCATGTTCGTGGGGAACCTGGTGCTAAATCATTCGTAGACGACCTGATTCTGGGTCAGGGTTTCGTGCGTAGCAGAGCAGCTACCTCGCTGCGATCTATTGAAAGTCAGCCTTTGACACAAGTCTTTTGGGGTGGAGGGATAGCTCAGTGGTTTGAGCATTGGCCTGCTAAACCCAGGGTTGTGAGTTCAATCCCTGAGGGGGCCATTTAGGGATCTGGGGCAAAAAAAAAAAAAAAAATAGTTGGGGATTCATCCTGCATTGAGCAGCGGGTGGGACTAGTTACCTCCTGAGGTCCCTTCCAACCCTGATATTCTATGACCCCCCCACATAATAACCTCACAACCCCCAGTTTGAGAACCCCTGCTCTACAGTAACTTTCCCCCATGTATATTAACTTTGCACAAAATTAAACCCATGTTCTTTATTTACATGTGTGTGTCCGTCCGTCCGTCCCCACCAAACCTGCTTCTTGCCAGCAGGGACGGAAGAAAGAAATAGAATCATAGGACTGGAAGGGACCTCGAGAGGTCACCTAGTCCAGTCCCCAGCACTCAAGGCAGGACTAAGTATTATCTAGACCATCCCTGACAGGTTTTTTCCAACCTGCTCTTAAAACCCTCCAATGGCGGCAAAAGGGGGTTGGTTTTCCTTGGAGGCATTCAGATACTACAGCGATGGGGGGAGAAGAGACAAGCCCCTAGACGCTGGACAGCTCAGACTCTGGCCCCTAGACTGCCCGGGAGAGGTAAGTGCAGTAACATCAGTCGTACTATCACTGTCACGACAATGGACCTGTACTTTATGCAGGACACTGAATGCGACTTTAGAGATTCTCTGCTTCTGTGGATGAACAAGTCGTTGTGTTGTATGTTAGGCACCAAAGTCTCTGCTATCCCCTGTAACAGAGGCTGTAGTATTCGTGGGCAGAGCTTAAATTCTCATAGGTTATTTCCCGGAGCTCCCCACGTCCTCCCCCCCCCCCATGCTATAAAAACTCCAGGGCCCAGCGGGGTGGAGGGGAGGCTCAGGGCTCCAGCCGTTGGGCTGGCGGGGCAAGCTGGGGCTTCTGCCCTGTGGCGGGGTGATGGGCTCTGGGATTCAGCCGCACCAGGGGCGTGGGAGGGGGGCACACAGAGGCTCAGGGTTCAGTCCCATATGGCGGGCGGGGGCTCCACCCCACAGGGTGGTGCTGGGGCTCGGAAATATTTCCCAGAGCTCTGCTCTGGCTGGATTTAAGCCCTGTTAGTGTGTCATGGCTAGACTGTGTGAGTGTGTCTGATACTCAGCACGCTCGGTTTGGCAGCTAGATCTAACACCAGCAGTAACAGCCCTTGGTCCCTGTGGGGAAGCAGACGGTGCTTGGATTCTCATGGTGCACCCGGTTCTGAATCCCCTCGAGCGGCTCTCCCCTGCGGATGTGCGAGCCAAACGAGAGAAGAGCTAGATCGACATTCTCCCTGTCTGAACGGAAAGCCCCTGGTTTGGTCACTGCAGCACGTGCTGATGCGCCACTGAAATACACGCCAGTATTTCCAGGAGCCGTTCAAGAAGGAGAAATGATGGTTCTGTTAAAACTCTTTCCCACTACGGCTTCCTGCCAACTCATGTTCAGTGTCCTCTGCCACCCTGCGGATATGGGGTGCAGGGGGAGTGGCTGACAGAGGAGATAACAGGGTATCTTGGTTATTCCTTTACTCCTCTTCTTTTGAAAATGTTCTACACGCTGGACACTGTGTCCCCCCATTTCTCACGTGTTCAGAGGTTACTGTACAATTGAGTGCAGTCTTTGTGGTCTGTTGATTCCTGCAATGATCCCATTTGAGATTTACATATAAACATCGATAGCAGCTTTTCACACATTCATTGCAGGTCTGTCTTTGCTCTCCTGGTTCAGATCTGCAGAGTAGACTGAAGCAGGACCTAGTAGTGAAGCTTCTATTCCTCCCCGTAGATTCCCGTGAATGTCTATGTGGACTGTCTTGTGACCTTTAAAATGTCCAGTTGTGATGGACGTTCTTACATTCAGGAGACAAAGGGACGTGTTTCCCGGGGGAGTCTTTAGCTGTGCTTGCAAAGATTGGGAGCACAGGGTGTTTATGTGGACTCCAAACATGCTTTTGTGCATGCAGTTGCTCATCTTGCATAGGCTGATGCACTTTTGGGGGCACGGACAGATGCACTCAACTTCTGCATGCGCAACTAAGGCAACTTGCTGCCAATTTGGGCCGAAGTATGTTCTTTGCGAGAGGCCACTAATTAACTTTAGAGAGGAGACGAACCTTTCCTCTAGGGTCCCAGCGCTAGGCTGCTCCCTGGGGTGCTCTGAAGTTTATCTGCAGACCTCAGCCTGATAAATAGACATGGATTCTGCTCTGTGCGTATTTGCTGGTGGGAACAGCAGCTGGATGGTTAGACTGGACCTGCTCCTGCGTACGGGGTCCAGGCACGTGGCCCTGCTGTGGAGCAGTAGTGAAGCTTCTCTCACGTTCAGTACTGTCTGGATTCTGAGTGGTTATTTTACAAGAAGCTGCTTCTTTGCACCTTCCTTGCTCAGCTCCGTTGGGCAGGCGTCTAGCGTTGCTCTTTTTTCACAGCTGGTAAATGTATATGGTCTCCTCGTTCAGTGGATCCCCGAGTGAGATAGGACTTCCAACCGAGACCGAAATCTGGCTCCCCATGGAGATGGCCCCCACATTGAGTCTGCGCATGTGCGGCTTTACCGCGGCGTGCACCCTCTGGTGCCTCATGAGGTGTGTTTTCTTGCTGAAGCGCTTCCCGCAGAGGTCGCAGGGGAAGGGCCTCTCCCCGGTGTGGATCCTGTAGTGCGTGATGAGGTGCGTCCTCTGGTTGAAGCTCTTGCCGCACGCGGTGCACGCGTAGGGCCTCTCTCCGGTGTGGATCCTCAGGTGTCGCTTCAGGTCCTGCTTGTGGCTGAATCTCTTCTCGCAGTCCGTGCAGGCGTAGGGCCGGCTGCCCAGGTGGGTCTTCTGGTGTGTGATGAGGATGGACTTCTGGCTGAAGGCCTTGCCGCACTGGGCGCAGGGGAAGGGCCGCTCTCCGGTGTGGATGCGCTGGTGGGTGTTCAGGTGGGTTTTCTGGCTGAAGCTCTTCCCGCACTCGGTGCAGACGAACGGCTTCTTCCCTGCGTGGATCTTCTGGTGGGTGATGAGGTTCTTCTTCCAGGTGAAGCTCTTCTCGCACTCGGCGCAGGCGTAGAGGGTCACGTCCCCGGAGTGGATCAGCTGGTGGGTGAGGAGGTTCTTCTTGCAGCTGAAGGCTTTGTCGCACTGGGTGCAGCTGAAGGGCCGCTCCCCTGTGTGGATTTGCTGGTGCCTCATCAGGTGGGTTTTCTTGCTGAACCCTTTCCCGCATTCGCTGCACAGGAACGGCCTCTCGCCCGTGTGGATCCTGAAGTGGGTAACCAGGTGAGTCTTCTGGCTGAAGCTCTTCCCGCATTCGCTGCAGGCGAAGGGTCTCTCTCCGGTGTGGATCCGGTGGTGCCTTATGAGGTCCTGCTTGTGGCCGAAGCTCCTCTGGCATACGGCGCAGGTGTAGGATCGCCTCTCAAGGTGAGTCTTCTGGTGCATGCTGAGCATGGACTTCTGGCAGAAGCTCCTGTCGCAGTGAGGGCAGTTGTACAGTCTCTTCTCCTCATGGGTCTTCTGGTGCGTGATGAGGTATTTCTTCCAGCTGAAGCTTTTCCCACACTTGGCGCAGCTGAAGGGCCGCTCCCCTGTGTGGATACGCTGGTGGGTGATGAGATTCTTCTTCCAGCCGAAGTTCTTCCCACACTCGGTGCACGTGAACGGCCGTTCCCCTGTGTGGATCTGCTGGTGCCTGGCGAGGTCTTGCTTGTGGCTGAAGTTCTTCTGGCAGACAGAGCAGGGAAACGGCCGGGTTCCCGAGTGAGTCCTCTGGTGCCGCATCAGGTGGGTTTTCTTCCTGAAGTTTTTCCCGCACTCGGTGCATGGAAACGGCCTCTCGCCCGTGTGGATTCGGAAGTGTGTTATAAGGTGCGTTTTCTGGACGAAGCTTCTCCCGCATTCAGTGCACTGATAGGGTCTCTCTCCCGTGTGGATACGGTAATGCCGTATCAGGTCCTGTTTGTGATTGAAGCCCTTCTTGCATTCCGTGCAGATGTACGGCCTCACTCCCACGTGGGTTTTCTCATGAGTCATGAGAAGGGACATCGGACCAAAGCCGCTGCCACAACCAGTCCAGTTAAATGGAGCCTCCAGTGGGAGCTTTCCCTGGTGTGGTTCCAGGCCAACCTGATCCGCAAAGTTGTCTTCGTATTCCATGCACACGTATGGCATTTCTCTCTTCAGGTGTTCTTGGAAAAGTGCAAAATTCTCCATGTTGCCAAAGCTGGATTGTTCAGCCTCAGCCTTTAGAGTGCTCCTCAGCTGCCTTTGTGATTTGCATGGGATCCTGCAGTCTGAATTCACGGTCACATTCTCTTGGCTTCTCTCTGATGATCGGTCTGGTACCTCCAATTTTATAGTGGAGGTCTCATGGGTCGCCTCAATGGGGCTCACCGGCTGCCTTCCTGATTTGCAAGGGATCCTGAAGATGCTGTCCCAATCTGAAGACTCAAGAACAGTGTTTTTGGACTGTTCAGGTGATAGTTCAGGTGAGTCTAATTTCACAGTAAGGTTCTCATTCTCTGCTCTGGTGGGGTTTATCTGCTGCCTTTCTGGTTTGCACTGGATCCTGTAGATGTCTGAAGATGTGGAAAGATCTTCTTCAGACTTTTCTGATGAGGGCTCCCTTGGCTCTAATTTTATAGTTACCGTCTCACGCTTGGGCCCTGCATGGTACAGCCGTTGCCTTTGTGGTTTGCACTGGATCTTGTAGGCGTTTCTCCAGTCTGGAGACATGGAGAGATTCTCTTCTGATCTCTCTGGTAAGGGGTCAGGTGGTTCTGATTTTATAGTAAAGTTCTCATCATCTACAACACAGAGACGAGAGTTCAGAATATTATTGCAAGGGGAAGTAAAACTTTTAATATCAACTCTTTCTGATTTCCAGTGTAATCCATGAAGGTGTGTCTCACAGCAGCACTGGTTATAGCCCCCTTGTACCACCTCCATGTTTACAGATACCAGGTTTACAAGATTTGGAACTTTTGTAGGAAGTCATCATGCCAACAGGATGTTGCCTCCATGTTAGGATCTCAAAGCATTTTACAGGCATTATCTAGTCCCCAAAACCCATGCTGTGAGATAGGTAGGTAAGCAGTACTGGTATCATACCCGTTTTACAGAGTGGCTCACTGAGGCACAGTGAGATCAAGTGGCTTGGCAGAGGTCACACAATAGGTTAGTGACAGAAAGCTGGGAACACAACTCAGGAGACCTTTCTCCCACTATACATGCTGCTTCCATCCTTTCTGTGATTTATTAGAATTTGCTGGTTACAGATAAAATTGCTCACATGATCGTCTTTACTATTTTAATCCTAGGTGGCATGTATGAAATATATGTAACCCCTTTGGGGTTTAGAGAGCATGGCCCCTTTAAATCTTTTTTCCTAGGGGGGAGGGGGAGAGTAAGAAAAAAGGAGGGAAGCTCCGGGGGGGTTCAGCGCTGGAGCTCCAGGGAGGGAGAGGGAGGCAGCCGGGAGGCCCTAAAAGAGTGAAGAGGGAGAACCTGCCTGAAGCCTGGGAAGGACAGGGCTGATCGGGGACAGCCCAGGACAGGATTCGGGGGAGCACCGTGCCAGGGAGGAATCGCCCAAGAAGGACAGGCCGGAGCTGGACCCAGTATCGTGGCTGCCCAGGGCTGCATGGGGCTGTGAGTACTGGGGTTTGGGACTCTGCATTGGGAACAAGGAGGGAGGTTGCTAGAGAGTTAAGTGGGGAGGTGGTCGCTCTGTGTGGCTTTGCAGAGAGCGGCAGAAGAGGGCACCGGGGGGGTTTGTTGGGGGAAAGTTCACTGGCGCCGAAGACGACCAGGAGCCCCCAAGACTCACCCCTGGACTGGAACTTTGCGGAGGACTCCTGAACTCTGTGTGCAGACNGATTTAAAAAAAAATGCTGTCAGGTCACATCAGTTTGCAATGAGCCATAGGGTCATACCACTGTTTACTTATGAAGATTAAGATGACTGTCACATACAGCAGAACCTCAGCGTTACGAACCCCTTGGGAATGCAGGTTGTTCCTAACTCTGAAATGTTCGTAACTCTGAACAGAAGGTCAGGGTTGTTCTTTCAAAAGTTTACAACTGAACATTGACTTAATACAGCTTTGAAACTTTACTCTGCAGAAGAAAAATGCTGCTTTTAACCATCTTCATTTAAATAAAACAAGCACAGAAACCGTTTCCTTGCCTTGTCAAATCTTTTCTTTTAAACTTTCCCTTTATTTTTTTAGTAGTTTATGTTTAACACAGGACTGTACTATCTTTGGTGGGGGTTTTTTTTTTTATGTCTCTGCTGCTGCCTGATTGTGTATGTCCGGTTCCAAACGAGGTGTGTGGTTGACCGATCAGTTCATAACTCTGGTGTTCATAACTCTGAGATTCTACTGTATTGTAAAAATTATCCTAAATTCCAAAAATTTTCACAGAAAAGATTGAGTAGGAAAATCCATATCAGAACGTGTGATCTTAATCATGTGCTAGTCTTGATTTCTTCTTTGCTATTCTCCCAGTCAGGAAGCACACACAATATCATGTGTCTTAATTTGCCCAACCACACAGCACTATAAGAAGCACTAATAATGAATAGAAATCATCAAAACAAACAGTTTCCAAACAGCTAACAGCCTGAAAATGACAGGTCCCCACTGCCCAGAGAATAACGAACCATTTGAAGAAACGGAGGATGGATTTGAGAGTGAGATTAACCGACGAGGCGCTAAATTTGTAGCAAAAAATTCAACAAGCTTTAAGTGAACAAAATCTTTGAATGGCATTTGAGAGCTCAGCCCACCAAGATGTGACAACTAAGAGGTAAAAACCTGAAGCTTGGAAGAGAAACCCTGTAACCTGAAGAGCTTCTGGAATGTTGGCTTCATTCCTTTTCTGCCCTGTCTGCATCCGCCAAGAAAGAACCAGTGGAGCAGCCCTCAAAGCTTCGTGTTTAAATGCAGCTCCTCCCTAGGAAGCTGTGAGCCCATTTCCGCTGGCTAGGGCCGGCTGGGCCTACACCTGGGCGTTTCTGGGGTAGGTCTGATCCCTCACCTGTGAAGCAGCTTTGCGGAGTCCCCTTTTCCTCTGCGTCGCTCCATTCCCTGGGCCGTGGCGGCTCCTCCCCTCGCTCGGTCCGCGGCGGGAAGTCACGTTTCATAACAGAATGACCTGCTGAGAGCGCAAGGCAGACCCAGTTAGTTTCCTTTTGCATCTCCCAGGCTTCAGAGTCTTCTGTGACCCCTTGACAAGGTCCCCTCCTCCTGGTGAAGGTGCCCCCTGGCAAGGTGAAAACTCCCCTCCCACTCTTCCTACTCCCTCCCAAGGGTGGGTTTCCCTGCTCCACTGCCCTCAGGAGGGTCCCCCGCTTTGGGTGTGTCCCCCCATCCCACTGAGGGAGCATCTCTCCACTCGGCCCAGTCCCCTTCTCCCCCAGGGACTCTCATCCAGCTGGGGCTACCCTCCTGGGACACAGAGGCCGGGCCTAGCGTGCCTCTCCACCCCGCACAGCTCTCCCACCACAAAGAGCCGGCTTAGCGGGCTGCCCCCCCTTGGATTGGACACAGAGATACCGCGCTCTACGTAGCATAGGGGTATCCATCGCGCTGCCCCGCATCCGTCAGGGCCAGTACCCTAGACAGCCAGTGCCATGGCAACCGCTTGGGAGACAGTGCCCTAAATCGGAGGGAAACCAGGAGTCTGGGTGGGCGCCGTCTGCAGCTCCCGGGCCTCCCCACCCCTCTCACCAGGAAGAGAAGTGGGTGAGATGGCGCCATCCCCTTCCTGGGCTCACGTGGCAACGGGACTCAACGGGGAGGGGGCGTCTCACCTGGACTGCCGCAGCCTGGGGCCTACTTGCCATCAGCCAAGCCTGGCTGGCAACGTGGTCCATGGCGTGGGACTACAGTGGCCCCACAGAGGGGGACTGGCCAGTGCTGGTCACCGGTGTGGATGTGGCCTGGGACAGTGGTGCACAGACGCCGCTGGGTGGGTGGGCTGGAAGGTCTCTTTCCAGTACCACATCACCGCCCATCCCCTCTGCCCTCTCTTACTTCGAATGTTCTACTTCTGCATTGATGGATGGCAGGAGAGAGATCACTTGATCATTGCCTGTTAGGTTCACTCCCTCTGGGGCACCTGGCATCGGCCACTGTCGGCAGACAGGATACTGGGCTGGATGGACCTTTGGTCTGACCCGGTCCGGCCGTTCTTCTGTATTCCCCTGAGAATGGTTCCAGTCACAGCGTGTGTGGAATAAGGGACAGTCATCCCCGATGTCAGTGATTATAACACCCCTGGTGTGGCAGGGCACTGGGCAAAGGGTGGCTGATTCAGCCCTCTGTCACGCCAGCTCCCATTAGAGCTGGCGGGAGATAACCTGGCCCTAACTGGGGAAGCAGAGACAGCTGCCGCCTGATTACCCTGCGGTTGTATAAAAACCCAGGGGAAGGAAGGGAAAAGGCAGGGAACGGAAGCAGGGAGGTGGCGATTCCCTCCTGCCCACAGATGGTGACGGGCCAACTGTACATGGTGAAACCGTGGTGGGAACAAGCCTGCAAATAAGCGGCACCAGTGGTTACTAACCCCAGGTCTCCGAGTGACTTTGTGGACCCAGCAGAGGCAGGAGCCAAGGAGGCGTCAGTGGAGCTGTGGCTGCCTACGCCAGCTCCGAATGTAAGCACTATGTGTGTAAGGGTTTTCTCTTGCAAACAACTTACTCCAGGGAGTAGAGCTTACTGCCATGAGTCATTCCACTGCTTTCAAGGGAGTAAGCACCACTCCTGCTCCGAAATGTCTGAAAGCTCAGGACCCTGGATTTTAAATGTGGAAAAATAACACGCAGGAAGCCCCCAGCACGGGGGGTGGGCGGAGGAGTGCAGCCCCACCCCATCCAGGCAGCAGCCTGCTGCTCTCCTCTTCCTCCCGCTCCCGGACTGCTGGGGACTCCTTGTGCACGGTCCCTGCTGCTGTCCTGCCCTGGCCCACATGCCTGACCGGCCCCAGCACCGTGTATTTTATACCCTCCGGAGCCTGCAGGAGCTAGAGGCTCTGGGCAGGGGGGAGGAAGCACCAGGTGCCCTGGTCTCCTCCTGCACTGTTGCTGCCGTGGGCTTCTCTGGAGATGTAGCCAGCCAGGTCCTGCCCCGACCTCGGGGTGAGCCGCCTGCTCTGCTTGGTGAGTTACTTTTGCCCCAGTTGGGCGGGAGTTTGGGGGCGGGCTGTTATGTGACTCCTGTGGAGAAGGGGTGCAGCAAAAAAGCGAGGGTACCTCCGCTCTATAGCAATGCAGAGGAATATTTCAGAGAATATTTGTTCAGGTGGAGGGTGGTGAGTTTGTTGGCTGCCCCAGGAGAGCGAGCACTGGAATAAATGCATGAATGCATGAATGACTAGGCATTTCTACTGCATGCGTCACCTAGAGCGACGATGATTTGCAGAAAAAAAGTTGCAAACCAAACCAACTAGGAGGGCATTTTTCACAAAAAATTATTGAGGAGGGATAAGCCACAAGTCAGCAGTTAAGAACATAAAAACGGCCATACTGGGTCAGACCAATGGTCCCTCTAGCCCAGTGTCCTGTCTTCCGACACTGGCTCCCCAGAACTTCAGGGAACTGTAAAGAACAGAGCAGCTGGAGTGATCCATCCATCTTCTGGCAAACAGAGGCTAGGGACACTTCAGAGCATGGTTTTGCATCCGTGCCCATCCTGGCTAACAGCCATTGATGGACCTTGACAAAGCCCTGGCTGGGATGATTTAGTTGGGGATTGGTCCTGCTTTGAGCAGGGGGTTGGACTAGATGACCTCCTGAGGTCCCTTCCAACCCTGATATTCTATGACCTGTCCTCCATGAACTTATCTAGTTCTTTTTTTAACCCAGTTATACTTTTGGCCTTCACAACATCCCCTGGCAATATGTTCCACAGGTTAATTGTGCATTGTGTGAAAAAGTACTTCTTGGTTGTATTAAACCTGCTGCCTATTAATTTTATTGGGTGATCCCTGGTTTTTGTAGTGTGGGAAAGGGCAAATAACACTTTTTTCCACACCAGTCATGATTTTATAGACCTCTATCATATCCCCACGAGTCGTCTCTTTTCTAAGATGACAGCCCTAATCTTTTTAGTCTCCCCTCATATGGAAGCTCTTCCATACCCTTGATCATCTTTGTTGCCCTTCTCTGAACCTTTTCCAGTTCCCGTGTCCTTTCTGAGATGGGGTGACCAGAATTGGTCACAGTAGAATAGGTGAGGGCACACCGGGGACTTACATAATGGTATGTGAAATGTTCTGCCTTATTTTCTATTCCTTTCCGAATAGTCCCTAACAATCTGTTAGCCTTTTAGACCATTGCTGCACATTGAGCTGAACTATCTATGGTGACTCCAAGATCTCTCTTAAGTGGTAACAGCTAATTGAGAACCCATAATTATAAATGTGTAGTCAGGATTATTTTTTTCCACTGTGCAGTACTTTTCACCTGTCGAGGTTGAATTTCATCTGCCATGTTGTTGCCCATTCACTCAGCTTTGTGAGGTCCCTTTGTAGCTCTTCGCAGTCTGCTTTGAACTTCACTGTTCTGAATAATTTTGTATCATCTGCAAACTTTGCCATTTCACTGTTCACCCCCATTTCCAGATGAGTGGGTCAGAGCCAAGGCGTGTTACTGCCTTGTTTCCATTCACGGAGCACGATTCTGCTCTCACTTAAACCACGTTTACAGTGGTGAATCTCCATGGACCTCACTGGAGTTACTCCAGATTTACATTAGCGTAACTGAGCTCAGAATCAGGCCCACAGCTTCACCATGATGGAGAAAGAGAAAGGGCCAGATGTTTAAAGATATCCAGATGCTTAAAGATGCAGATCGGCACCTAGTGGGATTTCAAAATCACCCACGGGCCTAACTCCCATTGAAATCAAACCCTTAAAAATGTGGTCCAAACTGATAAACTGAAGTCACCCCAGACATGCCCAGAATCAGGCTATCCGTAAAGCAAAGGCAAAACGATTGTTGATTTTTACCCATTGAGATCAGAAGCTCATGGTTCTCCCTCATGACGTCCCGGTAAAGCTCCCTCTGCCACTCTTCCAAAATCTCCCACTCCTCCGGGGAGAAATAGACACTGACATCCTCAAATGTTACCAGCCTCTGAAACACAAACAGCGACCCGCTCAGTGCCCTCCTGGAACGGGAAGGGCTAATGGTATCAGTGTGAGGTTAAAAGCTGCTGTGTGTGTGTGTGTGTGGGTGTGGGCGGGGTGTTAACAGCGTGTTAAGTGGGAAGCAGGTGAACAAATTCCGGGAACCCGAGGGTTTGTAATGGGATTGTGAGACTGCTCGGTTCTGGAACCTTTGTGCGGCACTTACCTTCCTGAAAACTGCCATTTGCCCTTCAGCTAGCTACAGGCATATGCCTTGTCTTGTGGGTGCAAATCCAGCGCTGGTTATCTCCAATACATGGCATTGCCTTGCCGAGGAATGGTTTGTCTGCAGGGATCGTTACTTTGAGCTCCACCAAAGAACATGCCCAGCCGGTGCAGAGCAGTAACACATTTAGGTGACTATAACCATAGGTTATTTTTCTAATTCTCTTCCCAAGTACAATAGCTATTAATGGTGCAGAACCTACGATCCAAACCCCTTCGAAAGTGGAGGGGCTGGATACGGACCCCCAGCTCCAAAGCTCACCCTATGGTTTTGATTCTAGGTTGGATTCTAAACCTGTCAGGGTCTTATTTTCCTGTCCTGGCTAAGATGAAGTGGAAACCTGTTCTCAGGTGATTTTGGCCTCATGTGGCACAAGCCTTGTGAGAGCAGCTGCTCTCGTGAGGTCTCTGCCGTTTGGGGATGAAATCTCACAAGAACAGCCGGGCTCTGTGCTGCTGAATATAACCCCCTAGTCCTGGTTCAGCCTCTAACCTGCGCTCCAGCCTACGAGCAGGTCGGTGATCGAGCTATCGGGGGTCGGTTTATCGCGTCTAGTGTAGATGCGATAAAACTGATCCCCGAACGTGCTCCCCGTCGAGACCGGAACTCCAGTCAGCTCGCCATCGTCCTCATGGCCAGGTAAGTCGACCTAAGCTACGCCGACTTCAGCTACGCGATTCACGTAGCCGAAGTTGCGTATCTTAGGTCAACCCCCCCACTAGTTTAGACTAGTTTAGACCTGGGCTAAGACTAATCTAGATGATCCCCTTCCATGACCCATCTCTAAAACGAGGTTCTTCAGCCCGAGTGCACTTCTCAACCACCTCAGGCCACGTTTTCAAACGGAACATACACCTGCCGACAGCTACAAAATCTCCCCGGCTCTATAGAGAGATGTGGTGCTGCAGGACAGACCCCTCAGATATGACAGCCCGGCACCGCTTTACTGTGTAGGGCAGATAGGGGCAGCGCGAATGTGTCTATTCCCTGCTCCTAGGCAGCGTTGTTCTAATCTAAAAGCTCTGCTCCAGGAATTATTTGGGGGCAGTTCTCTGGCCTGTGTTACCAGGAGGTCAGACGAGATGATTACAATGAACGGTCCCGCCTGGCATTGGAATCTATGACTTGATAATGGAGCCCCAGCAGAGAGAGAGGCATTTTACCCTTTCATTAGACACTGCTCCAGTAGAACGAAATCCAAGTCTCCACCGATGTATTTAGAAACATGCAGGCTGCAGCTAGGGTGACCAGATGTCCCGATTTTATAGGGACAGTCCCTATATTCAGGGCTTTGTCTTATACAGGCGCCTATCACCCCCTATCCCTGTCCCAATTTTTCCACTTGCTGTCTGGTCACCCTCGCTGCAGCCTAACTGGTTGGCTCAGGCTGAGTATCAGGACACAGAAACACATTCTGCTCTGGTGTAAATCTGGAGCCACTTCACTTAATTCAGTAGAGCTGCTCTGGATTTACAGCAGCGTCACTGAGATCGCAGTCTGCTTCATGACAGATTCTTCGGTGTATTTATCATTTATCTGCAAACACGATGTTCAGGGTAAATGTCCTACCTGAGCGGAGATCTCCTCAGCCATTCCCCTCTGGTGCTGGAATGCACCGGGTGTAGATGGGCTTTCTTGGCTGGAACTCAGCAGATAATAGGACTCCAGATCTGGTCTTTTTTATCAGTCAGTATTTAGAGATTCCTATTCCCCCTGCCTGGTTTTTCTCTCTTAATGGCTGCCAATGCAGAGGGACTCTGGTCTGATTTCAGCACAGTTACCAGGAAAGGCAGTGAAAGATTAGAGAAAAGAAAAAGGGGGGAGATCTGCAGGCAGGACTATAAGGTTGTTTTTTTTTAAAGCAAACGCTGACAAACTGAGGATGCTGAGGAATAAGGCAGTTACCCACAGAGGTCACATGTGCTGCTGTGTTAGACTGTTCTATTGTAAGGCTACAGAGCTGCAAAGCATCCCTGGGAGCTGTAGTCCTTCCCCGGAAGGTTCTGGAGCTGCCTGTGATCACACCAGACTGTTTTTAACCTTATCAGAGAGGTAGAAACTACACTTCCCATCAGCCCACGGAGCGCTCATGCAAACCCTTTGTTTTCTGCATGGCTGCTGTGGCAAACCTTCCCACACTTGACTGCCAGCAAAGCCCCTCCCCTCTGCATTAAAAACCAGTCTCTTTACATTTCGGAATAAGTCACCAGAGAATAGGGGTCTGATCTAGGCTGACCAGACAGCAAGTGTGAAAAATCAGGACAGAGGGTGGGGGGTGATAGGCGCCTATATAAGAAAAAGCTCCAAAGATCCGGACTGTCCCTATAAAATCGGGACATCTGGTCACCCTAGTCTGATCCTCCAGCCCTCAATGGAGCCCCTTGAATGAGGAGAGTCCTCTGATGTCTAGCGTTAGTGAAACGTGGGCACAGCTTTTCAGGGCCACCCTCCGATGTTGGTGGGCACCTTTTAACTGTGGGCACGTATTGTAGCATTTAGAGAGTGAAGTTACGTGCACCCAGATTGAAGTGTGGTGCAAACATTCTGGCACTATTTACTGCAGGTGCAAACATACTTGGGGGAAAAGGGCTCGGTACAGGCTTCTTTACATATCAAGTAGATTGGTTTTGCTTAGATACTATGGTGATGGGCATGTTATAAACGCGTGGATACGATTAGATCAGGTAAATTGCAGGATGATTCACCACCATTTAGTCCTGTGGATTCTCTATAACTGTCAAGTATCAGAGGGGAAGCCGTGTTAGTCTGGATCTGTAGAAGCAGCAAAGAATCCTGTGGCACCTTATAGACTAACAGACGTTTTGCAGCATGAGCTTTCGTGGGTGAATACCCACTTCTTCGGATGCAAGTAGCACCCACGAAAGCTCATGCTGCAAAACGTCTGTTAGTCTATAAGGTGCCACAGGATTCTTTGCTGCTTCTACAGATCCAGACTAACACGGCTACCCCTCTGATACTTGACAGTTATAGAGAATCCACAGGACTAAATGGTGGTGAATCATCCTGCAATTTACCTGATCTAATCGTATCCACGCGTTTATAACATGCCCATCACCATAGTATCTAAGCAAAACCAATCTACTTGATATGTAAAGAAGCCTGTACCGAGCCCTTTTCCCCCAAGTATGTTTGCACCTGCAGTAAATAGTGCCAGAATGTTTGCACCACACTTCAATCTGGGTGCACGTAACTTCACTCTCTAAATGCTACAATACGTGCCCACAGTTAAAAGGTGCCCACCAACATCGGAGGGTGGCCCTGAAAAGCTGTGCCCACGTTTCACTAAC